>SJYV01033963.1:0-13633 GCA_006410875.1 Neotragus pygmaeus
CCTCATGCGAAGAGTTGACTCAATGGAAAAGACTCTGATGCTGGGATAGATTGGGGGCAGGAAGAGAAGGGGATGGCAGAGGATGAGATGGCTGGATGGTATCACCAACTAGATGGACATGAGTCTGAGTGAACTCCGGGAGATGGTGATGGACAGGGAGGCCTGGCATGCTGTAATTCATGGGGTCACATAGAGTCGGACATGACTGACTGAATGAACTGAACTGAATATGGTCCCTAGTAGTTTCATTACAAAGAATCTGTTGCTATTATTATTAGTATTACCATAGTTACAGTTTAAAATTCAAAACAGATTTTTAAAGTGATGAATTACTGGCATGTACAGAAAATGTGAAGTTTCTGTAAATGCCTCAGTTCAGTTCAGAAAATGCCTNTTCATTACAAAGAATCTGTTGCTATTATTATTAGTATTACCATAGTTACAGTTTAAAATTCAAAACAGATTTTTAAAGTGATGAATTACTGGCATGTACAGAAAATGTGAAGTTTCTGTAAATGCCTCAGTTCAGTTCAGAAAATGCCTAGCTGTCACTAAGGAGCTCTGATTAACGATGCTTGCTTTCATTACTGAAAAAATACTCATCTCCTGTGTTTGGGATCATCTTGGTCCTTTCTATGCATTATAGGTGATTAGGACAAGATGTCCCTTGACACAAGCTGAGGATATTGATCTGTTGAATAAAAGTATGTTTATTAGAAATATAATTTGAGAACCATAATTTTTGGGAACTACAAAAAGAGGATAGAGGAAAAAGATGGAGATGGAACAGGAGGTGGTGAAAGTTAGACAAGTGATGAGGTAAAGAGAAGTAGGGATGGGTCAAGAGAAGACGGGAGAAAAGATGAGTGTTGGGGTGGGAAGAAGGCAAGTGGGAAGGAAAAACACAGGAAATGCACAAATGAGGAAATGCAGAAGTGAGACCATGGGAAGAGAAGGCAGAGTGAGGTAGAGAGGCAAGGAGATAGGAGGACAAGCTGAGTGTTTAATCATGAGACCACACACTATAAAGCAATATTAACAGTAAAAATGGCACAACAAGACATCAAGACATGACCCTGCAAATTTTGGCCCAATTCCAATCTTTGGTATAACTAAGATATTTCTTAGTTTATAGCTTATATAAGATGCAGAAGAATTAGGAAAACCTTTTTTGCTTGGGCTTCCCTCGTGGCTCAGATGGTAAAGAATCTGTCTGCAATGCAGGCGCCTCAAGTTCGATTCCCAGGTTGGGAAGATCCCCTGGAGAAGGGAATGGCAACCCACTCTAGTGTTCATGCCTGGAGAATTCCATGGACAGATGAGCCTTGAGAAGATCACAGATCTACTAATATGGGTGCTGCTATACATAAGCACAAGTTGAATTTGAATAAATTAGTAAATGAATAAAGTAGAAAACTGGGAGTGATTGTGCTTACATGGAGTTTGAATTTAGCATCAATACAAAGAAAGGTATTAAGCAATGCTTCCATGTATGACTCTATTAATATTTTATGGTCAAGAAATGATGGATTCAACATTTTTCAATTCATTAATATCACTTACTGATTATGCAATGTTGATCATATATACATATATATATGACATATAATATGTATTGAGGTTATGATTTATTTAAACATCATCTAAAACTGAAGGTATTCTTTTTAGATTTTGGAAGTCTCTGAAGAATACTAAATATAATATTGTAATATTGAATATAAGTGTTTTAAAATACTGGTAAAAGAGTCCTCTCTTTGGGCCAATTATATTTCTTCCTACTATTATTCACAAACGTTTAAACATTTTCAACATTCTTCAGAAATCTGGCACACCAAATGGAAATTCAAGTTCCATATGTGGATATGATTGCAGATGTTGAACTGCTACTGCTTAGAATCATTTTTATACCTTGGGCCACTTATTCTTCATATTCCACATGCTGGAGCAAATAATTTATGTGTACTTTATTTTTGTCATAGCCTGATGGAAAAGAAGATTTGAGCCAGGTGTGGGTGAGGGAGTTTTCTTGACCCAGGAGAGGCCTTCTGTGAACCCGAAGCGTTAGTTCTGACAAGGGCCTAGGGCTCAGACCCAGGCCCCCTGGAGAACTAGGGAGCTTCGTGAACTGAGAGGAGAGCCATTGGAAGGCTGAAGCTGAGAAGTTCCAGGTGGTAAATGCAGGCAATAAGTGCATTTCTAAGAAGATGCAGCTGGCCAAAGAGAAAGGGTAAAAATCTATGAGCAATAAATTTAGACATAGAAGCTCACTTTTATAATAGGGATTAGGTATCTGAACAGAAAAAGAAAGCCAAAGAGATTGTGAGAGAAGCAAGATATACATGCACACCAGACACTAATCCTTCCTGTTACTTACCACGTGGATCACCCTGGAAAGTTGCTGCTGCTGCTAAGTCACTTCAGTCGTGTCCGACTCTGTGTGACCCCATAGAGGGCAGCCCACCAGGCTCCCCCGTCCCTGGGATTCTCCAGGCAAGAACACTGGAGTGGGTTGCCATTTCCTTCTCCAATGCAAGAAAGTGAAAAGTGAAAGGGAAGTCACTCAGTCGTGTCCGACTCTTCGTGACCCCAAGGACCACAGCCTACCAGGCTCCCCTGTCCACGGGATTTTCCAGGCAAGAGTACTGGAGTGGGGTGCCATCGCCTTCTCCAACCCTGGAAAGTTACATATTCTCAATTGCGTCATCTATTATTAATAAAAGGAGATGAAAACTAATGGAGTGGTTGGAAAAAATAAATGAGGCAACATTTGTGAAATTACTCTGTAAACTGTTAAGATCTTGTNATCAAGGCTATGGTTTTTCCAGTGGTCGTGTATGGATGTCAGAGTTGGACTATAAAGAAAACTGAGTGCTGAAGAATTGATGCTTTTGAACTGTGGTGAGAAGACTCTTGAGAGTCCCTTGGGCTGCAAGAAGATCCAACCAGTCCACCCTAAAGGAGATCAGTCCTGGGTGTTCATTGTAAAGACTGATGTTGAAGCTATACTTTGGCCACCTGATGTGAAGAGTTGACTCATTTGAGAAGACCCTGATGTTGGGAAAGATTGAGGGCAGGAGGAGAAGGGGACGACAGAAGATGAGATAATTGGATGGCATCACTGACTCAATGGACATGGGTTTGGGTTGATTCTGGGAGTTGGTGATGGACAGGGAGGCCTGGCTTGCTGCGGCTCATGGGGTTACAAAGAGTCGGGCATGACTGGACGACTGAACTGACCTGAACTAGAAGTGTAGAAGGTAATCTATTCTTCTGTCTCATCAGGTCTCTGGGCACTGGACTTTTACTCATCAAATGTTTTAACTGATTTTCCTAAATACTCTGCTAAGTTTGAGTTTGTGATACTGCCTTGACTCAGGCATTTTGAAGCTGCTTCTAATGGGACATAAAATGTCAAAAAGTAAAAATATAATGAAACTACATTATACCAAAGACACAGTGATTACATTAAAAGTAACAAGAGAGAAAATATAGAATATATTAAGGAGAACAAAAATTAGACTGATGACAGCAAATTTCTCATCAGTAAAAACAGAAGGCAAAAAACCATCAAATAATTTTGCTAAACTAGTAAGATAATTAAAAAATAAAGAAAAATTGTCTTTAAAAGAATTTTACACTTGATAAACTATGTATCAATACATGAGAGAAGCCTGAATGAAGTTCCCATATCCAAGCAAAGAATAAATTTGTGAAATTGAAAAAAAAAAACAAACAAAAAAAACCATTGTGACATTAAATAGTTGATATGTGTTTTTCCTTGTCTTAGAAGCAAAGGTCTAAATTGTGACTCCAAAAGCTTCTATCTCTGCCATTCCAGGGCTTATAGTCATAGCATTAACTTACATATAGTAGCATTAAGTAAACGTTAAAATATAAAATTGCAACTGACAGAAATGACAAAGGAGTGGCATATGACAACACAATGACCTGTAATAGGACCAGACTTTTACTTATTCAGAAGCATCAGGGAGAGGTAGAGATATTTTGAATATAAGTAAATAGTTTAAGAGAACAGAATTTATTGACATGGTACAAACAACTGAAAAAGACTTAACTGTCTTGTTTCATTTGAAAATGATTCCGTGGTTTTACCTAAGTTCAAATTGAGGCTTGTTTTATGGCAAGATATACCACAAGCATATAGTTCAATATTCATAAATGTTATGCTCCTCCAAAATAAACACCATTCTATTTCTATGATCTCACTAAAGATAACTATAAATCCTGTATTTCAATCAACATTGCATATTCTAATGTATGACCTATACCAGGCATGTAAATGTTTTCTTTTCACTAGCAGTAAACTCTTTGTATTATATTGCAGGAAAGTATCTGTAATGAAGACTAAACAGAAAGAATAAAATTAGTTTCTACTGAATGAACAGCATTTGGGTAAAATTCTTTCTGCAACAGGCTATATATATACAAATGTGTGTGTGTGTGTGTGTGTGTGTGTGTATGCTTAATTCTATCATTTCAATTACTTGCAATTATATTTCACTGACAAATCATGGAAATGAACAATATATGCTTTTCTTCCTGATAGATAGAGAGAGAAATGTTAAAAAGACTGAATATGTCTTTTAGGAAGCATGGGTATGTTAGTAGGAAACGTAATTCATTACTGGCATAGTTCCATTGCTGAAAATGTTAAAGTGGATGTTCCAATAAACTAGAACATACTTTCTTTAAAAATCCAAAGAAGCTGAACTCTTTCACTTAAAATATGTCAGATTTTCTACCTTAATCATTATTAAGTAATCAAATATTTCCAACTTTCTGTACTGGGGAACTCCACTGAAAATCTCAGGAATGTGAAGAAGAAAAGTTATCACCATGATTGATTGGTAATTAATACTGATAACATGATAAAATGGGTTACCCAGGTGGTGCTAGTGGTAAAGGACCCACCTGTCAATGCAGGAGACATTAGAGACATGGGTTTGATCCCTGGGTTGGGAAGATTCCCTGGAGAAGGGCATGGAAACCCACTCCTATTCTTGCCTAGGAAATCCCATGGACAGAGGAGCCTGGCAGGCTACAGTTCATGGAGCTGCACTGAGTTGGACACAACTGAAGTGACTCAGCACACGGACATGATAAAATATCTAAACCCCACATTTTGCCTTCAATATATATTTTAAGTCTCAAATTTGTACAAAATACAAAAGTCCTTGATTTGTCAAATATACTTTAACAGACTCCCTCTTCTTTATAACGTCAGCACAGAAAGGATGAGAACTTCTACATAGGGATCAGAACAGTGAAGTAGTCCTTGAACTGAGAGAGAACTAAAAATTGGGCTCTGTTCACCTTCCAATCCCAGCTTATATAGAATATCTCTGTAAGTAACAGACCATAAGCCTTACTGGAAATCCTTAAAACTTATGGTCAAGAGAGAATGCAAATATGGCAAACCCAATAGAGTATTGTAAAGTCAAATTTAAAAATTAATTAATTAATTAATTAAAAAAAAAAGAAGTAATCCTTTGAAACTCTCAACATTCTCCTTTTCTACTGGAAGATCGTTGGTGGTCACATTTGTCAGGCTTTGCCTGAACATCTCATTGTATTTATTCTACTTCCACCACATGCAGCATTTGTTCTCTAAAGCTATCATTTTTCAACTGTTTTGTGTATCAGTGGGGTGGGAGGTGGGAGGGGGATTCAGGATTGGGAGCTCGTGTACACCTGTGGTGGATTCATGTCGATGTATGGCAAAGCCAATAGACTATTGTAAAGTAAAATAAAGTAAAAAAAATAAATAAATAAAATATCACTTAAAAAAAAAGTTTTCTTTTAAATAAGAAAGAAAATGAGTAAGTGTGAGCCAGAATATTAAAATGATGATCCCCCATTGTATTTGGTCAAAGGATTTGGTGTTGTCAATAAAGAAGTAGATGTTTTTCTGGAACTTTCTTGCTTTTTTGATGATCCAATGGATGTTGGCAATTTGATTTCTGGTTCCTCTTCCTTTTCTAAATCCAGCTTGAACATCTGGAAGTTCACGGTTCATATAATGTTGAAGCCTGGCTTGGAGAATTTTGAACATTACTTTGCTAGTGTGTGAGATGAGTGCAATTGTGCAGTAGTTTGGACACTCTTTGGCATTGCTTTTCTTAAATGGAAAATTTTTAAGTGGAAAATTTCTTAAGTGGAAAATTCTTAAAGAGATGGGAATACCAGACCACCTGACCTGTCTCCTAAGAAATCTGTATGCAGGTCAAGAAGCAACAGTTTGAACCAGACATGGAACAACAGACTGGTTTCAAATCAGGAAAGGAGTATATTAAGGCTGTATATTGTCACCCTGCTTATTTAACTTATATGCAGAGTATATCATGTGAAATGCCAGGCTGGATGAAGCACAAGCTGGAATCAAGATTGCCGGGAGAAATATCAATAACCTCAGATATGCAGATGATACCACCCTTATGGCAGAAAGCAAAAAACTATATAGCCTTTTGATAAGAGTGAAAGAGGAGAGTGAAAAAGTTGGCTTAAACCTCAACATTCAGAAAACTAAGATCACGGCCTCCTATCCCATCCCTTTATGGCAAATAGATGGGGAAAAAATGGAAACAGTGAGAGGCTATTTTGGGGGGCTCCAAAATCACTGCAGATAGTGACTGCATGAAATTAAAAGATGCTTGATTCCTGGAAGAAAAGGAAAGACCAACCTGGACATCATATTAAAAAGATAGAGACATTGCCAACAAAGGTAAATCTAGTCAAAGCTATGGTTTTTACAGTAGTCATGTATGGATGTAAAAGTTGGACTATAAAGAAAGCTAGGTGCTGAAGAATCGATACTTTTGAATTGTGGTGTTGGATAAAACTTTTGAGAGTCCTTGGACTGCAGTCAATCCTAAAGAAATCAGTCCGGAATATTCATTGGAAGGACTGACGCTAAAGCTGAAACTCTAATACTCTGGCTGCCTGATGCGAAGAACTGATTCATTTGAAAAGACCCTGATGCTGGGAAAGATTGAAGATGGGAGGAAAAGGGGATTACAGAGAATGAGATGGTTAGATGGCGTCATCAACTTAATGGACCTGAGTTTGAGTAAGTTCTGGGAGTGGGTGATAGACAGGGAGGCCTGGTGTGCTGTAGTCCATGGGGTCACAAAGAGTTGGACATGACTAAGCAACTGAATTGAATTGAACAAATTGTATTCAGTGTCTTACATTTCTGTGTGTTTGTGTAAAGACCGTTGTAGCATTTTTGTTGCTCTGTGTGAATGCCACTTCCTGGTAATAAGTTATCTCTAACTCAGAACTCTTGATAGTCCCCTACTGAACTGCCAGTGTTCATGTATCTTCTAATGTATCCTTCATGCTACTGGAGAATGACATCCATGTTATAACACAAAACATTGCATGCAAATTCAAATGGAAAGACAAAGTGGCAAAGAGACTTACAGCTGACAATCTGAACTTCATTTCCATTACTGATTCTGCTTATAAAAAGTTAAATTAGGCAGACTATTGCCTAGGTGAGTCAGCTCTTTTCTGCTCAGGGCAAATTCAGTAAACAGAAGCACTGTACTAATGACTCCACATTCACTAGTTATCACAAGAACACTCTTGGAGAGGTTATTATTATCACCTCTGAAATCCTTCCCTGTGTTTAGCTTTGGGTTGTGTTTGGCCACACACATACAAACTTATTTAGAAGTTTGAAGGTGGAAATGGAATTACAGCCATTTTACAATCAAATATTCTGTGTGGGGCTAGGTGCTTTTGCAGGCTGATCTATTAGAGCACCTAGTTGACAAGGGACAGTACCCAGGGTGTACAGCTAGTCCAGTTTCTGCCAATCTAGTTTGGCTCCTGTGAATCTTTAGCCAGGTGTGTGAAGTAATATCCTGACAGGTATCAATTTTTCCAGCAAGTCAACCATATCATCAAAGCTAGGGGTGGTGTGAGATTAATGTGGGTAGCAATTGACCGTGTATCTTCCAGTTTTTCCTCATGGGTGTCAGTTTGTCCTTATTCACCTCTAATTCATGCCCATGTTTCTTCCTGACTGCCCACCCAGCTGACCAGATCTGAAATTGGAGGCAGTATGCTTATATAAACTACTCCCATAAGTCTAGTTCCTATTAATTTCTTATCCTCTTTCACTCAGATAATTCACCTTCTCTAAACAAACCCTAACTTAAAACAACCTGCATTTAGCACCAGAAAAAAACGTAGCCTTAAGACGTTAAGTAACGTGTCCACAGTCATTCAAAAGGCTCTGTCTGGGGCTAGGATCTGAACCCTGGTTGAACAATATCTAAATCTGTGCTCTTAATCCTGCCCCCTCCCCTGCAGAATTCTGTTTGCACATTTTATATGATTGTCATAAGGATTGAATGATATTTGTATTTAATATTTGCAAAATACCAAACCAGTATTTCATCTCTAGTAGGCACTATAGAAAAATGTGTTTTTTTATTAGTCATTACTACTATCTGACTGCAAAGCACATGCTGATAAGCACTACGCTATACTGTCTCACAGGGAGTAACTGGGCAAAAGATACAAAATAATGATTTCATTTTATTTGTTCTCGGCATTCTCTAAGGAATCAAAATCTAATGTCGAGGATTCTCTGGTAACAGACAGTAGTCAGCCAAAGACACACACACACAAAATGGATAACATGAATAGTTTAGAGAATTACAAAGGGTATGGAAAGGGACAGAGATTAACTTCAGGATGGGTATTGAGTAATAAAAATATATACTTCTCTAAGTTAATCAACAAATATCAGTTATTTACTTTAAATTAGGAATAGAATCCTTGAGAAGTCAATAGAAGCCTAAGCCATAGACACAAGTATATGGCTTTATGATGAGTATCTTCTTTCAGTTATGTCTATGAGGACATATCTGAATGTATTCATAGCTTCATTTGGAGATAATACCAATAATATATTTTCTTTCTTTTATCATTTTAATGTAAATAGTATAATAAACACATGTAAAAAAGCACACTAATATTAAAAAACAGAGACATTACTCCACCAAGAAAGGTCTGTCTAGTCAAGGCTATGGCTCTTCCAGTAGTCATGTATGGATGTGAGAGTTGGACTATAAAGAAAGCTGAGTGCAGAAGAATTGAAGCTTTTGAACTGTGGTGTTGGAGAAAACTCTTGAGAGTCCCTTGGACTGCAAGGAGATCTAACCAGTCCGTCCTAAAGAAGATCAGTCCTGGGTGTTCATTGGAAGGCTGATGTTGAAGCTGAAACTCCAACACTTTGGCTACCTGATTAAAAGAACTGACTCATTTGAAAAGACCCTGATGCTGGGAAAGATTGAGGGCAGGAGAAGAGGGGACGACAGAGGATGAGACGGTTGGATGGCATCACTAGTTCAATGGACACGAGTTTGGGTGGGCTCTGGGAGTTTGTGATGGACAGGGAGGCCTGGTGTGCTGTGATTCATGGGATCGCAAAGAATCAGACACATCTGAGTGACAACTAAACTGAACTGAATCTGAAAAACATATAGTTCAGTGAGTATCTACATATTTAGATTCTCATTCTGATCAAGACATTAGATGCATTAAGCATACATTTAGTGATTTAGTATATGTACACTTTGCTGTCTAATCCTGTGTATTTTTTAATAAATGGGAGGATTTTATTGGTAGCAGATAACAGCCCTTTCTGTTGGGTGTCATCATTGTATTCCTCCTCATTTTTATCATCTCCACAGTAGCTACCATTTACTGACTGCTTACTACATGTCAAGCTCTATTCTGTTCACTTTCATCATTTTATTTAATGGTAACCACAGTCCTTTGTCAAAAGTATTGTTGCCTCTTTTACAAAGTTGGAACTTGAGGATAAGAGAGTGTAAGTAACTTGCCAAAAGTGAAAAATTATCTTTAAGTGTTGGATCCAGGATAAATACATTTTATCTGGCCCCCAATCTCTGCTCATATCATTAAGCTGCAGTGGTTAGGAAAAACAACAAAAAAAGTATAGAAGTTAGAAATAGAAGGAGCTAGCAATTAAAAAAGAGGTAGTATACATAGAAAAGGGCTTCCCTTGTAGCACAGTGGGTAAAGAATCTGCTTGCAATGCAGGAGACCTGGGTGTGATGCCTGGGTCAGGAAGAGCCCCTGGAGAAGGAAATGGCAATCCACTTCAGTATTCTTGCCTGGAGAATCCCATGGACAGAGGAGCCTGGCAGGATACAGTCCATGGGATCATAAGTGTCGGACACGACTTAGTGACTAAGCCATCAGTATGCATAGGAAAAAAATGAAAGAAAGTCTTGACAGATGAGCATTGAAAAAGAGAAAGTGAATTCCCCAATCAATCATTTAGCGCTCCAACATCAAGCAGCTACAATGTATTTAACAAAATCCAATAGCATCATGTGTTCCGGGCTCTAATTTTGGGGACTGTAATACAAAGAGGGTGAAGAAGGAAATGGCAACCCACTCCAGTATTCTTTCCTGGAGAATTCCATGGACAGGGAAACCTGGTGGGCTATGGTCCATGGGATCACATAGAGTCAGACATGACTGAACATACAACACACAATGCAAAGAGGGAGGTGATAATCTAAATGCAGATACCATTTGGAAAAATTTTCCTTAGAATTAATATTATCTTCCTGTAAAACAAATTGAGTTATCAAGTATCTTGTGGAAACTTCTGGGCCACCAGGGAAGTCAGGAGGCTGAGATGGCACAGGAGTGTGGCAAAGAGGAGCTACCCCATGTCCAACATAAGGAGCGGCAGCTGCGCTTTGCTGGAGCAGCTGTGAAGAGATAACCCGCATCCAAGGTAAGAGAAACCCAAGTAAGGTGGTAGGCACTCGAGAGGGCATCAGAGGGCAGACTGAAACCACAATCAAGACAATTAGCCAATCTGATCACACGGACCACAGCCCTGTCTAACTCAATGAAACTAAGCTATGCCGTGTGGGGCCACCCAAGATGGTAGGGTCATGGTGGAGAGATCTGACACAATGTGGAACATGGAATATGAGGTCCATGAATCAAGACAAATTGGAAGTGGTCAAACAGGAGATGGCAAGAGCAAACATTGACATTCTAGGAATCAGTGAACTAAGAGGCACCAGAATGGATGAATTTAACACAGATGACCATTATATCTACTACTGTGGGCAGGAATCCCTTAGATTCTTGAGCACAGGGCCATCCCTTAGATGAAATGGAGTAGTCATCATAGTCAACAAAAGAGCCTGAAATGCAGTACTTGGATGCAATCTCAAAAATGACAGAATGAGCTCTGTTATTTTCCAAGGTAAATCATTCCATATCACAGTAATCCTATTCTATGCCCCAATCAGTAATGCTGAAGAAGCTGAAGTTGAACAGTTCTACGAAGACCTTCTAGAACCAACACCCCAAAAGGATGTCCTTTTCATTATAGGGGAGTGGAATGCAAAAGTAGGATGTCAAGAAACATATGCAGTAACAGGCAAATTTGGCCTTGGAGTAGGGAATGAAGCAGGGCAAAGGCTAATAGAGTTTTGCCAAGATAACACAACGTCATAGCAAACACCCTTTTCCAACAACACAAAAGAAGACTCTACAATGGACTTCACTAGATGGTCAACACTGAAATCAGATTGATTATATTCTTTGCAGCCAAAGATTGAGAAGCTCTATACAGTCAGCAAAATAAGACTAGGGGCTGACTGTAGCTCAGATTATGAACTCCTTATTGCCAAATTCAGACTTAAATTGAAGAAAGCGGAGAAAACCATTAGACCATTCAGGTATGACCTAAATCAAATTCCTTATGACTATACTGTGGAAGTGATAAATAGATTTAAGGGACTAGATCTGGTAGAGTGCCTGATGAATGATGAACAGAGGTTCATGACATTGTACAGGAGACAGGAATCAAGATCATCCCCAAGAAAAAAGAAATGCAAAAAAGCAAAATGGCTGTCTGAGGAGGCCTTACAAATAGCTGTGAAATGAAGAGAGGCAAAAAGCAAAGGGGAAAAGGAAAAATGTACCTATTTGAATGCAGAGTTCCAAAGAATAGCAAGGAGAGATAAGAAAGCCTTCCTCAATGATCAATACAAATAAACAGAGGAAAACAATAGAATGGAAAAGACTAGAGATCTCTTCAAGAAAATTAAGAGATGCGAAGGGAACATTTCATGCAAAGATGGGCTCAATAAAGGACAGAAATGGTAGGGGCCTTACAGAAACAGACGATATTAAGAGGTGGCAAGATTACACAGAAGAACTGTACAGAAAAGATCTTCACAACCAAGATAATCAGGATGATGTGGTCACTCACACTCACCTAGTGGCAGACATCCTGGAATGTAAGGTCAAGTGGACCTTAGGAAGCATCACTATGAACAAAGCTAGTGGAGGTGACGGAATTCCAGTTGAGCTATTTCAAATTCTGAAAGATGATGCTGTGAAAGCACTGCACTCAATATGCCAGCAAATTTGGAAAGCTTGGAGTGGCCACAGGACTGGAAAAGGTCAGTTTTCATTCCAATCCCAAAGAAAGGCAACGCCAAAGAATAATCAAACTACCACACAGATGCACTCATCTCACATGCTAGTAAAGTAATGCTCAAGATTCTTCAAGCCAAGCTTCAGCTATATGTGAACCATGAAATTCCAGATGTTTAAGCTGGTTTTAGAAAAGGCAGAGGAACCAGAGATCAAATTGTCAACATCTGCTGGGTCATGAAAAAAGCAAGAGAGTTCCAGAAAAACATTTATTTCTGCTTTATTGACTATGCCAAAGCCTTTGACTCTGTGGATCACAATAAACTGTGGAAAATTCTGAAAGAGATGGGAATACCAGACCACCTGACTTTCCTCTTGAGAAACCTGTAAGCAGGTCAGGAAACAACAGTTAGAACTGGACATGGAACAACAGACTGGTTCCAAATAGGAAAAGCAGTACGTCAAGGCTGTATATAGACACCCTGCTTATTTAACTTATATGCAGAGTACATCATGAGAAATGCTGGTCTGGAAGAAGCAGAAGCTGGAATCAAAATTGTCAGCAGAATTATCAACAACCTCAGATATGCAGATGACACCACCCTCATGGCAGAAAGTGAAGAGGAACTAAAAAGCCTCTTGATGAAAGTGAAAGAGGAGAGTGAAAAAGTTGGCTTAAAGCTCAACATTCAGAAAACGAAGATCATGGCATCCAGTCCCATCACTTAATGGCTGATAGATGGGGAAACAGTGGAAACAGTGTCAGACTTTATTTTGGGGGGCTTCAAAATCACTGCAGATGGTGACTGCAGCCATAAAACTAAAAGAAGCTTACTCCTTGGAAGGAAAGTTATGACCAACCTAGAAAGCAGAGACATCACTTTGCCAACAAAGGTCTGTTTAGTCAAGGCTACAGTTTTTCCAGTAGTCATGTATGGATGTGAGAACTGGACTATAAAGAAAGCTGAGTGCTGAAGAATTGAAGCTTTTGAAATGTGGTGTTGGAGAAGACTCTTGAGAATCCCTTGGACTGCAAGGAGAGCCAACCAGTTCATCCTACAGGAGATCAGTCCTGAGTGTTCATTAGAAGGACTGATGCTGAAGCTGAAACTACAATACTTTGGCCACCTGATGCGAAGAACTGACTCATCTGAAAAGA
>SJYV01033965.1:0-10664 GCA_006410875.1 Neotragus pygmaeus
CCAAAGTATTAGAACTTCAGCTTCAGCATCAGTCCTTCCAGTGAATATTCAGGATTGATTTCCTTTAGGATTGACTGATTTGATCTTGCAGTTTGATAATTGCAAAACTAATGTTCTGAGTTAAAAAGGAGCAAAGGTTAAAGTTAAGTGTGTTTCTGCTTTCCTCTATCTCCTAGTAGGTAAGAATAGAAGGAACATTTGCCTGTGGGCTAGAAACTGGAGCTCTGGGAAGACCTTTAGGTCTCACTGTGGCCTTAGCCATCACCACAGTTTAATTTGGAAGTGATGTTCCTCTTGGCCAAGGCAGAGCAGGAGTTGCCTGACAGACATCCTTTTCATTACCTCCGAACTTGGAGGCCATGCTGTGTCCTGAAATGCAGACTGCTATTATACCTAAGGGCCAGGTTGTGCGTGTGTGGTTGCTAAGTCCGATCTGACTCCTTGGGACTCCGAAGGACTGTAATCTGCCGGGCTTCTCTGTCCATGGAATTTTCCAGGCAAGAATACTGGAGAGATTTCCCACTTCCTTCTCCAAGGGATCTTCCCAACTCAGGAATCGAACCCGTGTCTCTTGCGTCTCCTGCATTGGCAAGCAAATTCGTTACCACAGCTGCACCTAGCCCAGTTAGGGGACATAAAATAATGTGTCCAAGGTCACTCAACAAGCTGAGCCAGAAGTCAGATCTCCTGACTCAAAGTCCTACACTCTCGTCCCCTGTATCTTTTTGTATTGGGATAAGTTAGTTTGCAAGCAACCCAGCTACTCTTCGAGGAGAGAGCCTCGACCTCTGATCAAAGACCATGCGGGAACCTCGAAGCACTGGAAGAAGTCTGGGAGTGGGAGGGAGTTGGCATCCTGGGGCATATTCCTCACCACCTTGCTCTTCCCTGCTCCAGGACCCACCCCAATCACAGATCCCTGTCCTAGGAGAATTTGTTCTTTGCTGCCTGTCGGGGATTCTCCTTCCCTTCTGTCCCAGGATTAGCCACCAATGAATGGTTCAGGAGGTCACCAGCTCACTCCCAAGATCATCGACTCTTTCTGAGAGTCTAAGGGCCAGACCGAGCTAGTCAGTTCCTTACTTTTATGGATGAGAACACTGAGCTCCGAGAGGGGAAAGGACTTGTTCAAGTGACGTGGGTAGCTTATCGCAGAGCCGTGATTAGAACTCAGGCTTCTAATTTCTCTCAATCTCTTTCCAAGATGCTATACTACTGCCTCTTAGAAGTCCTCAACGGGAACACGGGGGGCCTCTCTGCCTCAGTGACATGGGCTGAATATGTGTGTGTGAAGTGCAGGGCCCGCCTCCCTTCCAGAAGTGCCCACATTCATGCTTCACCTCTTCAAGCTATTGTTCCTAAAGCCGACAGTGAGTCCCAAATTCTTTCCTAAGTCGCTTTTTCAGGAAACTGACATTTTAATAGGGGTCTCTTGGATTTTAAAGCTTTTGAGATGTAAAAGGCTGAATAATAGAATTTCAGGCACTGTGCTGGAGGAGGCCACAGTGAGCAGGAAGAAATATTTTAGGGCATCACAGATGCACTCTCCTAACATCACAGATGTTCTGTGGTTATAATCCACGTTCCTAAAGGCTGCACTTTTGCAGCTGAACTCATACACAGAGAAAGCGAGGTTTCCAAGATCACCTGAGTTCAAGGAGGGAGGGTGAGTAGGGCCCCTGTGTCCTACTCTCAGTTCTGTGTGCTTAGTCAGGGCTGGCAAATGATTCCTAGGCACCAGTTAAAGATCTACAAGACCAAGAACTGCAGTTCCTCGTCCACAACTGCTGTCTGTCTTCTCCCAAGGTTTCCTTGGCAGGTAAACCTGTCTTAGTCCCTGCAGGCCAATACATTTCATCCTCAGCGTCCTTGATTCCCAGGGAAAATGCTCACACTACCTGATTTCCAATAGAGGAGCTCATCTCTTTAAAGGAGCACTATGCGATCAGGTGCTCCTATTTATGCTGCTTGTTCGAATGAGATATGGAGCCACACCAAGGTGTGTGGGGCTCTTCTCACATCGGTAATGCTGATGAAGGAAGTTCGCAGAGCCCATGGCTGGTCAGAGCCTTTTGGAGGTGTTCACGTTGATGAAGTCCACAGAGACTTTAGTTTTTTGTAGTATGTATCTCTGCTACTTCCTTCCTTTGACCCAGGTCTTAGAAGATGTCCAGTGTTAACTGACAAGTGTGAGATTGGGGGACAAAGATGGAGTGGCCACAGTATTCCTGTGAGTGAGACTGTGGGTATAGCTGAAAGAGAAGTGGACTTGAGACTTGGTTCTAGCCTTGATTTTCCCATACATCAGCTCTTTGACCTTGGGCAATTTCCTTTGGGGGGGCCAGTTCTTCTGTGCGATGGAGATAGTGACAGCTAACCAAACCATCTCTCAGGTTGCTTTGAAGCTCCAAATCTAAATGTTGAACAAGTTGGTGCTCTTGATAAAGAGCAGTGCAGAAAAGGAGTGGTGGCTGCTGGACTATCCGCATTGAAATAACACAGTTGGGATGAGTGAGCCTTCATGGGGCTCCCCCAAGGAACAAATGTGTACCTGGGCAGGAAACATGTTCCAGAACCCAAGGAGGGAAAACAGGCAAATAAGGAAGTAATCTGTTAGGAAGAGGAAACAGTAGGTGGGGGTTTGAATGGCATGCTTTCTGTGGAAATATTATGGGCTAATTTTCCATCTGAAGTTCTAGATATTCACCTAAGCTACGTGGCTCCGTCTCCAGCCCAAACTCTTCCACCAGCTATGGCAGAAGAGATGGCAACTGCCTGTGTTCTCTGTAAAGAGAGTCATTTTGTCGCAAGTGGTGATCAGCCCAAATCAGTGTTTCTCGTGTGATTACTGTTCTATATTCAGATCAACAGGCATACACACTACCGCCCCAAAATATTTGCAGTCATTGACCTCTCTAACAGATGGCCCTGAAATGGACAGAGTCCTCTTTTCTAGAAATGTGGAAGCTCTAGGTTGTTTCTTGGGAGACATGCTATATAAATAGAGTATGCACAGGAGTGCTTAGGATCTCTTGTCCTAATGCAGCTGGGGTGTGTGTGTGTGTGTGTGCGTGTGCGTGTGTGCATGTTACTGTGGGTATGCCTGGGACCGTGCTCTAGGGCACAGCCGAGCTGTACTGTAAACTCAAACTGTTGTGCTTGGTGTCATGGGAAATGATCAGTGAAAACTCATAGCACAATGCGAGAGCTATGCTGATTCTCCCAGAGTTTGGCCAAGAAAAACTTCAAATCTCATCCCTCTTTTCTTTCCATTGTACTCCGAGTCTTCTTTTTTGTTTGTTTTTAATCTTAAAGCGTCCTTAAATGAAGAGAAATCACCAGTTTCCTTGAGGAAGCCTCTGTATCTTGGGTGCCCATAATCCATAGAGGCCTCTACTGGGATGGCTTAGTTGCATGCAGCTGGCAGATCTTCACTGTGGCATGAGAACTGGTTCGCTTCAGACAATTCCCATTTACACCAGTGTCTTCATGTAATTATAGTAGAGCCATCTTTCACTCTCAAAAGTGACCCAGTTTGGATGATAAATTATATGTTTCCCTACCTATTACCCAGATAATTTTGACCTTAACCTGTACATGTCTTCGTCCATTCATTCCCATTCTCTCCTTCACTGAAAAAAAATTTATATAATGCACCTACTGTGTGCCAAGCACTCTTCTGGTTGTGGGCGTGAGGTGGGTGAGTCTGAGGAGGGGATTAGGGTGGACCTAGGGAGACAAGAAGGCATCCCTGCTCTCATGGAGCTTGTAATCCAGTGGAAGAAACTAAAACATGTAATAGCTGTGTGCTTAGTCGCTCAGAGACCTAGGGAGGGACTAAAGAGTGGAATGGAGCAGAAAGGAAGGCCACCACACGTGATTAGCACCTACTATATGCAAGGCAAAGGACTAGGCACACCAAGTGTGTGCCTCTCATCATAGTGGAGTGAGTAACAGGTAGATCTGAGACTACAGTCCAGGTCTCCAGATTCTAAGTACTCTACGTGCACAGAATGACACGGGGCAGGGGGATTATGAGCAAAGGATACTGGAGACTGGCTGGGTAGACAGGTGGGAGAGTAATAGGGAGGGGTCAGAGCGGGTAAAGAGAGGAGGTTGGCAACTGGCAAGCATGAAGCTATGGGTGGGTCCTAGGCCATAGTTTCCATTATGTGGCTGTCATCAAAGTGCCCAATAAATAAAGGTTTGCAATTACAGGGAGACAGGGGTTTGGGACTCTCCCAGCAGCAGGGCCCAGATGTTAATTAAGCCTAAGATAGGTTATTATCTCTCTCCATTGGATTGAACGGAGGGAAACTGATGTAGATGGCAGTTTGGGGACTTGCCCATGTGGCTGTTATATGTTATTATTTCTGGTTTTTAAGAGGCACTCAACCTGGGGTTCTAGGGTGCAGCCGAAGGGAAGAAGCCACCTTTACGTACTAGTCACTGATGATATTTCCCGCTCCTCCCTCACAGTTCAGGAAGGGCCTGCCCAGGCACATGGCATTTGCCCTGTGGCTTTCTGAAGTCACCTGACTTGTGTTCCCACAGTGGGGCTGCCACAGAACCAGGGAGCAGAGCATGGGGTACAGAGTGCTGGAAACTTCAGGCTGTTGCAGCCTGAAGTCCTCAGTGCAGATAGGCAGGGAGGTTATTAAAATCGCCAACAACTGGCTCACCATGTTCACCCACCCTTCTGAACAGACGCTGGCTGTAGCATTGGCCTGGTGTGGGCTTAGAGGTTTCTGTTTGGCCAGGTGCTAACTCTTTGACAGCAGAGTCTTGGACAGGTTTCTGTGTGTGGAGGGGGAGCAGGTTCAGAGAAAGGGCCAGGGTCAGGGTGACCCAAGAAGTACTACTACAAAGAGGCTTGGGTCAATGGTTTTCTACTAATAGAGAATAGATCAGTGTTTTACTGCTCATATGTCTGTAGCCAGCAGAATATCAGTTATGAGAAACGTGTTTTTTAAAAATCAGGTAGTGCAGTGGTGAAGAATCTGCCTGCCAGTGCAGGAGATGTGGGTTCTGTCCCTGGGTTAGGAAGATCCCCTAGAGAAGGGAATGGCTATTCACCCTGTATTCTTGCCTAGAGAATCCCACGGACAGAGGAGCCCAGTGGGTGACAGTCCATGGGGTTGCAAAGAGTTAGACACGAGTTAGTGACCGAGCACCTATGCACTTTTAAAATCTATAAATTAACAAGTATCAAAGATTTTATAATAATATTTTACTACAAATAATATTTAATCCTTTCACAATAACACCATTGGACTTTGCTTTCTTTCTTTTTTTAAAAAAATCGTTGTATTTGTTTATTTATTGGCTGTGCGGGGTCTCAGTTGAGGGATGTGGGATCTTTGATCCTTCCTGGGGCGTGTGGGGTCTCCCAGCTGTGACACGTGGGATCTAGCTGTTCTACCCTTGAGTGAACCTGGACCCCCCACACCAGGAGCACGGAGTCCCAGCCACTAGACCAGGGACTTTGCTTTCATGCCTGTTTTCTAATGGGCTGCCTTCCAGATACCAAGAGGATGTTTTTGTTTGGCTGGTCAGTGGACAGGGAACCTTGCTAACACTTGCTTTTTGGGTACTGGGGAGAGGCAGCAAGTTTTTCTTTCTTCCTCAGTGTCTTCCATCAACAGTTTTAACATTGTTGCAAGACAGACAGTCATCTGTGGATAGGCCACTTGTGTCTATCCATCTTTGTAGACCGGGTAACTGTCTATTGATGAAAAAGTGAGTTGCTTAGAGTCAACCTTTTTTTCTGAGCATCATTTGGAACCACTGAACAGAAACTGCACTCCCAATATCACATGTGAGGTGGGAGTTACAGAGGGAGGGCCAGGGAGAGAGGGAGACGCAAGCAGGAAGACAGCAGGAAAGCTGGGTTAGTCGCTGTTCACACCCACAGGTGTTTATCAACAAGCACTTCTTGGCTAATCTATCGAGCAAAAAAAGAGGAACATTCTTTGGTTGGTGGCTCAGAAAAGCGATCAGCCATCATTTTCAGACAAAAACTGTGGAGCGGCATGGACCCCTTTTGCCGTCCCTGGCTTCAATCCCTCCAAGAGTCCCAATTCTAAAGGACACCATAAAGATTTCCTAATTAGACTTTTACTGTGCTTGGAGACATAGGGATGTAGGCTGCTAGGCAGAGTATGCCCATGATCTGGAAGATCAAAGTAAGACGTGGCTTACTTCTGAAACTTGACCTTGGTTTTCAAGGGCTGAATAATAATAATAATGATAATAAAAAAAGATGGAAGATGTTTTGAAATACTATAGTGACCTAGTTATGTTCCATCTGGGAAAGGCAAACAGTCATGAGTTACTTTATTTCTCTTCAGCGCATCTGTTAAAAGACTGAGCATTCAGGGCAAGCCTTAGAATAAGCAAGCTTGCCCAGATTGTAATGGCCATCCTTTGTGCAGATCTTGCAGAATAAAAAAGCCATAATGAAAATGATGAACACAAGCCTGGCCTCTAACTGTCCATAGCTCACCTAGGGGATGTCTGACTTATGAGTTTGCCCAACTACGGAATGAGTCTCTGTTTAGGAGATCGTGCCTTGAATGTTCTCTCCCTGTTCTATTAAATTCACATTCACAGGATGACTACCATCATGTTAAAATTTTAAGTAATCCAGGAATTTTTATAAAAGACATTTGGCACACATTAAATTTCACAAATAATAACTAATATTTTATAGTTATAGCATACAGAAATATTTTCATATCCATTATCTCATTTGATCTTCACTAGACCTCTGAGATGGGTAGATATTATGACCTCTTTATAGATGGGGTCTTCCCAGGTGGCTCAGTGGTAAAGAATCCACTTGCCAATGCAGGAGACATAGGTTCGATCCCTGGGTCGGGAAGATGCCCTAGAATAGGCAGCTCACTCCAGTATTCTTGCCTGGAAAATTCCATGGACAGAGGAGCATGGCAGCTACAGTCCATGGGGTCACAAAGAGTTGGATACGATGGAGCATGTACACACACACACACACACACACACACACACACACAGAGGAGGAGATTAAAGCACACAGAGAGGGAACTGGCTTAGAATCATAGTGTCAGACATATTAGTGATCAGCTGGTCACTGATTTTCTTTTTTCAGATGGAAAAGCCAGCTGGAGGGAAGAGACTTGCTGAATCCCTTAGTGATTGAACAGAGCTAACTTGCCAAAGTGGTTTTCTTACAATTATTTTAATAAAACTACCTGAAATCCAAGTCACTGTCCATTGATTTGGGGCTTAAGCTTGATTATGACCGGGGAGAGGGGAGTGGCTGCCCTCCAGCCTTGAAGCCAGGGCCTGGACCGGAGCCAGTAACGTGTGGCCACTGGTTGTTTTGAGCCCATAACCGTTCAGTTTAAAACAACATAACAGACACAGAACCCAAGAGACGGGGTTTTAACTAAGCAAGTGGCCTGTTTGGTCCTAGAAGAGGGATAGAGAAAATAGATGGAGGCAGAGTCTTGGGAGCGTCAGCCACTATAGAAAGTTCTGGAAGGGCTCTTGGTCCTCACTCCCCTCCCTCTACATCCCCCACCTGCTAAGCAACCTGTACCCCTGTATGCCAGGAGCCTTGCTAAGCTCTGGGGTTGGAGAAATCCTTAGCTCAGCACACTGCCACTGCTTCACCCCACTGACCTCCCAGCACCACCCTCCCTCCTCCAGACCCAGACTCTCCCATCACTTAGGATACAGCGCTGGGCGCTGATGACAGGGAGACTCACTCTAGGATCCTGCCCTCAAGGAGCTTGCGGATTTGGTAAGGGGAGGAAAGGCAGAGGTGCACAGAACCAGCCATGACTCCCCAAAGTTCCCCCACTGAGCTCTCCCTAAAACACCATGTGGATACAGGGTGGGCGGCTGGAGGAAGAGGACAACGCTGATGCGCCCAGAAGCAGGAGTGGGCCTGTGACTGGGAGCAGGGTGTTTTAGGGTGCAAGAATATCAAGGGGAGACATGAAGAGTATGGTTGTTCATCAGAGAAGTGCCTTGGGATTCAGTGTGTGTGTGTGTGTGTGTGTGTGTGTGTGTGTGTGTGAGAAGATGGATCACTGGTCATAGAGAGCCCGTACACCCAGCAACTCTAACCTTTCCGTGGAAGACTATGAGTGTGAAGGATGGGAAGGATGGGAGGCATGGTGCTGAGAGAAGACGCATAGAAGGTGGGAGGGAGGAGGGGCAGGCGTGAGGAGGGAGGGGACAGGGAAATTGTTGTTTAGTCCCTAAGTCGTGTCCAGCTCTTTGTGACCCCCATGGACTGCAGCACCCTAGGCTTCCCTGTCCTTCATTATCTCCTGGAATTTGCTCATTCATATCCACTGAGTTGGTGATGCTATCCGACCATCTCATCCTCTGTCATCCCCTTCTCCTCCTGCCCTCAGTCTTTCCCAGCATCAGGGTGTTTTTGATTTTTTTTTTTTTTTTTTTCCCAATGATGCTTCATGATATATTTTATTTTTTGGTTGACAATCAGTTTGTTTTAAATAGATGATAGATACAGATATATATAGATAGATGATTGCATATGTGTATATACACAGACAGACATATTCTTTNTTTTTTTTTTTTTTCCCAATGAGTTGGCTCTTTGCATCAGGAACAAGGAAGAAGCTCTCAAAATAGTCCTGGCAGGAGATGATGAAGACTTGGGCTGAGGGGGAGATGCTGAGTATGGGGGAGGGGAACAGGTTGCAGGAACATTTCAAAATGATCAGGAGGATAAGAATGAGGGAGAGTGAGGTGCAGGGGAGCTGGCTGGCACTGGCACTGGCTCAGGGGACTAGCTGTGTACATCCTTTTCCAAATCTACCTCAGGAACATTCTATCGGGAGATTTAAGTCAACTGACAGAGAAGCATTAAGACCACAGAAATCAAAAAAGTCTGTGAACCAAGACCTTTCCCCTCAGAGAGCCAGTTGTTTAGGAACATTTGCACCACTGAGGAGTTTTTCCTGCTGTGGGTGATGTGGAGGGCAGGGTCAGAGAAGTGGCCTCGGGAGGTTTCAGGGGCATTTGAGATAAGCCTTGGGCAGGTTGGTAGGGTGTGAAGACACTTTCTGTGAACACTCAGTGTGAGTGAAGCCCCTCCCCCTCTTCCTCTGGAGGCACAGAGCTGGGAGCTTAAGAAATGCTTGGTGGCCTTCTGCGGGCTACTGCTAGCAGAGTCTTCAAGGAGATTTTTAGGAACTGATAGAGAACAGGCACCACTAAAATGTTTCTTAAATACTTACATGTCCATGATGCACGCTTTCCATGAACTGGCCTATCTATGCCAGAAGTTCCTCTGCACACAGAGCACTCCCTAAATCCAGCGGTAATGGTTCTTGAATTACCTTAAGAATGGCTCAGAAATTTTCCTGCATTATTTTTATCAGGGGAACACTAGAGAGTGTTCTAAAGACTTTCTCAAGATCATAGCTAGTTAATGACCATCACCGGGATCAGCCCTTTAGAGACAGAAGTTGTGTTAGTTACCTATAGTTGCAGAGCACTCCCATCTTTTAAAAAAGCAGCTAAAAAACTGGCTCAAAACAACAATAAACATTTATTATTGCAGAGTTTTTTTGAGTCAGGAATTCAAGGGTGATTTCGCTGTGGGGATCTGGCTTGGGGTCTGTGTTAGTCAAGGTCTTTCCGAAAAATAGAAAGGATAATTTTATATACATTGTATATATATTATATGGTATATATAGTATATATATCATATAATTTATATATTACATACTATATTAATGTAGAATATATATATTATAGTTTATATAATATACATTATATAAACTAGTGTGTTATATATAAATTATATAAGTATATATATAACATATACATGAAATACATATTAATATGTATAATTTTATTATGAGAAATTAGCTCACATGCTAAAGGTGCTAAGAAGTCCCATGATCTGTCTACAGCCTGGTGTCTGGTGATGTAATTCAGTCTGAGTTCAAAGGCCTGAGAGTCAGGGGAACCAATGGTGTAAATCCAATTTTGAGAACAGGAGAATCTGAGATAAGATATTACAGCTCAAGCAGCGAGGCAGGAAGAAGAGGAATGACTTCCTCCTTCTCTACATTCGTTCCATTCAGGCCCTCAGGGGACAAGATGATGCCCACCCACACTGGGGACGGCCATCACCCATACCGAGTCTACAGATGCAAATGCTAATCTCATCCAGAAATGCCTACACAGACACACCCAGAAATCATGTTTCATCTGGATGCCCCATGGCCCGTCAAATTGCCACAGGAAATTAACCAGGATGGGCGTGCTCGTGTGTTCTGCCATGTCTGACTTTTGCATCCCCATGGACTGTAGTCCACCAGGCTCCCCTGTCCACGGGCATTCCCAGGCAAGAATACTGGAGTGGGTTGCCATTTCCTTCTCCTACCCAGGGATTGAACCCACATCTCCTGAGTCTCCTGCATTGCCAGGTGGATTCTTTAACACCTGGGAAGCTATAAACCTCATGGGGGTCTCTCATTAAATTACAGTAGAGATGTCGGCTGGGGCTACAGTTGCTGATGGAGCTGGAGGATCTGCTGGCATGGCAGTTCACACAGCGGGCACTTTCATGCTGGTGTGGGCAGGAAGCTGCAGTTCCTCACCCGGGCCTCTCTGTGGGTCAGCTGGAGCATCCC
>SJYV01033966.1:0-22025 GCA_006410875.1 Neotragus pygmaeus
GGCCCCCAGGTCACCCCCCAGCGGCCCACAGTCCGGGCTGGACGGGTCGGCCGCGGGCCCTCGCTCACACCCTGCAGGGCCCCAGTCCGGGGCCCACCGCAGACATGGAGTGCCCCAGATCTGGGGCTGGTCCTCCGGGTGCAAAGCTTACCGGAAACGGGGGCGAGTGACAGTTCTGCCTTGAAGGGCCACGGGGAGGCCCAAGGGACAGTGTCCACACAGGACCAGCAAGGGGCCTGGGCGTGGAATCACTGGCTGCGCTCTTGTCCCCGAAGGGGACCCGGGCAGAAATGTCTCCACCACACCACTCGAGCGACCGCAGCCTCCTCCCGCCTTTCTCTGCCTGCTGCGTGTGCATGTGCGCACGCACACACACACACACACACAGATGAGAACACAGGTACATACATGCATGCCTGCACCTGTAACACACATTCACACACACACACACATAAGAATTTGGGTACACATACATGCCTGCACCTGTAACACCCATACAGACGCACGCCTGCACCTACCTATAACACACATATACGCACTCACATGAGAACACAGGTACACACATACATGCTTGCACCTATAACACACACACACATGAGAATACAGGTACACACACACACACCTGCGCCCATACACACATGCACACACACACACCAGGACACTCACACCCCCACAGACTCTGCCATCCCCAAGTCCGTGGCTGGCCTTCCACATTCAGGTTTCTCATGGATGAAGAGACAGCCTGGCCTCTTCCAACCCCGATCCCCTGGTCCCATAACACAACGGGGTGCAAGCTGGAGGTCAGGAAGTGCCCTGGCCCCCAAAGGCCAGATCCAGGGAGTCCAGCTGTGCTCTCACCAAGAAACGGCCCACCCCCAGGAACGCAAGCCAGGGAGAAAGCTGAGGAGCCTCCGTTCTTGAATTTGTCCTCCATCTACAAAGTGAGAATGTGAGTCCGCCCAGGCTTTCTGGAAGGTTCTAGCTAAGGAGTAAATGCAGAGACTTTGACAGGGAGCCAGGGTAAGATGGGCAGTGGAAGAGCTGATGTGGTCACTCCTGGGTGATCCAGCTGTGGCCAGACCCATGGTGAGCGCCCCACCTGCACCCTCCCCCCTTACCCGGGAACCCAGCCCTCACTATGACCTACAAAGGCTCTGTCGAAAGTGCTCCAAGCCTGACTCTGCCCTGGGTGGGAAGCCAGAGCACATTTCTGCCTCCATCCACAGAGAGAGCCACCAGCCAGTGGCCTGGCCAGGTGACCAGCGCATCTGCAGGGTAGACTGTCAGGTAATGTTCAGCCCTGGGCTCGTCTGCCCTGCACAGAGCTTTGTTCAAACCCATGTGGAAATTTAGATCGTAGGAGCCTGACATGGAGTCATTAATCAAACAGAGCACCCCCCGGGGTGTGGAGACTGGATAAGGGCTTCCAGGACATTGCAGAATGTCCCCAGGGGCCTTCACAAGTACTGCCCGCCCCCCGACGGCGAGAACCCACCTGCACGTGGAGTGAGGCTCCCAGGGGAAGTGGCTGAGCGCGGGGAGGGAGGAGAAGCTAATTTCTCGTTTTCTCACTTCTCTGGGAGGTCAACGTCTCCTGATGGGCTCCCTGGGCGGCCAGAGACAGGGGCGCACACTGGACGAGGGCGGCCCGTCCTCAGCCTCCCACCCTGCAGGCCCTGACCCGACAGTGGGGACAAGGTGGCCTTAGCCTCGGATAAACGGCTCTATTTGCGAGCACACAGTCGGCACACAAAGTCAACATCGCCTGGGTCATGTGACCTCCATGCCGGGAGACTCTCCGGGGTCATGGAGTCCTCCCCTTCCTGTTTAGACGTCCCCGGGCCTCTGGAGTTGAGGAAGCCAAGGTCAGCAAGCCCTTCAGGAGAGAAAGTGAACAGTCTTCCTTCCCTGGACGGGGTCCAGCCGGCCCAGAATGGTCTTGTCCTGGGTGAGGTCTACCTGACGCAGCTGCAGGGGACCTAGGACGGCCGAGGTGACCCTCACCCACAGGGGGAGGTAATAAGGTGACAGCAAGTGGCCTGCGCCCACAGTGTCCCATAGGGTGGGCGCAGGGTCCCCAGCTCAGGGAGGAAACACCCCAAGTGACCCCCCCACCAGCAGTGAGGGTGGGCGCCTCCCCGGCCCCCGGGACCCTCCCACATCCCTCTGTCCCCGACCCTACTCCAGGGACATCCTAGATCACAGGAGCCACCCCAGCACCCAGGGATTTACACCCTCCCAGGCCACCCTTCACCAGAGACTGACCCCGAGAGAGATGAAAGGCAAGCTCCTCTGCTGGGGTCAGGGCAGGTTCAAAGGTCACCCAGCCCTCACATCACCCCCCGAGATCACGGTGAGTTCAGGACTGTCCCTGAAGTTGAAGCTCCCCTTGGCTTTTCCCTCCTGTCTCCCGCCCACCCCCTNTGCTTTTTAATATGCTGTCTAGGTTGGTCATAGCTTTTCTTCCAAGGAGCAAGCATCTTTTAATTTCATTAATTTCAGGGAAAGGGCCTGAAAGTCTACATTTCCAGCTAGCTCTCACATGTGGCTGACACTGCTGTTCCCAGACTACATTTTGAGCAGCAAGACTCTTAGATGCTGTATTAAAAGTCCACTTGAAATTAATGTGACAGCATTTCAACAGCAGGATTCAGGTGTCAAAAGCCTCTGTAAGCATCCTGATCCTGAATGAGATGGATGCCTAAATTTGACACACTTCTGAAAAGTTTATGCTACTGCAGCCTTTCAATTCTTTGTCCTATTTCTGCAGAGGCAGTAGAAGATGTATGATATTTCTAGCTAATCCACATTTAAAAAATACTACTCGTTAAGCCAATGAGAAATGTAATGTGCTGAACATCAAGCCCTTTGGTGAGTTAGAGATACTTGTCAACTTCGTGTAGCTGCCCCTGGAGTGTAGAGTTTTATTAGAGCTTTAAAAGACCCTGATGCTGGCTAAGACTGAAGGCAAAAGAAGAGGGTGGCAGAGGATGAGAACCATCACCAACTCAATGGACATGAATTTGAGCAAACTCCAAGAGATAGTGGAGGACAGAGGAGCAGTCCATGGGGTCACAAAGAGTCAGATATGACTTAGCTACTGAACAACAACAAAAATCACACCCTGAGTGAGGGTGTTTTACATTAAGGTCATTCAACTATGAATGAAGCATATTTAAGATAAAAACTAAGACACACAAATGCACTGTGTATGCTGAAGCATTTACAAATAATGAACAAGTAATTTATGAGCAAAGTAAATGGTCTATAACCTGGGTTCTGTGCATGCTTAGATTAAAGAAACCTGGCCCACAATGACAATGGCTTCTCTGGGCAAGAGTTGAAATCTACAGGATGGGGAGGGATTGTTTTGGAAATGAGAACATTTCAAGCAAAGAGCTTTTAAGCTAAGCCCTTCCCAAACAAGAGTGAGACAATGCCTTACAGCATACTGCCATCAGATGCTTATGTTGGTCACAGTGGTTCTCCAGGAGTGGACCAAGGAACACAGCCCTCTGTTCTTCTTTCCCCAGGGGCATAGAGTCTCAGCCTTAGTGTGTACTTGACAGTTTCAGAGTCACAATTCCTTCTCTGATTAAGCTGCAAACTGACCTTCCTTGCCATTCAGTTTTGTCTTTTGTCTAACTGATTGCACTCCAGTTAACACCTGGACAGACAATCCACACTTCTCCAGACTGTAAGGAAGCTTTTGGCTTCCCAGAGAGGAACACACTGAGTTAGCTAAGAAAATCAATCACTGTTCAAGGAAAAGCATCTGTTAACTAAACAAAACTTTGCATTTGGTTCAAAGGATGCCTTCCTATCCCATTCAAATTCACATTGTTGTTGTTGTTTAACTGCTAAGTCATGCTCAACTCTTTTGTGACCCCATGGACTATATAGCTCACCAGGCTCCTTGTCCATGGGGTTTTCCAGGCAAGAATACTGGAGTGGCTTGCTATTTCCTTCTCCAGGGGATCTTCTGCACCCAGGGATTGAGCCTGCATTTCTAGCATTGGCAGGTAGATTGTTTACTACTGAGCTACCTGGGAGGCCTTTTTTCAAGGTCACATGGTTCCAGACTAAACCTGGGGACAAGTGACAGTTATTTTGATGCATCTATGAAAACAGTACTCGAAAACAGTACTTTTAAGTGACAATAACATAAACACAAGTTGTAATGAATAAATTTTTGATTTGGGGAAGTATGTAGGATGTGAAATTTGTCCTCGAAGTGAGACATTATTAGTCTTCTTATCTTTTACTTTTTTCTAACTATTCAATACAAAATGTAATCACACAGAATGCATCGATATTTGTTCTTTTTCTCTGGTATCCTGCATAACTTATTGACAATATGGTAGGCTCTTCTTGGACTCAGACTTTACTCAACTATGCCTACAGTCACCCCAGTTTTATCTCATGACAGCCCTTTACTCCTGTACCACATCCTACTACAGAAGGGTACGTGCTTCATGGAGAAAAGGCTGAGGTGAAAGAAGGGAACACAGACCAACTTCTCAGGCAGCACCAAAGGTTTTGCTTGTAAAACTAATGAGCCTTTTAGAAGATGCAAATGCATCATCTTCAAAACTATATTTTAAGGCAAGAATACTGGAGTGGGATGCTGTTCTCTTCTCCAGGGTATCTTCCCTACCCAGGCATCGAACTCTGGTCTTGACAGGTTCTTTACCATCTAAACCACCAGGGAAGTTCCAAAACCAATGAGCCTTTTAGAAGATGCAAATACATCATCTTCAGAACTATATTTTAGGGACTTCCCTGGCATTACAGTGGCTAAGACTTCACCTTCCCATGCAGGAGATGTGAGTCTGATTGTTGGTCTGGAAGCTACTATGCCTCTTGGCCAAAAAACCAGAAACAATAAAACAGAAGCAATATTGTGACAATTTAAATCAAAACATTGAAAGTGACCCACATCAAAATGATCTTTTAGAAAAAATATTTTTTAACCTCAAGTGGCAACACAACCCAGCAAGTATGTCTGATTTTACCTTAAAAATCTGTATATACACACTTTTATATGATATATGTATGTGATATGTATGTATGATTTACACATACATAGAATTCACCTTTAAGTTAGTTAAGATAAATGTCCAGACTAAGGTTATTGGAGCTAAAGACAGGAAGAGCACTTATATATACATATGTTATCTCCAGCAAGTCTGGATTGTGCTATGAGTTATAAAATACCTGATAGTAACTTCAGTTTTTTTGAAGATATACTTACCTTTGACTGTGTGAAGATTTATTGGTTGAGGTTTAGTAATAAAGAGAAAGTCGTACCGGCGAAACTGCTAATACTGCTGTGCGATTTTGAATTCCACTTCACCAAAATTGTGTTTAGTGGGGTAAAATGTGTGGTTGTTTATCAGTCCCACCACCTCCTGTTTTAACTGCTGTCTCCAAGGCCTCTACCAGGCTCCTTCAGAACTTGTACAGGCTAGAAATAGAAATGGCTTCTAAATATGTTTAGATAAGCTCATGGATGGGCTGTGTAATTAATTATGAAGGGAGGTTGGCATGGTTTGTGTTACCTCCCTGGCCTTTTTATGGTTGAGATCAGAGGCAATAAACATGCTCTCCTGCCAAATTGCTATCAGAGACAAAAAGGATAACTACAAGCACTGACCTCATGAATGAACATTTTTATGACCTTTTAAATCACCTTCTATTTTTAAGAAACAGAGCAAACACATAATATCTCTGGTAGATTTGCTTAAGCAGTTCAGGCTAAATCTGCTAGGAGGAATGGTCCATTATAGCTGAGCAAGACAGGACACGATCTTGAAAGGCAGGGCTGCCAACATTGCCAAGTTGCAAATGTGGCTTTAGTCAAAATGTAATTGTAAGGTATTGAAGTAATTTGCTAGTTATACAACTATTTTTATAGTCATAAACTTAAAAAGTAATTGTGAAACTGTCCGATTGTGCAAGGGAGTTCATTATCCCATTCTACTTTTATGTGCTTTTGATATTTTCCATAATAAAAAATTTAAAGAAATTGTTAGTAATGCCATTATTGAATAAAAGAACTATAAAAAGTACATGCTCAGCCTTACCAGTTTGTAGCTAAACCTAATATTATTTAGTCATGTTTAACACTTGACCACTCAATGGTCCATGAGCTCAAAAAGATTTGAAATGTGGGGAAGAGTGGGAAGCATAGAGCAGTTTGCCCAGGCAACTCAGAGTTAGGTTATTGCTAAGATCAGAGAAAATTTGAGAGGCAAAAGAAATCATCTAGCCCCCCAATGTGGACATCACCACTGCCAGGGCTCAAATTGGAGATAAACAGCCTGGTATCAGAATAGAAACAGGAGTGAAAGAACTGAGAATAACCAGAGGTGAGGGATTAGGACAAAATAAGACTGATCCCAGGCTTTTTCCTTCAGGACTACAGTACTTTGTACGGAAATTCCTCATTATCTGAGAAGCACTAAAAGTCAGCATGGAATAAAGACCTACCTGCTCACCCTATAAGATTTTAAAGGAATTTGTTTCTTTTAGAATCACAGATTTGGAAAAATATTAATAATTCTTCCAGGCTTCCCTTATGGCTCAGATTGTAAACAATCTGCCTGCAATGTAGGAGACCTGGGTTCAGTCCCTGTGTCAGGGAGATCTCCTGGAGAAGGAAATGGCAACCCACTCCAGCGTTCTTGCCTGGAGAATCCCATGGTCAGAAGATCCTGGTGGCCTATAGTCCATGAGGTCACAAAGAGCCTGACATGACTGAAGTGACTTAACAAACAACACTATGAAAACAGAGAATGCCTTTGCTAATGGGTGCCTCTGTGGATTGCAGATTTCCTCTTCATTACCTTCACTAGATGACAAAAAGAAGGGATAGTAGTAAGAAATAAAAAACATTCTGCTTTACCTGACCACCTCTATCAGATTTTCTATTTTTGTGGTTCAGGTTGTTGAGTAAATTTTCATGACTCAATCTGGCCAAGATCAGAGATAAAACAAATTCAATTCCATAGGATTTGTTGCTGTTGATCAGTTGCTAAGTCATGTCCGATTCTTTGCAACCTCAAGAACTGCAGGATGTCAGCCTTCCCTGTCCTTCACTATCTCCATGAGTTTGCTCAACTCATGTCCATTGAGTTGGCAATGCTATCTAACCATTTCATCCTTTGTCACCCCCTTCTCCTTCTGCCCTCAAGTCTTTCCAAGCATCAGGGTCTTTTCCAATGAGTGGTCTCTACCCACCAGGTGGCCAAAGTATTGGAGTTCAGCTTTCTTTATGATCCAACTCTAACAATCATATATGACTACTGGAAAAACCATAGCTTCAATGGACATTTGTTGGCAAAGTGATTGTCTCTGGTTTTTAATATGCTGTCTATGTTTGTCATAGCTTTCCTTCCAAAAAGCATCTTTTGATTTCATGGCTGCAGTCACCATCCACGGTGATTTTATAGCTCAAGAAAATAAAATCTGTAACTGTTCCCTCCTTTTCCCCTTATATTTGTCATGAAGTAATTGGACTAGATGCCATGATCTTAGTTTTTTAATATTGAGTTTTTCACTCTGCTCCATGGGATAGCACAAGTATCTGCAACTAGGAAAGGTGCCACATATACCTAAGACCATCCACATCTTCTTGTCACCAGATATTTGTTAGTTCCAGAAACCTCACAATGGAACCGTTTGAGATTTCTGTATTCCATTGACTTAAATTTCTTTGAGCCATTCTATCACAATCCTTTCTAGAATGAGTTGTATCTTTCATGACAAGAATCATGTTTGGCAAGCTGCAAATGGAGGCAGAGACAGTTTTATCTAGAAGACTGAATATATTCCTAGGGTGGTATTCATTGAGAATTTTCTTTCTATTTTCACTGCCAAACTTTTCCAGCTGTAAGAGCAGTGGCAGTTCTCTGGTCTTCAGCAAATAGAGATGCTGTTGTCACATCATTAGATGTTAGATTTAAAAGGCTGAAACCATTCATTGGGATGATATTCTTCTTTAAGGCAATTTCATTGGCTTCCCTTTTAAATAAGAACCAGAAATGGGAAATGATATCTACCCTAATTTGACAAAACCACTCAAACATCTCTCTTTCTAGGTCAGTGAGGTTTTTTGTGCTTTTCAATTTTTCCCTTTTTAGTAAGTAACCTTATTATCCTCCCTTGTTGAACTTCCGGTAGATTCCCAGATTTGAGGGAAAGTGTATGTAATTGATAATAGAAAATAACAAACACATCTTTGTATATTTTGGGTCTTACCTTTCAAGAAATAATAAACATGCAGTGTTTGCATTTCACAGTCATGGAAATTTATCATCTGGTGACCCTGGAGTTCTTTTTGCTTTTGATAAACATTTCTTTGTACTCATCTTGAGCACTGTGCTGTAGTTACACTACTAATAATTGCAAGCATTTACTTATTTCCTATGTTAAGCCAGGCACTGTATGAGATACTTTACATACATCTCTTTTCTCAATCTTTGCAACCTACCTGGTTACTATTACAATGACTTTACGTAGTAGAAAACTGAGGCATGGAGAAGAAGGTAAGTAAATTGCTTAGGGTCATATGGTTTCATATTGCCTCCCGGGTCTAAGTTTCACAGCCATTAAAATCTCTTCTCTCTTGAAACATCCTCCTTACTCAGTGGTGTGCTCATCACCGACTTTAAAACACATAACTCAGGGAACAGCACGAGTGGTAGACATGGGTATACCAAAAAGAGCCAAAGTTTGGGCAAACTGCATAATTTTTGAATTTTCCTTCTTTCATTCAAAAATGCAAATAGGTTCTTCCCTGGTGGTTCAGTGGTTAAGACTCTGCACTCCTGATGCAGGGGCACAGCTTCGATTCTTGGTCTGGGAGCTAAGATATTGCATGCTATGCATGGCATTAAATAAAGACATAAAATAAATAAAAACGAATGTTTCTAAAGATCGTAAAGGCAAATAATTACATTTGCGGCTACTGCTGCTAAGTCGCTTCAGTTTTGTCCGACTCTGTGCGACCCCACAGATGNGGGACAATAGCCCTTCCCTCGTGGCCTGCAAGTCAGACCAGGGGTCAGAACCCTCTGCAGGAGATGAAAGCACTGCTCAAATGTCATAAAGGGCTCAGATGTCATAAAGGACTCAAATGTCAGAGGACTCCCCTGACTCAAATGCGGGGCCCAGTGAGCAAAGCTGAGTCCAGCATCTCACCCTGGAGCTTGGTGGGTCAGTTCTGTGTGTTATCCTCACACACCGACCATCCTCTGAAAGCCTATATGTATTCCCAGAATGTGAGCTCCCACCAGAGCCCCCAGGGCTAAGCACAGTTCCTGCGCCTCGAAGGCCCTCAGGAAGGACATCTTCATGGGCCGACGTCAAGATGCCCAATTTAAGCAGGCCGAAGTTTTATTAGACCAGATTCTGCCCAAATGGTCAAACCACCAGCTACAACAGGGCTGAGAGTGAGATCCTCCAAAGTATTGGAGTCTTACTGAAACTCGTGATTCATTTTTGCTTCTGGCAAAAGCAAGACACACATTATTACCGAAAAATAAAAAGCAAACATTGCATGCATGTGTGAGTTAACAGAGTGGATGTCAACTCTTGTTTCTGCCCAGACGGAGGGGAATTGCCAGAGGCCCCTAAGCTCGAAGGAGACCCTAGAGCTAGCTCCCCAAGAAGGTTTGTAGTTGATCCACTTCTTCCCCTGAGAATACTGCATCCGAAAACCCAGCGGGTGCAGCCGCTGAAATCAAGACAACTTGCATTTCAAACCAGGTCTCCAATGCCACTCTTGCTCCTCGCAGACGGGGAGAAAATTAATTTTCTTTCTGCCTGCTCCACAAAGGCAGATTAGAATCCCAAACAGAGGGACGAGTGGGGAAGAGTGGAAAGCTTCCTCATTGAGGGAGAGCCCTGCGCCAGCCTGGGTTTCTAACAAGGGATGGCCCCCGCCATTGGAAATGTCCTCCTGCAAACATGAAGCAGAGCCAAGGAGAACGCACTTGAGAAAAATCGCACCGGGGCCCCGCCAGCAGTTGAAAGCTGGTATGTAACTTTGCTCGGGGGTGATCAAACAGCTAGTCAAGGACGCTGTCAGGAACAGAATGAAATTCCAAATAAATTAGCCATGTCCGAGAAGCCAATACAACACCGGATTAAGGCTCACAAAGAAAACACAATTTATTCAGCCTACCTTGTCAGAATTCTTAATAACCTTGGTTCACTTTTCTCACCTCGGGCCCAGAGTCCCCCGGCCGGAACGAGACAAAGTGAACCCCTCTTGGATCGTGGGGGCTGCAGAGACCTGCCTGCTAAAGAAGCGATTACGTCTCTGTGAGCCTGGAGTGTTTATAACCTTGTGCTTTTACAAACATTTCAGCAAGGACCATCCTGTCACCCAGAAGAGGCAAGCTGTCGCCAAGCCCCAGACGCACATGCAGCTTGCTCGTGTCTGAATGAGAGTTCATACATTAGAATAAGGGACCAGGGGCCAAAGAGAGGAGTTTTAACCATTGCATGTTAACTCTTTAGGGTTTGGGGAGAAGTAATCTCCAAGCTGCCCACCTCTTCCATGAAGCATGTTCTGGCAAGGGTGCAGGGGCAGCAGGGGGGTCTCCAACCCAATCCTTTCATCTTTTACAGCAGCAAGTAGGTGAAAGGGACCTACAGCCCTTTGTAAATGCAGACTATCTCTGATGCAACCTGTTAATACAAAACAGTCCTAAAAAACAATACCTTTTTTATCAATGAACCCAGACAGCTTTCACATGCTGACAAATGCACTTTGAAAGAGTTAATAGGCAGAGGTTGGTGGGCCCAGAGGAGGCACCTTTGAAGGCGCTGGGGGAGGCATCTGGGCTGCCCGAGGACCTCACTGAGAGCCGGGGGCCCTTTCTTTTTCACAGAGAGGCGAGCAGAAAGACAGAGTGAGGGGGGATTTGCTTTGCAATACTAAGGCATTTGCAAGAGATAAAACCAGCAGGAATTTTGAGAGGGACTGAGAGGAAGTGATCCGGCTGCTAGTCTCAGACGGAATTTCAAGATGCTTGAGAAATACACAAAATGAAGATTTTTCCCAGAAATAAAAAAGGGGGGGGGAGGGAGATGACCTAATAGTATTAATTTTTTTTTTTTAAGATAAAAGAAATGTACTGAGCAGAAGAGGGAAAAAAAAATTCAGCATTTTCCCAAGCGTGACCCAGCCTAGATTTTCTCTGTCTCAATTTCTAAATTTAAAGGGGAAAAAAAAAAAAGGAAATGGTGGAGAACAAGGATTGGGGAAGCCTGTTGTGCAAAATGATATTTTTGACATGAGTATGTGACTCTCAGAAACAGGCTTCATGTTAGGGGGTGGCAGGCTGGGGACTTGGGGACACTCATGGGCTCTCGAGACTGAATTGAGCCGCAAGAAAGAGCCCCACTGCCTCCAAGGTGTGGCCTTGGGGAGAACCTCCTGTCCTCGCAGAAACACCACAGTCTCACAGCCGCCCGAGGGCTCCTGTCCACACACCTCCTGAGTCCCCACTGTCACCAGTGGGTGACATGCCAGTTACCAGGGACAGAAGCCAGCTCAGGCTGGCTCAGTTGTGTCCCCTGGCTGTGGGCCCAGGGGTATCATTAGGCCACGGGCTAGCCGCGGTGTTTTATCAGAACATAGACTCAAGTGCATCCCCTGGCTGTGGACTGGCCCGGGTGTATCCCAGCCATGGGCTAGCCCAGGTGTCTCAACAGGCCGTGGGCTGGCTCAGGATGTCCCCGGGGCCACGTCTCCAGATTGTTGGAGTAAAATTCTTGCAGGAAAGGGGACCCCTTCCAGGGCCCGAAACTGGGCTCTTGTCTAACGCTGGGAAATGAATTGTCCGAGGAGACACGTGTGCTGACAAAGCAAGAGATTTTATTGGGAAAGGGTGCCCGGGTGGAGAGCAGCAGGGTGAGGAACCCAGGAGAGCTGCTCTGCCACGGGGCTCGCAGTGTCGGGCTTTATGGTGGTGGGCTTCGTTTCTGGGTGGTCTTTGGCCAATCATTCTAATTCAGAGTCTTTCCTGGTGGCGCAGGCATCGCTCAGCCAAGATGGATGCTAGCGAGAGAGATTCTGGGAAGTGGACGGACATGCGGTGTCTCCTTTCGACCTTTCCTGAAATCTTCCGGTTGGTGGTGGCTTATTAGTTCCGTATTCCTTATCAGGATCTCCTGTCATAAAACAACTCATGCAAATGGTTACTTTGGTGCCTGTCCAGGGTGGACGGTTTCAATCAGAGTGCTTCCCCTAACAAAATGACTACTTAAAGTAATGTATTCACCCAAAAGCATTTAAATGAAGACATGTGCTAGAGCTTCCTTTGGGGAATGTATCTGCGAATGCACGTGCTTGGCTAAAGGGAACACATATCTTTAACTTCCTGATAATAATGCCGACTTGTTTTCCGAAGTGGTGGCACCAATTCCACCTCCAGCAGCCCCTTTCTAATGTCTGCCCATCTAATGGCTCAGAAACGGCCTCTTACTGTAGGGGACTTTTTTTTTTTTGGTGCCACATTGTGGTTTTAATTTGCACCTTTGTTTCTAATTCTCATACTAGATTTCCTCCGCTGTGGAGTTACAGTTGAGTCTTTGGCTTACAGGGCTGTTTGTCTCTCTCGATGATTTTCTAGGTGCTCTTCGTTGTATTAACCAGACTTCCCCAGTGGCTCACCAGTAAAGAATTCGCCTGCAAGGCAGGAGGCGAAGGAGACATGGGTTCTGTCTCTGGGTCGGGAAGATCCTCTGGAAGAGGGAATGGCAACCCGCTCCAGTATTCTTGCCTGGAGAATCCCATGCACAGAGAAGCCTGGTGGGCTACAGTCTATAGGGTCGCAAACAGTCAGACACGATTGAGCCAGAGCATGATTATACTAACCACTCTGTCTGTTTTCTGTGTGCTGATGCTTCGGCATCTGGGAATTTCTGCCACTCCTAAGGTCAGCCAGTGCCTACAGGGGTAAATGAATCACCCGTGAACATGCTTCTCAAATACAAGCCAAACATCCAGAGCCTGAAACCTGACCACCTTCTTCACTGGGCTCCCAGACTCGGGGCTACCATCCCCTGCACTGATCCCCCCAGGACAGGCAACAAAGATCAGGCCCTGTGCCCCAGAGCCGCCTGAAATCATCCCACCTGCCCACCCTCCGCCTGCATCCTCGTCTCACCTACTCCTTCCAGGGGAACCCACAGTAAGGATTTGTGTCCGTGTTCTCCCGTCCTGACCAGCAGTGGTCCTTCCCTGGGTGGTAGCTACCTTCTCTTGAGACCTGTGAGTGACAAGCCATCCTTCCAATGGCATCCTTCCAGGACTTCCAACGGCAGTCATCTCCTGATTGGTTGACCTTGCCATACCTAAGTCGTAACAAATCCTATCTTAAGCCCTATCTTAAAACTTAACTTTTGGAGCTTCCCTGGTGGGTTCAGTGGTGAAGGATCGCCTGCCAATTTGGGGAATGTGGGCTCGATCCCCGGTCTATGAAGATCCACGTGCCAGGGGGCATCTAAGCCTGTGCACCCCAACCACTGAGGCTTCGCTCTAGAGCTCACGTGCTGCAGCTAGAGCCTGAGAGTGAGCAAAGTCGCTCAGTCATGTCTGACACCGTGGACTGTACGGTCCAAGGGATTCTCTAGGCCAGAATGCTGGAGTGGGTAGCCTTTCCCTTCTCCAGGGGATCTTCCCAACCCAGGGATCGAACCCGGGTCTCCTGCATTACAGGCGGGATTCTTTACCAGGTGAGAGCCTGTGCTCCACTACGGAAGAAGCCACCAAGGAAGATGGTCCTACCCTGCAGCTAGAGAGTGGTCCCCACTTGCTGCAACTAGAGACAAGCCTGCGCATCAGCTAAGACCCAGCACAGCCAAAAATACCTAAATGAAATATTTTTTAAAACCTGACCTTTTCTTCTTACTAATTCGTTGCCATTTCTATGCATTGCAGTCTCTCCTCTAAGTTTGCGATTTGTCTTTTTGTGCCTTTAACGGTGTTTTGAGGAACGTAAGTTCGAAAAGTATTGCAGTCAAATTGATCAGGTGTACTAAAGGCCCTAAAGGAGAGTGAAGCAAGAAAAAGTAAGTTAAATGTATAAAGATCGGAAAAGAAGCATTCCCCAACTAGGCAGGCAGATGGAGGATCACGAGACATGTCACAGTTGGCTCCTAGGAAGTGACGTGTGATGGGAGAGATGCCCCCTTCCACGCATGCCTGTGTTTGTGACCAACACAGACGTGATGAGATGGTCACTCCCACAAAGGGGCAGGTTGTGCCGTTCAAGGCTGTGGCAGCAGAGAGGAGTGAGATGCTCCTGCCAGCTTTGAACAGAGGAGCTGCCACACTTCGGGGAGTAAGAGAGGGGAGACATGACTAGAGCTGAGGGCCACCTCTAGGAGCCAAGACAGACAGTGACCCCTGGCTGACGGCCAGTGAGAAAAGGTGGGGGCTGCGGTCCTGTAACTGCAAAGGACTGAATTCTGTCAACAACCACGTGAGCTTGGAAGTGGCTTCCACCCCAGAGCCTCCAGATGAGACCATAGCTCTGATCTCTTATGAGAACCTGAGCAGAGAACACATCAAAACCCACCTGGACCTCTGCCTAAAAGAACTAGGAGTTTATAAGCAGGTGTGGCTTTAAGCCATGTTGGTGGTGATTTGTTACATAGCGTAGATATTTGATACACATCTCCATGGGGACTTGCACCCCCACCATGGATGTGAAATATTTAGACCACTAAATGCTGGAAGAAAAGCTACGGCAAACCTAGACCATGTTTCAAAAGCAGAGACGTCATTTTGCCAACGAAGGTCTGTATAGTCAAAGCTATGCTTTTCCCAGTGGTCATGTACAGATGTGCAAGCTGTACCATAAAGAAGGCTGAGCACAGAAGAACTGATGCTTTTGAACTGTGGTGCTAGAGAAGATGCTTGAGAGGAGTCAGCAAGGAGACCAAACCAGTCCATCCTAAAAGAAATAAACCCTGAATATTCACTGGAAGGACTGATGCTAAAGCTGAAGCTCTGATACTTTGGTCATCTGATGCAAAGAGCTGACTTATTGGAAAAGACTCATGCTGGGAAAGACTGAGGGCAGGAGGAGAAGGGGGCAACAGAGGATGAGATGGTTGGATGGCATCACCGACTCACTGGACATGAGTTTGAGCAAACTCCGGGAGATAGTGAAGGACAGGGAAGCCTGGCGTGCTGCAGTTCATGGGGTCATAAAGAGTCAGACATGACTTTAGCAACTCAACAACAACTAATGTTAGGCTGGAGAACACTAATGGTTGACACAGACCCCTACCTCACACCTCACACAAAATCAGCTCCAGGGGGATTTGCTATTCAATGTGAGAAGCAACTCTATAAAAGTCTCAGAGAAGCTTGTAGAGTAACATTTTCATAGCCTTGGGGCAGGGCTATCTTCACGCAAAAAGTGCAAACCATGCAAGAAGAAGTTGATCAACTTATTTTTAGACAAGTAAAAAATGTAGATGTCTGCCACAAATACACTGCCAGTAAAAGCAATCCCAGAAGACATATTTCAGGCCAAAGGGGAATAACCGCTGAAGAAAGATTCAAAATGAAAAAAAAAAAATCATGAGCAAAGTGTATGGGGAGTATCTGGGTAAATCTAAACAAACTTTGACTGCATAAAACAAGAAAAGTCAGGTCTAACTTGGGGAAGTTAAAATTAGAAATAAAATACATGACACCATCACACGGAAGTCAGAAGGGGAGTGACGTATTCTGAACTCTTGTTCCATGTGGAAGGAGTATAACAGGTTGATTAGACACGTCAAAGTTCAATACACCTGGTAAAAGTCTCCAGGGTCTCTGTTAAATGAATAGAAATGGAATCTATAAGTTTCAAAGTAGTCAAGTAAGAGAGAATAAAATGACAAGAAAAATAAACAACCTAAAAGAAACTACAAAGGGAGAAAAGACCTGCCACGTGGCAGCTCGAAAGAAAAGACAGAGGCAAATCCCTCTGCCCCAAGTTTATGCTAAATGAAGCCGTGACTACTCTGAACTTGACCTTGAGAAAAGACACCATTGAACCCTGCACCGCTTTCACAGACTGACTCCTCCCCACCTTCAGATTCTGGCTGTAATTCCTCTTTCTCAAGGAGTCTCCGCTGACCTCTCTATCCAAGGTCAGTCTCCAAGCAGCTCCTTCTTTTTCCTCTTTGCTGCTGAGGTCCCATTTGATAAGTACGGCTCATTCTCGTTATCCACAGATTTCACGTTTGCAAATTCACCTACATGCTGAAATGACCCTGTATCCCCAAAGTCAATGTGCAACAAGACCAATGCTTTCATGAAATGTGCACACGTGTGCAGAGTGATAAAGCATCTGAGTTACCTGAGGCACACAGGTTCCCAGCCGAGGGCCAGCAAAGCCACCATCTGCCTCTGGTTCCCGCTCCCATACTGTAAACTAGCATCCCTCATAGCCGAGTTGGTAAAGAATCCACCTGCGATGCAGGAGACCCTGGTTCGATTCCTGGGTTGGGAAGATCCCCTGAAGAAGGGAAAGGCTACCCACTCCAGTATTCTGGCCTAGAGAATTCCATGGACTGTATAGTCCATGGGGTCGCAAAGAGTCGGATGTGACTTTCACTTTCATTTCTCGTGGTCTACTTAGTGGCCCATTTTTGTGTTTTTTGCTGATTACATTGCTGTTCAAAATGCCACACCCCACCCTCCCCTGACTTGGTGCTGAGATGCTAAGCACAGGGAGTCTATGAGGTGCCTCAGGAGGATATACATGTTAGGTACTGGTTCCAAATTGGGAAAGGAGTGCATCAAGGCTGAGTATTGTCACACTGCTCATTTAACTTACATGCAGAGTACCTCATGTGAAATGCTGGACTGGATGAAGCATAAGCTGGAATCAAAACTGCCAGGAGAAATATCAATAACATCCCAGAAATGCAGATGATACCACCGTCATGGCAGAAAGCAAAGAGGAACTAAAGAGCCTCTTGATGAGGGTGAAAGAGGAGATAGAAAAAGTTGGCTTAAAATTCAACATTACAAAAACTAAGATCATGGCATCTGGTCCCATCACTTCATGACAAATAGACGGGGAAACAGTGGCTGACTTTATCTTTTGTGGCTCCAAAATCACTGCACATGGTGACTGCAGCCATGAAATTAAAAGACGCTTACTCCTTGGAAGGAAAGTTAAGACCAACCCGAAAGTGAAAGTGAAGTCGCTCAGTCGAGTCCGACTGTGACCCCAGGGATGGTAACCTGCCAGGCTCCGCCGTCCATGGGATTTTCCAAGCAAGAATACTGGAGTGGGCTGCTGTTTCCTTCTCCAGACGACCTTCCCAACCCAGGGATCAAACCCGGGTCCCCTGCATTGCCGACAGACGCTTTACCGTCTGAGCCACCAGGGAAGACTAGACAGCATATTAAAAAGTAGAGACGTTACTTTGACAACAAAGGTCCGTCTGGTCAAAGCTATGGTTTTTCCAGTGGTCATGTATGGACATGAGAGTTGGACTATAAAGAAAGTTGAGCACCAAAGAACTGATGCTTCTGAACTGTGGTATTGGAGAAGACTCTTGAGAGTTCCCTGGACTGCAAGGAGATCCAACCAGTCCATCCTAAAGGAAATCAATCCTGAATATTCATTGGAAGGACTGATGAAGCTGAAACTCCAATACTTTGGACACTTGATGTGAAGAACTGACTCATTTTAAAAGACCCTGATGCTGAGAAAGATTGAAGGTGGGAGGAGAAGGGGACGACAGAGCATGAGATGAGTGGATGGCATCACTGACTCAATGGACATGAGTTTGAGTGAACTCTGGTAGTTGGCGATGGACAGGGAAACCTGGCATGCTGCAGTCCATGGGGTCACAAAGAGTGACTGAGCGACTGAGNAAGCTGAAACTCCAATACTTTGGACACTTGATGTGAAGAACTGACTCATTTTAAAAGACCCTGATGCTGAGAAAGATTGAAGGTGGGAGGAGAAGGGGACGACAGAGCATGAGATGAGTGGATGGCATCACTGACTCAATGGACATGAGTTTGAGTGAACTCTGGTAGTTGGCGATGGACAGGGAAACCTGGCATGCTGCAGTCCATGGGGTCACAAAGAGTGACTGAGCGACTGAGCTGAACTGGACTATATATACCAGAGGGAGATGTATGCAGCAGTGGGAAAGAGTTTGAGACTCCCAACAGAGACTTAACTCATGGAGTTTAGTTTCCTCCCTCAACAAGGGTTGGGACAGTATGCCATCAATATCCAAATGCCTCTGACTCCAGCCTCCTGAGGTTGAAGTCTCATCTTCATCTTCATGGACAAAAACGGCTGCTGCGCCTCCAGCCTTTAACCCATAGTCCAAGAGGAAGAAAAGTGCTCGAGGTGGGGGCAGAGGGGGGCAATGATGCCGATACCAGAAAAGCAAAAGCCGACCGGGAAATCTCTAGCTGACTTCTGCTTACATCGCTTTGGCAAGAATGGTGTCACATGCCCTGGATTCCAAAGCAGCCAGGAGGTCAGGCGTTCTGGCTGGGCACTTTTCCATCAGGTCTACCTCTGCAGTTTCCTCCGAAAGGGAGAAGGGAAACCAGAGAGGGGATCAACAGCCAGCCGTGATTGGCACTATGAGTCCTGTGGGGCAGATATTTTTAACAAACTACAGAACTTAGGCTTCCCTCATGACTCAGTGGGTAAGGAATTCTCCTGCAATGAAGGAGATGCAGGAGATAGAAGTTCGGTCCTTGAACAGGGAATTTCCCCTGGAGGAAGAAATAGCAACCCACTCCATCATTCCTGCCTGGGAAACACCATGGACAGAGAAGCCTGGTGAGCTACACTCTGGGGTCGCAAAGAGACAAGACTGAGCGTGCGCGCACCAGCACTTAGAGACTCCCACCCAAGGAGTCTCTGCATTCTTTCTCCAAACCCCTCTCTGCCCATTTCTTCAAAGGAGAAGCTGATGTTGCTTTTAAGTTTCCTCTTAAATTATCCTGTAAAATGGCCATCCAGTCCCATCTGACCTTGGCAGAGCTCAGAGCAACTGCTTCCACGGAGTTCAATCACTGCCCAGAAGAAGCCCCCTCCTGATGCCGCCCAGGAGCTTGGACACCAGAAGCACCATCCTGTGGGACCCCATGGGCCAGTCACACACTGTCACGTGTTGTCCCTTTTCCCAGAAAGTAGTGGGGCTGCAGGCAATGCCACAGGAGGGCCATCACACAGATACAGTGGCAGATCTGAACATACGCTTCACAAGACAAGGCACGGTTGTACTACTGGGTTGGCCAAAAGTTTGTTCGGGGTTTTCTGCAAAATGTGACAGAAACAATCCAGAAGAACTTTTTGGCCAACCCCATAGTTTGGGAATCTAGCCACTGCTGGTGAGATGCCAGCCAAGTGGGGTTTCACTCCCCCCACAACCACCACCACCACCCGCAAACCCCCAGTTATTTCCGACATTTCTCACCACATAATCTGAACTCAGATGTCGTCAGTGGGGCTAAGCCTGGATGGGGCGTCTCGTGTTTCCAGGTAAATCGGTGCATTAAGATGCTGGTCCGTGGCTGGGGGCACGGGACAATGCAGACTCCCCAGCCAAGCCACTCTTGCATAAGGGCCGGAGGATGGCTTCCCTCTATCAGGAAATGAGCCCCTTCGGTCACAACACAAAGTCTATGAAGCCCAGGGCGCTTCCAGGTGTGAAAACCCCTTTGTGTGACGTGTGTGTGTGTTTGGGCGGGGGCGGTGATCTCTAAGACTTGTTTCAGAAGCAGAAGGAGAGCCAGGAGGAGAAGCAAAGGAAACCAGGGATTAAGATAACCCTCCGCAGGGCGGCCCATCTCTCCTGTGATACTTCCTGCCGAGCACACACCTGGGTTCCGACCTGGCCTTGGGCGTCTCTTCCCACGACAGCATCCGCCCCGAATCTCCCAGCGCTCACGGCCCACCTGGGCGCTGGGCTTGAGGAAGCACGGAGAGGAGGCCGCAGGGTCCAGGAGAGTCTGGACCACCTCGCACCCTCAGCTGGGGGCCGACAGCAGGTGGGCAGAGCAGTGACCCCGGGTCGCCCTTGGGGCAGCCACTGGCTGCTCTCGAGCCTGTTTCCTCCTCTGTGAGTTGGGGCCACTTTGAAGCAGTGGGTCTCACCGGAAGTGACTTGCCCACCAAGGGGCGTTTGGTGCTATCGAGACAGCTTTTGGGTGTCACACTGAGTTGTTGTTGCTGTTCAGTCACTAATTCGTGTCCAACTCTTTGCAACCTCGTGGACTGTAGCACATCAGGCTTCCCTGTCCTCCACTATCTCCCAGAGCTTGCTCAAACTCATGTCCATTGAGTTGGTGATTCCATCCAACCATCTCATCCTCTGTTGCCCCCTTCTTCTCCTGCCCTCAATCATTCCCAGCATCAGGGTCTTTTCCAATGAGTCGGCTTTTCCCATCAGGTGGCCAAAGTATTGGAGCTTCAGCTTAAGCATCAGTCCTTCCAGTGAATATTCATGGTTGATTTCCTTTAGGATGGACTGTTTTGATCTCCTTGCTGTCCAAGCAAGCACCCTGAGCATTGCCTTAGCTCTGCTGGCCCTGGGTTCACGGGTGTCTCTTTGGCCAAGACACACCAAGGCTGCGCCCAGCCGACATTTACTGGGCTGTCCTCCCCTGTCACCGCTGCCCACCCCTCCCTGGCCCTGCCAGCTGACAGCAGGGTCTGCAACCGGGAGCTGAGCAGCCCGAGACCAATGTTCCCCCTTCCAGGACCGAGCTCCCCTTACTCCAGGAGTTAGAACAACTCCAGCCTTGACACGGGTCACTGACCATGTTGGAGGCAGGGAGGGGAACAATAGGGAGACACAGGTGAGGAGCACCCCAGTGTAAATTCAGGAGCACCAGCCCTGGTCCTTCGTGTGATCCCAACTGAGGAGAACGTGAAACGGGAGATGCATGTGCTCTTCCTGCAGAGAGATCACCGTGAACATCAGCCACGGGGGTCCTAGCAGGACTCCTGCCCGTGGACCGGAGGCCAAGAGTCTGCTCCCAGCTCTCGTCTTCTGTTACCGACCGGGGTTCTTGGCCTCCTTCACCAATAGAAAATGATCAGAGGCCAGACAAGAAATTCGGAGCAAGGTTTTATTGGAGACCCTGCTGCTGCAGGGGACAGCGAGAACGAGTAACAGGTTCCCNCATCAGCCACGGGGGTCCCAGCAGGACTCCTGCCCGTGGACCGGAGGCCAAGAGTCTGCTCCCAGCTCTCGTCTTCTGTTACTGACCGGGGTTCTTGGCCTCCTTCACCAATAGAAAATGATCAGAGGCCAGACAAGAAATTCGGGCAAGGTTTTATTGGAGATCCTGCTGCTGCAGGGGACAGCGAGAACGAGTAACAGGTTCCCTGGCTCCCTCCCCTGGGGCTGGGAGGGACTAACGGGTTCCTTACATGGGGCGAGCGTAGGGGTGTGTCCAGGGGTCTGGCCAGGTGGGGCGCAATGGCTTGGGTGGTCTGCCTACCCTTTGGTGGTTCTGTGTGCAGAGGTCATGCTCAGCACCCTGTTTTTGCTCCCCANGGAGGGACTAACGGGTTCCTTACATGGGGCGAGCGTAGGGGTGTGTCTAGGGGTCTGGCCAGGTGGGGCGCAATGGCTTGGGTGGTCTGCCTACCCTTTGGTGGTTCTGTGTGCAGGGGTCATGCTCAGCACCCTGTTTTTGCTCCTGAACGCCTGCTTCTGCTCTTGGCTCTCTGGAAGCGGCAGCTGGGTTTCGTCTTTATCTCTTTTCGGCTGTGCTGGGTCTTGGTTGCTGCCCAGAGGCTTCTCTCGGTTGCAGCAAGTGGGGACTACCCTTCCTTGCAGTGTGTGGGCTTTTCCTGCTGTGGAGCAGGGGCTCTGGGGCGCACGGGCTTAAGCAGTTGCAGCTCCCAGGCTCCAGAGCAGCACAGGCGCAATAGCTGTGACGCACGGGCTTAGTCACTCCACAGCATGTGGGAACCTCCTGGATCAGGGATCGAACACTTGTCTCCTGC
>SJYV01033967.1:0-20612 GCA_006410875.1 Neotragus pygmaeus
TTGTGTTGGAGTCTTCACTTTCCTTCCTGTTGAATAAATTACAGTTAAGTTTTTTCTCCTTCAACCCCACTGAAGGTTTCTATCTCCGTGACTGTGAGACTGTCAGGACCCACGTTGCTGATACAGTACTAATTGGATTAGTAGTCACTCTTGCTGGTCATTTCTTCCTTCTTAAAACAAATACTTTTTGACTTGGTTTCTCAGTTCTCCTCTTTTCTCATTGGCTGATTCTTCTCTATTTGCTTTATGGTTCCTTCAACTACCCAAACTCAAATATTTAGAGTATCTGGGACTTTGTCCTTGAGCCTTTTCCTCTCTCTGTATACATTTCTTTGTTCAGTGACTTTGAAATTCATTTTGATTCATATGTAGTAAAAAAAAAGTTACATTTCATAATATTCTTGAGCATGCACGCTCACACACACACCTGTCTCTTATACACATCTCTAAGTGCTTATGTGGGATTTCAGAATGATGTTTATAGATATATTCTGCAGGATCCCATTGCAATGACATTTTGAAGGTAACAGACTAAAATTGTTGTCAACTAATATTAAGTATCATTTTTAGCACAAGTCCCAAAAGGAGGGTGATAAGGGCTCTCTGAAACTAAAATTATGATTGATAATTGAAACTGTGTGCTAGTAAAATATATAGTTTTCATTTCATGTTGGAGTTTGAAAAAATATAGATCTATGTGAAAAGATAGATCTATATGCTTTATGAAAGAAATATAAAAATAAATTTAAAGATATAAATTTTTCAGGCTTATTAAGGGAGAGTGAAATTTAGGGTGAGCAAGCTGTACTTCAGAAGTGAAAAGAACAATCAGAAAATGATTTACGTTGAATATTTATGTTGAAGGATGCTGGCACAGTCTGAAGGAGACTAAGGATTGAATGGGACTCGGCATGTCTGAGCCATAGTCTCCTGTTACTGATGCAGAGCCTGCCCTACCAGAGGAAACTCTGGCTTTGATGGTTGCTCATGAGCAGCCCTGTGCTCTGGCCTTTTCCAGTAAACTTACCTCCAAAGACAGCCATCCCTTCAGCACTTGGCCTCAGCCCGCTACTGCAGCTGCTCACTCTGGAAAGATGGAGCTCCAGCCCCATTTCCTGGTGAGTTTTCAACATGTCTCTGCCTTTCCTCAGCCTCCCAGTTTATTTATTTATTTGCCTTAGATATTCTTGTATTGATCTATGGGCCATATTGCCTGTGAGCTCAGGAGCTTTGGTGTTGAGTGGGCTCCATGCCCATCAGATCCTTCTCTGGCAGGGCTCCCTTATCCTGAGGGGACACTGCTGTTGCTCCCTGTCCATGCCTACATTATGTCACCCAGGTTAGTATTAGCACTTGTTTTTGTGTTAACTCCATACCACTCTGGCTGTGGTTTAGGCATATTAATAGTACAAAATTACCCTTGTTAAAAAGGGCAAAGGACTAGCAGAACTGATTCTTTCTAGGTAAGAGAAGGAAGGGAAAGGGGAGAAGGGAAAGATGATAATTTGGGGATGCTTTCCATATGGAATCTTTGTGTTTAATTCCCTTAGGTCTCTATGAAGTAGGTGTTCATAGCCTCATTACATCAGGACACATAGTTGATGATAAGGGCAAAAAAACATACTTTTCCCACCACAACATGCTGCTGCCTTACAAGTTTAAAACATTTAAAATGAAAAGCTTCTGCTTTTTCCGTATAACATACAATGGTGATAACTGAAATTAAGCACCTGAAAGTCTTGGAGTTTTGGACATAGACTTGGGAAAACTGATTTTTATATTATTTGATTATTTGAACATGAAGGCGCTAAAGTGTGGTAAAGGATAATAAAGATCCCAGAGAGTAATAAGCATGGTTAAATATATGAGAAAAGATCTCAAGGGAAGGGCACATATTGAGGATTTCACAGAATAGATATTCCCATCAATTTCAGGGGCTAATAGAGAACCTAAGTAAAAAAGGCAAGAGAGAAGAATGTGGTAGATAGAAAAACAGAACAAAACATATACTCTATCTCTCCTACTCACCATCCACTCCCCCAAACAAAACAAAAACGATCGTTGTAAAACAATGTAAGACTATCAAAGGAAAAAGAGGGTCTGGATACTCAAAAAATGAGAAAGTGATTGGTTTGGGAAGATTTGTTTGCCCTGCCTTCCTTCACCTGATGTTCTGTGAGTACAGCTATTTTCTAGTCATGGTGTTGGGTGCAGATGATAGATTCACCAGTGACTCTGTCATTCACCAGTGACTCCATCATCCAGATGTGAAGTGAAGTGAAAGTCACTCATTTGTGTCCAACTGTTTATGACCCAATGGACTATACAGTCCTTAGAATTCTCCAGGCCAGAATACCGGAATGGGTAGCCTTTCCCTTCTCCAGGGGATCTTTCCAACCCAGGGATCGAACCCAGGTCTCCCACATTGCAGGCAGATTCTTTACCAACTGAGCTATCAGGGAAGCCAGATGGATTACTCTTGTTTGCCTTGGAAGTTCAGGGACAGTTCCTAATCTNCCAACCCAGGGATCGAACCCAGGTCTCCCACATTGCAGGCAGATTCTTTACCAACTGAGCTATCAGGGAAGCCAGATGGATTACTCTTGTTTGCCTTGGAAGTTCAGGGACAGTTCCTAATCTGCCCTCTTGAACCCATTTATTCTTTGTTTCCTAATTGTATAAGTGACACCATCACCCCCAGCTGCCCCTCTGCCTCCCCAAGCCCATCAGCAATCCCTGTTGGTTCTTTCTCAAGTCTGTCCACTGCTGTTCATGACTTCCACCACCGTCTAGTTCCAGTCCTGCTTGGGCCAGTACAGTGCTTCCTAACTTCTTTCCTTTTACATTATTGGCTCCTCCAATTCATTCCCCACATCAGGAGTCAATAAACTTTTCTGTAAAGGTCCAATAATAGATACAATTTCCAACTTTTCAGCCATACCATCTCTGTCTCAGCTATTCAATCTGTCATTGAAGGGATAAACAAAATGGTATTGGCATTCCAATAAAAATTTATTTACAGACAGATAGCAACAGGGTTTTAGAGAAGGCAATAGCAACCCACTCCAGTACTCTTGCCTGGAAAATTCCATGGGCAGAGGAGCCTGGTGGGCTGCCGTCCACGGCATCACGAAGAGTTAGACATGACTGAGCAACTTCACTTTAATTTTTCACTTTCATGCATTGGAGAAGGCAATAGCAACCCACTCCAGTGTTCTTGCCTGGGGAATCCCAGGGACTGGGGAGCCTGGTGGGCTGCCGTCTATGGCGTCGCACAGAGTTGGACACGACTGAAGTGACTTAGCAGCAGCAGCAGCAACAGGGTTTAGAGTCCTAGCTATAGTTTGCTGAGAATCCTCCTCAATTAGAAAATCCTCCTCAATCCTCCTCTGGCTTNGGTGGGCTGCCGTCTATGGCGTCGCACAGAGTTGGACACGACTGAAGTGACTTAGCAGCAGCAGCAGCAACAGGGTTTAGAGTCCTAGCTATAGTTTGCTGAGAATCCTCCTCAATTAGAAAATCCTCCTCAATCCTCCTCTGGCTTGTGATGCTTAAATGCTGAGTGAATGGTGTCTGACTCCTGCCTAATGCTTTCACAGCTCACGGGAGTAAGTTGGAAATAGCTGTGTCTTTGATCTGCTTGTCACCCCTTCTTTCTTGATCATTTTAAGCCAGTCCTTTTGGCCTTATGTCAGTGAGGTCCTTGAAAGCTCCAAGCTCCTTCCTGACTTGTGATCTTTACACAAGTTGTTTTCCTTTCCATGGAAAACTTCACTTTCTTAACTCCCATTCAACCTTCTGCTCTCAGTTTAAATATCACTTTCCAAGGGAAATTGTCCCTATCCCCTCAGACTAATTTAGGTTCTTTATGCTATTCCATACTTTAAAAAAATGGTTTCTAGTTGTAGTTTTAATGAAACAAACCCTTGTGTCATTGTTTGTCTAACATTTAGCCTCTTACTAAACAGTGAAACCTGAGGGTCAGAAAACATATCTGGAGTTTCAACTATGAATTCTCAGCATCAAATCTTGTGCCTTTAGATTAAGCAGTTAGCAAATTTGCTAAATAAATAATGTACAATTGTTATCTGTAAATGTGAAAATTGATATTAGAGAAACTGTTTTTAGCTTCTAGTATGAAGGTGAAACTTGATATGTAGCCATGGAGGACACAGATTTTTACAAAAAAAAACATTTTTTTTGCAGAGGCTGAACTGTATGAAACTGCCTACATTTGACTATTCTTGACCTACAAAAAAGGCAGTTTCTTGTGTCTCAACCTAATGAGCTCTCTTTCTTATAGTTCTCTACTTTCAGCACCTATAGATCTCATTGGAACCAACAAACACCAACATGGGATCACAGTGCCCACCTGGACTATGTTGCCATGAACATTGGGTTTAATGAGCTCCTGATGGAGATGAAGCTCTGGAAGTAAGAATGAGGGAATCTGCTAATAGGGGGTGAGCAGGTAGAAGAGCAATTGCAACACTTGGTGACTGATGTGTGCTAACAAAAGAGCTTTGTAGCTAGTTAGTCAAAACTATAGGAAAAAATATGGAAAAGTTATAGTCTCAAATAATCTATCTATATAGCCTCTGTGAAATGAAAAGGACCATGATTTTGCACATTATGACTTTCTGGGTGTTGTGCTGAAAGTTTTACTTTCGTTTCAGGTTTGAAGGATTCGTTAACAGAATAAACCACTTGTCACACACATAAACAATTTCAATTTTTTAATAGAAGATTTTTTGACTTAATTTCAATATACAATCATTAAAAGAAAAGAAACAATAGAGAGAAGTAACAGTGTACTTATCAAATTGGGCTTATCTTCAGACTTAAAAACAGTGCTGAGAAGTCCCTTCCTTAACCGCAATCTGGAGTCCCACTTGGGAAAGGGTCCCAGGTAGTGCATCCACCCCCTGGGTGAGACTTCAAATTGCAGTTTCAGGGACTCCTGATTATAATCCCAAGCCTCAAACTGATATTATCATCAGTTTGCACACAGAAATTTCAGCTCTGGGTTTACTTTAACCTTTTTAAGAGGCTGTTTGTTTTACCTGGTGTCATAGGATTTTGTTAGACTTTGGGTATTGGTCAGAACTTCAGAAGATTAAGAATTCCAGGACTCACTCCATTCTTATCTAAAGTGCTACCTACTTGCTGTTCTTGTGGGCAGACACAGAATCCAGGCAGTGTCCAGGCAGGTCAGAGGCCTGCTCTCCTGTTTCTGAAGCCTGAAAAAAGCTTCCCCCATTTTAATTTCCCAACCTCTGGGAGAATTGAAATGCTAATGCTTTGGGGACTATAGAAGAGAATACAACTTGGAAAATAATTTAGAGATACAAAGGAAGAAAGAATGAAAGCTTGAACTTGGGTTTTTACGAAGACATATATAGTTAATTCATTAGTGGGATAGGTCATAGGTTGTTTAGTCATAGAAAATGATTATACCTATGATGCAAAATATTAAAAATTACATTAAAAAATTTAAGTTTTGAAAATATGAGTACTGTTACCTCTTGTGTGCCTCTTAGCTTTATGATCATAAAAGGTAGAGAATGGGAGAGAAAAATAATATGTATAATAATACATTTGAACACATTTTATATGCCATAATTGATAGCATGTATACTGACATTTTTTCACTTCATTGGTGCCATGCCCCTCACACATTTTGGGTATCAATCTGTGCCATTTTACTGGAAGACCTTTGTGTTGGAGTCTTCACTTTCCTTCCTGTTGAATAAATTACAGTTAAGTTTTTTCTCCTTCAACCCCACTGAAGGTTTCTATCTCCGTGACTGTGAGACTGTCAGGACCCACGTTGCTGATACAGTACTAATTGGATTAGTAGTCACTCTTGCTGGTCATTTCTTCCTTCTTAAAACAAATACTTTTTGACTTGGTTTCTCAGTTCTCCTCTTTTCTCATTGGCTGATTCTTCTCTATTTGCTTTATGGTTCCTTCAACTACCCAAACTCAAATATTTAGAGTATCTGGGACTTTGTCCTTGAGCCTTTTCCTCTCTCTGTATACATTTCTTTGTTCAGTGACTTTGAAATTCATTTTGATTCGTATGTAGTAAAAAAAAAGTTACATTTCATAATATTCTTGAGCATGCACGCTCACACACACACACACACACACCTCGTCAAAGTCCTCCCAACACAATGCACTTTGATGTATTCTTTTCTCTTTTCTAACTCATTAAACATTGTCTTCACATCCACTAAATTCATTGCAGTACACACTTATGAGTCACAACTTGCAGCTGATAAAACATAAGTAGGTCTCACACAGTGTCACAGCTTTAGATGCCACTTTTGTGCTGATGATACCTAAATACATAGGCAGTTTTCACTTTTCATAGCAATGTAGGATCATAAAAATGACTGACCATAAACAGCAGTCTTAATGAATAATGAGAAAAGTTACAATCTTTAAAAATTTTTGTTAAAGCTTTAAAAACTCTTACTCCTGAAATATATAAGGAAATGAAAAAATAGTAAGCTCACTACTATTTTAGTGCAAAGACTGGGCAGAGGCAGAGATGTTTGGACTGACTTCCAGTGTGAAGACTAGTCCCTTTCACAATGGGTGATTTGGCACAAAGCAGTTCTGACTAATGTGTCCTGGTATTTTAAAGTGTTTAATGAGTAAGTGTATTTTTCAAAGGTGTCTGATTTTCGCCAGGAAGAGACTTAAACCTTCAGAGAATCTGGCTCTTATAATTCTGACACAGAAAAAAAAAATATATTGAGAAAGCATTTCATTTGCCTGTTTCACTAAAGATGTTTTTGGGTCTAGTTTCACGTTTCTTAAAAAACCACCCAAGAAACCAACCCAATTAATAACCACCACCAAAAATCCCCCACCTCCAAATAACAAAAGGTAAAAACTGGCTGTCTAGTAATTGGAATTGGATTGTTGAAAAAGGAAAAGAGTTCCAGAAAAACATCTATTTCTGCTTTATTGACTATGCCAAAGCCTTTGACTGTGTGGATAACAGGAAACTGGAGAATTCTTCAAGAGATGGGAATACCAGCCCACCTGACGTGCCTCTTGAGAAACCTGTATGCAAGTCAGGAAGCAACAGTTAGAACTGGACATGGAACAACAGACTGGTTCCAAATTGGGAAAGGATTACGTCAAGGCTGTCAGTTGTCACCCTGCTTATTTAATTTATGTGCAGAGTACATCATGAGAAATGCTGGGCTGGATGAAGCACAAGCTGGAATCAAGATTGCTGGGAGAAATATCAATAACCTCAGATATGCAGATGATACCACCCTTATGGCAGAAAGTGAAGAAGAACTAAAGAGGCTCTTGATGAAAGTGAAAGAGGATAGCGAAAAAGTTGGCTTAAAGCTCAACCTTCAGAAAATTAAGATCATGGCATCTGATCCCATCAGGCAAATAGATGGGGAAACAGTGGAAACAGTGAGAGACTTTATTTTTGGGGGCTCCAAAATCACTGCAGATGGTGAATTAAAAGACGCTTGCTGCTTGGAAGAAATGTTATGACCAACCTAGACAGCATATTAAAAAGCAGACACATTAACTTTACCAACAAAGGTCTGTCTAGTGAAAGCTATGGTTTTTCCTGTAGTCATGTATGGGTGGATGTGAGAGTTGGACTATACAGAAAGCTGAACGCCAAAGAATTGATGCTTTTGAACTGTGGTGTTGGAGAAGAATTTTGAGAGTCCCTTGGACTGCAAGGAGATCCAACCAGTCCATCCTACAGCAAATCAGTCCTGAATATTCATTGGAAGGACTGATGTTGAAGCTGAAACTCCAATACTGTGGTCACCTGATGTGAAGAGCTGACTCATTTGAAAAGACCCTGATGCTGGGAAAGACTGAAGGCAGGAGGTGAAGGGGATGGCAGAGGTTGAAATGGTTGGATGGCATCACTGACTCAATGGACAGAGTTTGAGTAAATTCCGAGAGTTGGTGATGGACAGGGAGGCCTGGCGAACTGCAGTCCATGGGGTCGCAAAGAGTCAAACATGACGAGTGACTGGACTGAACTGAGTAATTGCAAAGAGTGGCCTTGGGTTAAGCCAACTTTAAAATTTGTCAAGGCAACAAAAAGATCATCTGAAAAGGGAAATAGATAAGGTAGAAGAGAGGGAAAACCATAGACTTAACTGGGGAAGGACAGTAGACCATGTCCTTGTTTTTCATTTTGATCCTACTTAAATTGTTAAAAGTAAATTANGTGACTGGACTGAACTGAGTAATTGCAAAGAGTGGCCTTGGGTTAAGCCAACTTTAAAATTTGTCAAGGCAACAAAAAGATCATCTGAAAAGGGAAATAGATAAGGTAGAAGAGAGGGAAAACCATAGACTTAACTGGGGAAGGACAGTAGACCATGTCCTTGTTTTTCATTTTGATCCTACTTAAATTGTTAAAAGTAAATTATCTATGTAAGAGCCATCTATGTTCTCTATTGCTGATTTATCCACATGGGTAAAATAATATGTTGTGGCAGAACTGGCTGCGGCAATTTTTTATGTCTTTTTGAAGATTTTACCTCAGTTTTAAACTTATTTCTTATGTGATGAAAAGTTTATGCTGCATTTCCTACTCATAAAAAATTCAGAGAGACTAACAATAAAAGGATGCTGTTACTAATGAGAATATAAATTTGCAGTTGATGCTAGAATTTTCTGTATACCAGAAGCTTGGGGCAGCCATCTGATTAGAAAAGGAGAGCAGATTTCTTAAAATGAGAAAATGTCAATGTTCTAGAGAAAATAATGTTGAGGTGATAGGGAGCTGATGGACTTACAAGACAGCTAAACTTCCCCAGATCAACTCATTAACCTGATGAATGAACAAAATACAATTTTCCTGTTTGAAGATTTACGTCTATGCTTTCTAGAATTTTTTAGATTTGAATACCTTAGCTGAAAGGCTATTGTTTTCATACTATATTTATGCTGTTATGTTGCTTTACAGAAGACTTCCACACCAGTCTTTCTTTCTTGTTCAGTTTTTCCTACAAAAGCACAGTGTGTTTATGTGTGTTTTCTGTTTTATTTTCCATATACCGTTCCCAAGTTTTCAAAATACTTCTCATGCAGTGATGTCTTTAATCACAAAGGCCCCTAATGATTTTTTCAGTGCTGAATCAGTGGGAGACAGGAAGATTGGTGGCTTTAGAGTTAAACTTCACCATCACAGAAAATAACTTTGTTTACTTATTCAGACTTCAGATCATCTAAGTCCCTCTTATAACATGCATGTTAGCAAATGAAAGTATTACCAACGTATTCAATTTGCAGCAGAAATGAACCAAGCATAAGTTTCATAATTCCCTCAGCTACTGCCATACCCTCTCCCTTTCTGGAATATTGGTATTACTTTCAAGGTTTTGAAATGTCACTGATTTTATGATTCATAGAAACACCATGGGAATGAACAAGAGTAAATTTTTTATAATAATTTCTATGTAATCCTTTAAGCCTTATCCACTTTACAGGATATGATCTATGTTATAGTGTCACTATGACTTATTCAGTTCTGTTCAGCCACTCAGTTGTGTCTGACTCTTTGCGACCCCATGAACCACAGCACGCCAGGCCTCCCTGTCCATCACCAACTCCTGGAGTTTACCCAAACTCATGTCCATCGAGTTGGTGATGCCATCTAACCATCCCATCCTCTGTTGTCCTCTTCTCCTCCTGCCTTCAATATTTCCCAACATCAGGGTCTTTTCAAATGAATCAGCTCTTCGCATCATGTGGCCAAAGTATTGGAGTTTCAGCTTCAACATTGGTCCTTCCAATGAATATTCAGGACTGATTCCTCTCGGATGGACTGGTTGGATCTCCTTGCAGGCCAAGGGACTCTCAAAAGTCTTTTCCAATACCACAGTTTAAAAGCATCAGTTCTTTTGTACTCAGCTTTCTTTATAGTCCAACTCTCACATCAATACATGCCCACTGGAAAAACCATAGCCTTGCCTAGATGGACCTTTGTTGACAAAGTAATGTCTCTGCTTTTTAATATGCTATCTAGGTTGGTCATAACTTTCCTTCCCAAAAGTCAGTGTCTTTTAATTTTATGGCTGCTATCACCATCTGCAGTGATTCTGGAGTCCCAAAAAATAAAGTCAGCTACCCTTTCCACTCTTTCCCCATCTATTTGCCATGAAGTGATGGGTCCGCATGCCATAATCTTAGTTTTCTGAATGTTGAGTTTTAAGCCAACCTTTTTACTCTCCTCTTTCACTTTTATCAAGAAGCTCTTTAGTGTTTCTTCACTTTCTGCCATAAGGGTGGTGTCATCTGCATATCTGAGGTTATTAATATTTCTCCCGGCAATCTTGATTCCAGCTTGTGCTTCATCCACCCCAGCGTTTTTCATGATGTACTCTGCATAGAAGTTAAATAAGCAGGGTGACAATATACAGCCTTGACGTACTCCTTTTCCTATTTGGAACCAGTCTGTTGTTCCATGTCCAGTTCTAACTGTTGCTTCCTGACCTGCATACAGGTTTCTCAGTAGGCAGGTCAGGTGGTCTGGTATTCCCCTCTCTTTCAGAATTTTCCACAGTTTATTGTGATCCACACAGTCAAAGGCTTTGGCATAGTCAATAAAGCAGAAATAGATGTTTTTCTGGAACTCTCTTGCTTTTTTGATGATCTAGTGGATGCTGGCAATTTGATCTCTGGTTCCTCTGCCTTTTCTAAAACCAGCTTGAACATCTGGAAGTTCACAGTTCATGTATTGCTGAAGCCTAGCTTGGAGAATTTTGAGCATTACTTTACTAATGTGTGAGATGAGTGCAATTGTGTGCTACTTTGAGCATTCTAACCTTTAGTAAATGCTAACATCAGTGTTGGGAGAATTCCAAGGACTGAGCAAGAAAGTATGGCCACATCTGTCCATCTGTCTCCAACGGGGAAATACTCACCTTGAGGCACTTTCCCTGAGACCTGTGAATTCTTGATCAGCACTTGCTACTCAATGAGCTGGGGACTTGGTTTCCAGTGTGGCTTTTATGCTCCTTATTGCAGGGACAACATCAAAAAACACAAGTATGACATAAATCTTGAAAATCTACCCCCTACAATCTAATCTCATCAGTAAAAGAATATAAAATGGTGTACCTTAAAGAAAGTGCAGGATGTCACTGGATGGAAAATTTCATCAGTACAAAGACCATCCAAAGGGAGACAAAACAAGAGAGATGCAGGTGCTGAAACATCCCCTCCATTCTCTCACTGCTATGCCAAGCTGCAAATGCAGATGTGTTCAAACTGACATTTGTAAATTGTTCTAATCATTGATCATCTCTCCTGCTAAGAGAAGGGAGAAAATTCTTTTTCTGGGGGGTCGGTGAGGTGAGTAAATTCTTCTTATTCAAGTAGCATTTCTTATTTGGCAGAACCTTTTAAAATTTCCCTACTAAGGAATGTTTCTTTCTATGCAAAACAATGAAGTTTTATTCCAAAGTATAACTACAGCTTGTGCTTGTTTATCCACAGTGCTATTTCTGAACTTCCTTCCAATATTCCTCAAACCTTTTTTTCTTTTGCAATGTAAATAAACAGCATACAGGGAATTAATAATAATAATAAAGCCAAGTTCAGTTTCCAGATTGTTATAAACAAACAAAAATATTCTTCCATATGTGTTCAATATTGTGTTCTTCAATATGGTAGCCACATACAGCTATTAAAATTAAGTATAATTGTAAATTCAGTTCTCGGTTGCCGTAGCCACATTTTGGGTGCCCTTGTGTTACTATAGTGGACAACACAGATATAGGAAATTGTCACCAGGACAGAAAGTTCTACTGGACTGAGATAACAGAGGAATAGGCAGATTTTGTATAAACACTCCTTTTATTCTCCAGTGAAAATTTAGTTGAGTCAACCTACAGTTGTGTATTCAGATCTGATTCTGTGCTAGTGAGTCAGAGCTCTAGGAGAAGCCTTTATGTTACTTTGAGGAAGAGCAGTGAAACTTAAGAGTGATCCCAGAATTTAAAACCCAAGGTCTAAGAGACTTGAAGTTTCATGAAGGCAAGGTCTACATCTGCTTTGTTTTCCACTGTGACCCCAGGGCCTGGCTCATAGCAGACACTCAGTTAATACTTCTGTGAATGAATAAATGAAAGAGCTTAGCAAAGACCAATTAAAGGGGTCATAAGTACAAAGATTTGGGCATCTCTTGAGGTTTGGATCATTTTAAAGTTTCTCTAGGAATTCTGAGAAGGAGCATGTTAAGAGTCATTGGAAGTGCCTTCCACATAGAAGTCAGGATAAAGAATTTAGCAAGCAGCGTTTTTCTGAGTGCTTTCTCCTCTTCCTCTCTCTTCTCCTACTCCCCTCTCTCCTCCCTCCTCTCCACCATCATCACCATTATCAAATAGTTAATATTCTGAGGCATTTGTTACATGCAAGCCACTATCCTAAGTGCTTTTAATAGATTTTTAAAATTTAATCCTCCCAATAATGCTATGAAGTAGGTTTTATTGTTATTTCAGTGTCTGAGTTGAGGAAACTTAGGTACAGAGGATAAATACCTTACCCAAAGTCTGTTGCTGCTGCTGCTGCTAAGTCACTTCAGTCGTGTCTGACTCTGTGCGACCCCATAGATGGCAGCCCACTAGGTTCATCTGTCCCTGGGACTCTCCAGGCAAGAATACTGGAGTGGATTGCCATTTCCTTCTCCAATGCATGAAAGTGAAAAGTTAAAGTGAAGTTACTCATTTGTGCCCGACTCTTAGCAACTCCATGGACTGCAGGCTACCAGGCTCCTCCGTCCATGGGATTTTCCAGGCAAGGGTACTGGATTGGGTTGCCATTGCCTTCTCCTACCCAGAGTCTCCCAGCTGGTAAATGATGAAACACAGAAACCTAGCCTGTCTACCTCCAGAACTTGCATTTTGACATTATCTTCTTAAGTTGACAGTTCATTTCGGTTTGAAATGTAGTAGGCAAAGAAATAGCTTTTAATTGAGGTGGAGGTTTGGGGATGATGACGGCCAAGTGGGGAAAAGAGTTCACAGGTTTGATGTAATCCCACTTGTTTCCATTCTCTTTTGTTGCTTTTTTTTTAAATTAATAAGAATAAAAGTGATTTTAACTTTTTCTATATTTATGTTATTTTTTCCCTTTCTTCTAATAGTATGTAAATTTACTTTACTTTTTTTTTTTCTCTTTTCAGGCTCAACAAAACTTATTTAATTAATATTTCCTATTGTATTGGTTAATTTTTGCTTATAGCTTTGAAAATTTCCCACCTTCTTTTGCTGATTTTAGTATTTTCTTTGCATTTGAAAAAATAAAGGGAATGACCAAAAGTTAACAGTTTTAAAAAAGCAGTAGCAATAATAAGTTAGATATAGTAGAGGAAAATATATTCCTTTCATCATTATATATCCTGAAATATATTTAACAAGAAGGGTGCAGCTTCTATGTGAGGAAGGATGTGCAACATTATTGATAAGATTTCAATAAATGAAAACTGAATTCACAGGAAGACTTAAAATCATGAAAATAGTAATTCTTACAAATGAATGTGTATTTTTAATGAAATTCCAACCACAGTCTAATGTTTCCAAAATGAAGGAAATTATTTTCACTTTTATGTGAAAGAATGAATGTATCAGAATTCTAGAGAATGTCTTAGAAAACAAAAATTATATTGTATTACCAGCTGTTAAAATATACTTTTAAGATTATCTGATCAAAACAGCATGATATGAAATACAGAAACTAGTAGGAAAGAAACACATCCAGAAATAGATTTAAGTTATATATGAAATCTAATTTGTGATAAATGTCTAATTTAAATTCAGAGGGAAAATGCTATAGGCCTCCAATTATGGTCTCCATCTGGAATAAGATAAAGTTAAAAGCTATTTCACATCATATATATATATATATATATATACATATATATATAAATTTGAGATAGAATAAAGATCTAAATACAAAGATTAAAATGATAAATAGAAGAAACTTTAGAATTACATTTGTTTAATTTTCCTTAAAAGAGAGGAAAAATCCAGATTCCACTTAAAAAGAGTTGAAAATTTTCTGACTAACAAAATGAGGAATTTCTGTGTGGGAAATATATGACAAAAATTAAAAAAAAATAAGTCTAAACTTAGAAAATATTTGCAAGACTGTATGATAAACAAGCAACTTGTACTTAATGTGCAATGAACTCCTATAAAACAATAAAAAAAATAGAAATATGATTAAAAAAATAGGCAAAACCTACAATTAAACAAGATGGAAGGCAGATGGCCAGTACAAATGTATGAAATATGTAAAAGAGGTTCAACTTCTGTAATAAAAGAAATTAAAATTAAATCAAAATTATTATTAAAAATAGACAATAAGCTCCATTGCTGGCAATGGTATGGGTAAACAAATACTGTCTTATATTGCTGATGGGTGTGTGAATTACTATAACTTTTTGGAAGAAGCTATTGAAGTATACATATCTATCTATGTGAGTAGAACTATACAAGTTTTTGGTTGTTTTTGATTTCGTGGAGTTTCATGTGCATTTTTTCTGTTTGTTTTAAGTTATTTAATTCTGTTCCCAGAAAAGACATTCTTTTCTCTTGTTGAGCTTGGGATATAATTATTTTTGTTTTTCTGAGCTGTTAAGCAGTTAGAAAATCTTTTTAGATAGAAACTTTTGATACACATGATGATTCTTATCATTAAACTTGAAAACAGACAACTGTTTATTTTGTTCACTAAGAAATGTTCCCATAAGAATGTTTTGACAACATATCTCAAACCATCAAAATATACAATCTTAAATAGCTTTAAAAGAATCATGAACAAAACCAATGATAGCAAAAGTAATGATGAGGTTCAATATAAAATTTTATGTTGCTATTTTGGGATTCTAGATATGGTTTATTTGTGATCACATGAAATTAAAAGTAATTAGCTAATACTTAAGACATTATTTCTTTGTTATATTTTAACTGAAGCCAGGTAACTCATAAAAACATTTCAATATTTTTTTTTTTTTACTTTTGAATGCTTGTAGAACAATTATTTAAATTAACATTAAAGAATCCCTAAGGGAAGCAAAAGGTAAAGTACTAATACAAACTAATATTAAGTATTATATAAGATCAGAAATCTAGTCTTTTGGGTGGCTATGTGAATTTGTTTAGTTGTCTACTTGTCCTTATATGATTTTGTCCCTTATTTTACTAACCTTTTTTCTTCATTGCAAAAAAAATTTTTTTTCTATAGGTCTTAGTCTCTGAGGAAATACAAAAAGTAACAGAAAATGAGTGAGATAGAGTGGGAAGTAAAATTAGAATAGTTTCAATCAGTGAAAATCATGAAAGTACTTAATGAGAAAACTATAAACAAAATAAAATATGATAGTACATGTCCTGAAGACTCTACTCATAATTTATTCACAACTTTATTAAAAATGTAGCTCTGTACATAATTATTTCATGTATATTTAAAAGTTAAACATTGAATTTAGAATTGAGAAGAGCCGTCTGCTTTCCTATGGTCTGAATAGTTTCAGAGTGTTAGGGTTATTTCAGGAAACCCTTTAATAGTCTACCATCTTTCTGCATCTAATGGGTTCAGAATACACCAGCAGATAGTTTTTTAGTCACACAGTTTAGCATTTATAGTGAATCTTAGACCCAAGGCCGCATCATGGCCTCCAGAATCATGCTGTATGCCTTTGGGGTGGTAGGCACTCAGGTTGATTGGAGTAGGCCAACAATAAGAAAAAGCACTCAAGTTTCTAAAGAGTTATTATTATTTAAAAATCAGTCTCTCTTATTATCTCCTCTCTCCTATTCTTGATTTTAGAGGTTTCAAATAGTCTTTCCTCATTGAAAGAGTTGTCCACAGACTAACAGCATGGTATCAACAGGGAGATTATTAGAACTTCAGGCTTTCATGCCCCACTGCAGAGCTACTGAATTGGAATCTACATTTTAACAGGATCTCTGGGCCATTCACATGCATATCCAGGCTCAGAGAGCCTCCTATATGGGATAGGTTGACAGTAGGCTGAAATTATTATCTACATTTCTGGAAGGATTGGTTAGTTTTCCAAATCCACTTTGGTTCCATATTTCTTTGAAAGAACCAAGCACAACCTTATATTCCTATTGGAAGCTTCTAGCCTCTATAGAGGGTCTTGGGTAGGGAAAATTGCTCATATCATAGCAATATTTGTAATGGGTAATGTTACTTCCATTTATTGATTACCTGTTATTCATTTGGGATGGTGCAAAATATCTATATATTTTCTTATTTATATATTTATATATTATTAAATTATTATTTATATATTTTCTTATTTATCCCTATCAACAAGTCAATGAAAGAGGTTTTAATATGCCAATTTACAGAAAAGAACACTAGGGCTCAGAGAAGGTGCAGAAGTTTAGATATGTTAGAGCTGAAATTCAAACCCAAGTTTGTCTTACCCAAGTGCATGCTCCCCACTTTCCCAACTTTTATTTATTTTTTTATTTTACTTTACAATACTGTATTGGTTTTGCCATACATCAGCATGAATCCGCCACGGGTGTACATGTGTTCCATGTTCTATCTGCAGGAAGGAAGTACACATAATAGTCTCCTGTTTGTTTAGAAGGGAAACAAGCCTGTGTAAGAGATTAATATTTATGGTGGCTATGCTTTTCCCTCTTTCCTAACATGTAATTTCCTTTTTCCATACATTGTTTAGTATACAATTCCTTACGTTTGTAAGATCTTTATATAATTTTGTGGATTACTTTCTTGCAAATGTGAGGAAAAGAATTCATAGTGTTGTTTTAAATCAACTTCTAAAAAAAAGTTTATGACTCATAAAATGTTAAGAACTATCACTCTACTTGGGTTATATTCTGATGGATTTAGCTGTTGGAATTCCCACCTGTTTGGTGTCATTATTGACCTCCTCCCACCACTAGACTTTCTCTGTACCTGCCTCCTTAACCACTTCTTCTCAATCCTGGAAGTGCATCAGAATCGCCTCTAGATCCTTTAAAAAATATATGTGTTCAGCCTCTTCCCCAGATCTTTTGAAGTATGATCTATGGTAAATGGAGCTCAGAAATCTGTATGTATAGGAAGCCCACAAGTGATTCTGACCTACAGAGCTGTTATGTCAGCATGCTTTTCTTTAAAGACTTTGAAAAAAAAGAAGATACTTCATGAATGCCCTGATATGGAATAATCTGGAGGGAGACCTGGTGTAGACCCAGCCCTCCCACAGGTGAGCCATAACTGGCTAGATGCTGGCTTCAGTGCTGAGGCAGCAGAGAGACCCAGGCTCTATTTGATCCTTTACTCATCTTTAAAGATTCTACTGTATTGCTCATTTCTCCTGAGACTGGTATATATTTAGCATTGCAAGTCTTTAGTTATGATGTTGAAAAAAACAACATCTTAAAGATGTTTTGACAAGTAAATTTGACTTTTGAGTTTTTTGTTTTTTGTTTTCCCTGAGAGAATTGAAAAGAAAGTTCCAAGGAGTTTCTGGTGAGGGACTGATCAACTAAGCTTTTACGTTGCTGATTTTGTTTTAGGTAGTGCACATAAATTGAGGGTTTTCTTCATCATTCATCCATGTCTGCTAGAAATGCTTGGCATTTTCCACCCACACAGATTTTATTCACCCTCTAAAATATTCATTTTTGAAATAAGATGAACTCTTTGTTCATGGGCATTGGTGGAAATAGACTCATGTTTTTTCATTACGTCTTGTGATCATGTCTTAGTTCACTATGATGATTCACCATTTTCTCTTTCAGAGAACTATCAAAATTGTCAACTATCATGTATTGAGGGCTGTGATTTGTATAGTACAAGTTTAGATGCTTGAATACCAGTAGCTTGTCAAAGGTCCTATTTCAATGGAATCATAGGATGATGTTTCAGAGATCATCCAGTCCAACCTCTATACCATGTCTTTGAGATAGCTTTGTGATTTCCAGAGGGATTCCAGCCATTCTATCTTCCAACAGCTCTAGCTGAAAGATTTGTTCTTCACCTGTGTTAATGCTCCCTGTTGGAACCTTCTGATTTCAATTCTAGTTTTGTCCTCTGGACTTTTGCAGAATCAATTAAATCCTTCCCTGCATAACAACTTTAGGAAATTAAATTTCAATCTTCAGAAACTTGATGCTACATCTAATCTTCTCAAGATACAAAGTGAATTCTTCATGAGCATTGTTTTTCAACTAGACATACCAATCACAGCCAAATATGTTAGAGAGTAGGCTGAATCATAATCACTTGTCTGAAACTAGGTCCTTTTCTGTTTCTTTTCTTCTTTTCTAGTGCCAGTTCTTTTAATTCTATTCTGTTCCCAGCCTCTTAGATAAAATTTTCCTTATAGTTTATTTTATTTGATAAGAATACTGGTGAAAGCAGAATCTTCTGAGTTATCTAAAATAACTAGAAATTGATACTTTTAAAGGATGCTTTAAAGTCCAAAACCCATTTTTAGTAAATGAATGCACAAACACATCGTACCAAGCTTTTGAGGAGATCCATAATCGTTGTGGTGCTTTAAAGCAATTCTCTGATTACAGAAAGATTATCTATCATGAGACTACATCATTAAAACAATATCTGTCTTATCTCATTTCTGTATTAAAAGTCTCTTCGTTCACTTCAAGATGTTTTTAAGTCAAAAATTTTTCTGAATCTAAAGGTTTTTGTCAGCAGTCTCTCCTCAGTAACTATAAAATGTTTCACATTACTAATTTTAAATACTTATTTCTGTGAGTGGGCACAGAAATTATATTGCCTTTTCCATCGTAAAGACAGCATTGTAGTTCAAGACTGTAAGAAGAACAGAGAGGAACTTTGAAGACATGAAATTGCTGATAAATATCTAGGTTAATGTTAAATTTTTTTCATTGATTTATTGTGGCCAAATTTAGAGCAAAGGGTCCAGTGAATTAGCAACTGCTAGGATAATTAACTCAGCCCCCAAATATTCCCCACTTCTCTCTACCTTTCCTTCCTCCTAGAATGAATGAACAATGGTGCAATGCTTTGGAAAACAGGTCTATTTCAATATAAGAAAAAAAAAATCTGAACCTCTCTCAATTCTTCCTGTATAAAATGAAACATAAAAACAGTAGAGTAGAAGCTAATCTGATTATATTTCTTATCATGTGTTTGAAAAGCCTTCAGATTTTCTAGGCCTCAGATTCCCCTTCTTGAAAACTTATGAAGAAACATCCCAAATAATTGCTCTCCATATGCAGTGGTATGCTGGAATATGTTTATACTGGTTTATGAGAGCTATTTTTTTTACTATTCAGTAAATTTGTGGGCAAATTGATCTCAGATATATAGCTTCAAATGGGCTATGGAAGTATTTACAGCATGGAAATTAGCAAATGCTACAGATAAGAGCTGGCTATGAAATATTTACCAGCTTCTCATTGTAATCTAGCATTCTCATGTGAAAACAAATATTTTAATTAAAATGTTTATTTTTCCCTTCCTTCTTTCTTTGCTTCTCATCACTTCTGTAGAAGAAGAATCTAATTTTATAACCATAGTCACTCTCTTCCATTGTTTATTTGCATTTATTTTAGGAATTTGCTTAGCATTTTAGGTTGCTAAGATGTGCTAACACAGGAGACAATTAATGACTATTATTTGGCCACAAGTTCTCGGAAACTTGCAGGGTTCATTCTGTAAGAATGATTTATAGGCTATAATATGTTAGGATGTCAAACAGTTGGAAAGCATTACTAACACTAATGTCTTAATCTTAGGTTTACCACTGAGGGAGGAAAGTCATTGATTAAAAGGCCATCTGTTCCAAAGGTGTGTCTGACTTGCTTACACAGTGAATCAAGTCAGTTCAGTGACTGTGCTGCTTGTGTAACTGTTTATCTGTTTCTCAAAATCATTGTATGTTCTCATTTTAACATGATACCTTTGAGAAATGGGGTTTTAGTTTTGGATACTATAGGTACTCAGCGGTGTGTTTAATATATTACATGTACTAGGCGACATGTATTTGGAATTGTCCCTAGCTCTAAGAACTGTGTAATCAGTGAGTTAAGTATATGGAGGTATTTGAGTGTTTCCCTGGTGGGGGCTTCCTTGCTAACTCAGATGGTGAAGAATCTTCATGCAGTATAGGAGACCTGAGATTGATCCCTGGGTCAGGAAGATCCTCTGGAGAAGGGAATGGCTACCTACTCCAATGTTCTTGCCCAGAGAATTTATATGGAGTAGAACATGGCAACTCACTCTAGTATTCTTGCCTGAAAAATCCCATGGACAGAGGAACCTTGTGGGGCTACAGTCCATGGGGTCCCAAAGAGTCAGTCAGACACAACTGAGCATGTATATTTACTTGAAATCAGTTCAGTTCAGTCGCTCAGTCTTGTCCGACTCCCCAAGACCCCATGAATCGCAGCACACCAGGCCTCCCTGTTAATCACCATCTCCCAAAGTTCACTCAGGCTCATGTCCATTGAGTCCATGATGCCATCCAGCCATCTCATCCTCGGTCGTCCCCTTCTCCTCCTGCCCCCAATCCCTCCCAGCATCAGAGTCTTTTCCAATGAGTCAAGTCTTCGCATGAGGTG
>SJYV01033968.1:0-11940 GCA_006410875.1 Neotragus pygmaeus
AAGAGTTGACTCATTGGAAAAGACCCTGATGCTGGGAGGAATTGGGGGCAGGAGGAGAAGGGGACAACAAGGATGAGATGTCTAGATGGCATCACCAACTCAATGGACATGAGTCTGGGTAAACTCCGGGAGTTGGTGATGGACAGGGAGACCTTGAGTGCTGTGATTCATGGGGTCGAAAAGAGTCGGACACGAATGAGCGACTGAACTAACTAAATAATGGCCCTGCCCACTAGAGCAAGACTCAATCTTTTCCACTGCTAGTCCCTCCCATCCACTCAGCCTCATCCACTAGAGGGCAGACAGAAGAAGCAAGAAGGACAATCTTTCTTCAACCAGCAAGAAGGACACTCTTTCTTCAACCAGAAGGAAAATCCACATCACAGAAAGTTAATCAAAATGAAAATGCAGAGCATTATACCCCAGATGAAGGGATAAAATAAAACCCCAGGAAAACAACTAAATAAAGTGGAGATAGGGCAACTTCTAGAAAAAGAATTCAGAATAAAGATAGTGAAGCTGATCCAAGGTCTCAGAAAAAGAATGGAAAAGATGCAAGAAATGCTTACTAAAGACCTAGAACTAAAAAAACAAACATGAACCACTAAAAAATGAACCATACACTAGAAAGAATCAAAACCAGAATAACTGAGGCAAAATAAAAGACAAATGACCTGGAAGAAAGAATGGCGGAAATCACTGCTGCAAAACCAAATAAAGAAAAAAAAATAATTGAATAAAAAAGAAGAAGAAGACAGCCTAGGAGACCTCTGGGACATTAAATGCACCAATGTTCAATTATAGGGGTACCAAAAGGAGAAGAGGGAAAGGAAGCAAGCAAACATCTGAAGAGCTAGTAGCTTTAAACTTCCCAAATATGGAAAAAGAAACAGTCAACCAAATCGAGGAAGCACAGAGAGTCCCAGGCAGGATAAACCAAAGAAGGAACACACCAAGACACACAGTAATCAAACTCACAAAAATGAATCAAAGATAAAATATTTAAAGCAAAAAGAGAAAAATGAAAAATAACATACAAGGGAACTCTCATAAGGTTATCAATTAACTTCTAAACAGAAACTCTAAAAGTCAGAAGGCAATGGCATGATATATTTAAAGTAATGAAAGGAAACAACCTACAACCAGCCAGATTCTCATTCAAATTTGACAAATCAAAAGCTTTCCAGACAAGCAAAAGTAAAGAGAATTAAGCACCACCAAACCAACTTTGCAACAAATGCTAAAGGAACTTTTTTAGGGAGGAAATGCAAGAGAAGAAAAAGACCTACAAAAAATAAATCCAAAACAAGAAAATGCTAATAGGATAATACATATCAATAATTACCTTCGATGTAAGTGGATTAAATGAACCAAGCAAAGGACATAGACTGGCTGAGTAGATGAAAACATATGGATGTATGCACTTTCATTTATCACACCACTCTGTTTAATCCCTCAAATAGCATGCAACTATTTCATATTAGGTTAATCATGTTTCCATTATGGCTTGCAATTGTAATTATGTTATTTTTTGTCTGGCTATTGATTGTGAAAACTGAAATGTCTTTACAAAGTGATTATGTAACTATTATTCCTTTTCATTGTATCAGGATTTTCATTGTATCCTGGGGTTTTATTTTATCCCTTCATCTGGGATATAATCCTCTGCATTTTCATTTTGATTAACTTTTTGTGATGTGGATTTTCCTTCTGGTTGTATCATTTTCCTTCCTTATCATTGTATCATGATTGATCAACAGAAAATAATAGAACTCTCTATCACTAAAATTACCTTTTAATAGAAAAACTATAATCACTTTTTAAAATTCAGATGCACATTAGAATTATCTTGGAAATTTTTGAAAAATATAAATGCCCAGGTATTGTTTTTTCCTCCAAAGCTCTACATATGATTCTAGTCAACCTGTGTGCTCAGTTGTGTCCAATACTTTGCCACCCCATGGAAATGTGGCTTGCCAGTCTCCTCTGTCCATGGAATTTTTGAGGCAGGAATACTGGAACAGGTTGCCATTTCTTACACCAGGGGATCTTTCCAACCTAGAGATCGAACCCATGACTCTTGTGTCTCCTGCTTGACAGGCAGATTCTTTACCCCTGAGACACCTGGAAAGCCTATGTGTATATATACATACATACATACATATATATATATAGCATGTATAATAAAATATAGATATTTTAGAAAATTTCAAATTTTATGAAAAATCTATGACATTTTGGTCCCAGTTGTTTGACTAAGTATGAAGAGAATGCTAGATTTCTAATTTATATTTAATCAAAACTTTGATATAGTTCCATTTACTCTGGCAACCAGTATTACTGCTAAAAGTCTAGAAAGCTTATTATTTTAGTTATTTTTTTAATTTGAAAAAACAACTTTTAATCCAATTCTGAGAATATTAACAAACACCATGTATTCAAACAAAATAAGAACTAGAAAATTAATATGTGATGTAGTATTACCAACTAAAGCACAGATTTTGTTCAAATTTNGTCTAGAAAGCTTATTATTTTAGTTATTTTTTTAATTTGAAAAAACAACTTTTAATCCAATTCTGAGAATATTAACAAACACCATGTATTCAAACAAAATAAGAACTAGAAAATTAATATGTGATGTAGTATTACCAACTAAAGCACAGATTTTGTTCAAATTTCACACAATTTATGCTAGTGTCCATTATTTTTGTTTTCATACCTTATTCATGATTCCACGTTGTATTTAGTTGCATTGAATAGCTTCAGCTGCATGCAACATATTCTGATAAATTCTCTTTTCATTTTTATTCTGTTACAAATATTTTCTAATTTTCCTTATTATGGCTTCTTAGATGCATCCATCATTTAAAAGTAAACACTTAACTTCCAATACATGGGTTTTTTTAGTATCTTTGATATTAATTCCTCATCTTGATATTAATCTCTCATTAAATGCTTTCTGCTCTGCAATTACCCTCCATGCTTTATCAGTCTTTTAACTTTATTGAGGCCTTCAATCACTAAGTCAAAGGTCTCTCTTGGTAAATGTCACATTGCACTTGAAAATATGTGGGCTATTNTAAATGCTTTCTGCTCTGCAATTACCCTCCATGCTTTATCAGTCTTTTAACTTTATTGAGGCCTTCAATCACTAAGTCAAAGGTCTCTCTTGGTAAATGTCACATTGCACTTGAAAATATGTGGGCTATTTTATCTTGTGATATTTATTTCTTACATAATTCCACAGTGATAAGAGGACTCTGTACGATTTCACTACCTTCAGATCATAAAATTTTTGCACCTTGTTTTATGTCCCTGGATATACTCCAGTATCTCCCGGTTTATGGTCTCTGGGAAGTTGAACAGAATCTGTATCATGCTGTTGTGTGAAAATTGTATAAATCTTAATTATGCCAAATTGGTCCATAGTGTTTTTTGCATCTACTATACCCATCTACCTTTCTGTCTATTCATTCTAGTAATTTTTGAGAGCTTGATACTGAAACTCCAACTCCAATTATCTTAATTTATCCAATTAAGATAAATCTTAATTTAAAATAATTACAATGTATAGTGGAACTATATTTAACTTTGCTCTGTATTTTCCAAGTCTTCTATAAATGTGTTATCACACTTTTATAATTTAAAAAATAAAAAACTTTAAAAATAAATAAAGACATAGGAAATAAATGAAAGATTAGTTTTCAGTACCACTTTTCCTCTTTTATCATATTACTATCAAAATACACGTACAAAAGAAAAGAAATTAAAGGGAGAAAATACTATGTTACATGAATAATCAGAACTATGCCTTTTACACATGGCCCTTCTTGTGTTTCTTTCATTTCACATAACTTCAAAGGAAGCAGGCAGACAGGGAGGGAGGAGGATACACATGCCTGCATATTTCTAAGTCCATTAGCCATGAAGATGAAAATACTTAGAAAGCTTTATCCCCTGTGGTATCGAAACACATTAGTGAGATAAGGATGTCTGCTTGACATCACAAAAATTAGAAGGGTATTTATCCAACAGAGTTTTTAAATCTTTTTTAATCCCTTAGTAAATTTTATTCTAAAATACCATATGCAGGATAGGCAGAAAAGTACATACATTATTCTTGTCATATTTTTTTACTAAGAGTATTCTAAGGCACAAAAAGTAATATATTTTCAATACTTATTTCCCTTACCATTTCTATTTTTCTAAAATCAACACTTTCTTTTGCTATTTAATTTTAAAGAAAACAGCAACCATTTCCTTTGACCTGTCTTAGAACAGATTCATTTGTACCTGCCTCAATGCCTGCATTTCATCTCAGTTCAGCTGTAAGATTTATCAGCATATGTTTTTTCATTATTCTGTCTCATTTGTTTATTAGCAATCATTTGGAATACCATTTCTGTGACAAATTAAAAATATGTTATATTTCCAAGGTACTAGTGAAAAGTACCAAGAACTGACTTTCCTTTTTCAATTAACTCAATTATTTCTGTACAACCAGGGAGAATCCACCACATAATGATGATCTGACTTTTAAAATAATAAAATTAAAAAGCTAAATCTAGAAAATCCTCATGCTCTACAGGAAGCCCACACAGCATAATGCCCATGTAGGTGAGAAAATGGCCTTTTAGTCCCTAGTAGAGTGTCTAATTGCAGTAGAAAATGGCAACCCTCTCCAGGATTCTTGCCTGGAAAATTCCATGCAGAGAAGCCTGGTGGGCCATAGTCTATGGGGTCACAAAGAGTGGACCACAACTGAGCACACACATACACACACAGTGTCTAAAACATGGTAGTTGCTTTAAGCAAAACTCTGCCCACATTATCTGAGATATCACAGAAGTCAGAAACTACATTCTTAACACATTACTCCAATCACTGTAAAATATCACTCTGCTTGCTAAATCAGAACTAATTCCTCTCAGAAAGTAGGTACTCTATACCAAAACTCACCATGCAGCACCCCCAACAGCAGGCAATTTGTTAGTTTTGTAATTACACAAAAATCCATCAAGAAAAATCAGCATTTTTTAACATGAAGATCCAAAGTACAGCCTCTAGAGATTACAAACTTAAAATATTGGGGGACTGTAAAAATAGATTGGAATTTTAAGTGCTTTTTGTATAAAAGTTACTCGACGCAGGATCATTCTCCATCACATTTATTTTGTAATTTTCAGCAGGTTAACTGCAGAAAATAGAAAAATTGCATCAATATAAAGCCAAAATAGTCAAAATACCTAAGCTCGCAGAGTAAAGACAGGGTGTGTGCTCTTGCATGAGTGTATATATGTCTCTATGCTTGTCTATGTATGTCAGTAACTATTAAATTAACTGTCTCATTTCACCAGCATTGCCAATTCCCAAATTCTTGATACTTATTCAGGTGATGAGACTTGAGAAGATAAATAAAATGATAAAAAACGTGAAGACTATTTAAAGAAATAGTTTGCATTGATAATGACATTTTTAAAAAAAACAGCAGAGTCAGCACTGTACAAAAAGGGGTAAGCACAGTTGGTGCCAAGGGGGTAATTATAACCTAAATCACTATCATGGATATTGCTATTAAAACGCACTGGGACAATTTCCTTGCATTTTTCAAATGATTTCTAGCATCTCTAATGTTACTTATCAAAAGAAATACTAAGCTGTCACTGCAGTATGAATTACTTGTTTTCAGAACATTTACAACCCCAATAGATCTCCATTGCCAATAAAACCTGCTATTCAGAGACGATATTATGCAAACTTGCAGTAGAAACAATGAGTGATGAAAAGCACTACAGAAAGGAGCATTCACTAACAAAACTAAGTTTAGCACAGAGCTCTCATAAAGAGTTAAGGTGGTTTTTTTTCCCATAAGCATTTGAAGAACACAATTATGTGCCAAGAATTCTTCCTATAATTTTAGAAGTTGCCTTAGCATACAGTAGAAATAGCATATGTTAAAAGTTTAGAATTACTACCAAGTACATTTTACAAAGAAACATGATAAAATACAGAAAATCTGCTGCTCTTCTCCCATTGTTTGTAAAATATCTTTACAAACAAAAAAAAGATTGATCCCACATTAATTTTAGTCACTAAGATATTACCTTGAACAAATTATAAAAGATATTCAACATGCTATGTTTCTTTTATTATCCACCTATAACTAACTAGCATCAATTACCTTTCCATTCAGAAGAAAGCTTTCCTTTGCTGGCCCACTTGAATATTTAGACTATTTTACTTAAGTGTTGCTCCAACCGTTGAATGCATAATAACATTTCCACCTGCTTACCATGATTAGAATTGAGATGTTCTTTAGCTTTTAAGCCTCAAAAGGGGACTATGATAGCAGTTAACAGTCAGTTGCTTCTAGCAAAGGCCAGAGGATAGTAACTGAATAAACCATGGTGAGCCAGAACCCACGAACACACTGCATGAACTACAGCACCACACACACAAGGAACCTAGTAGAGAAGATGAGAGAATAGGACACCTAAGAGAAAGGACAGCAAGTGACAATTCTCTGCATATACCTTTTTGTACAATTCAGATTTTTAGAACTATGTTGATGTTTCATATACTCAGAAAGAAAAAATAATTAAGAACAATGAAAAGACAATCTTAAGATTAACTCAAATCAAATAAACCTAATTGCATTTTAAGTGATCAATAACGTCAGAAAAATAAGCTAGAGTATAAAATTTGAAGGTGTGGTTTTGGGAGAGAGAGGGGTGCATTTGAATGGATAAATAGATAAACAAAGATAGGAAGAGAAATACATGCAAAGATGGTAAGGTAGGTAAAAAATATATTTAAGATGGGTGTCTGTATACATGTGATTTTCACATGTATTTTATATGTATTCATTATGCATGTACATATGTAATATCCAAATATGCACACATGTATATAAATGTGTCATATACCTTCATGCATAGTATATATATATATGTCTGTGAACATACACGTATATATACATATTTACGTCCTAACTGTCTACAGGGCGTAGAAGTTTAAGACATCCTATTAGAAGACCTAGCACTCATGATTTTTAAATTGCATTCTCCATAAAAAGGACAGGCTAAGGTAGCACAAGATGACCCTGGAAGACTTCATGCTGGAGAGTGACAAAGTGCTCAAAGAAGGAAGGGGGTGTGCTGAAGGATAGAGGAACCAGTTTTGAAGAGGCTTCTACTGGTCAAATATACAGGAAGTAGCGGGCGGGGAGTGGCTGCTGAAAGGGCACGCAGTCTCCCCTGGTGTTAATGAAAATGTTCTAGAACCAGATGGTGGCAATGGGTGCACAACACTGCAAAGATAATAAATGCCAATAAGTTGTATACTTTAAGGTGGCTAAAATGATGAATTGTATACCACCACAATAAACTTTTTAAAAAACACTTATAAAACAGAAAAGAAAAGTCTGTAGTGTGAGATGTCAGGAGCGGAATTATCAGAGGAGGAGGGTGGGCAGGGACTGGGACACTGGGGCTGCCGGTGTTACCAAGTCCCCAGCGAAGCCTTGGTCATGTGGGTGCGCTTATTCTGTCGTAGTTTGCCCAACACACACTAAAGACAGGTGGACTCAATGCATGTAAAGTGCTAAAACGCCATTTCCAAATTTACTAGTTTTGACGCTTTATGTTATTTGTAAGGTTAGACAGGTACATGCAAACTGAATTCCTTTTAAATGTTTAATTTACATTTTAAAACATGGCATTTAAAGTATTTTATATAAAATTTTATATATTTTCTCGCTAAAAAGTAACACTGTCAAATAAGGACACTTCTTTTTATTCAGCACCCTCAGTATATTTTTTGGAATCGGAGAGGGGGAGTCCAAAGTCAGGGTGGAGAGAGCTGATTAAATAAACATGGATGTTCTAATTTGCCAGACTATTTGATGGTTCAGTGAAGGATAAAGATCTATTTGGCACATCTGAAGAAAAAAATGTGCTGATGCTTAGTCATTGGTTCATTTTCTTCTTTATTGTGTTGATTATGTTTATGTAGAAAGAAAAACACAACAAAACTTCATTGGGAATTTACCAAAAATTGTTGGGGGGGTGTCAAAACCACCAGCTGTTCCAGCCTTTAAAATGAGGCAATTTGTTTTTCTATCCCTCCAGCTAATTGCACAATTATTTGCCTCCACAATTCTGAGTAGTACTTTCAAGTGTCACTGTTAACATTTATACTGAAAGCCCGTCTTCCTTTGTTTCTTCTTTCTTTTCCTTGATTTATAGAAGAAAACCACCCTGCCTCTTCACATCCACAAGGTATCCTACACATCTAATCTGTTTACGTTAGTAAAAAGTTCAAAAACATGTAACAGCATAAAAGCTAATCTATTTCTCAGATTATTCTTCTTATAAATGACACTATAGGGCTTCCCTGATAGCTCAGTTGGTAAAGAATCCACCTGCAATGCAGGAGACACCCGGTTCGATTTCTGGGTCGGGAAGAGCCCCTGGAGAAGGGATAGGCTACCCATTCCAGTATTCTTGGGCTTCCCTTGTGGCTCAGCTGGTAAAGAATCCAACTGCAATCTGAAAGACCTGGATTTGATCCCTAAGAGAAGGGAAAGACTACCCACTCCAGTATTCTGGCCTGGAGAATTCCACGTNGATAGGCTACCCATTCCAGTATTCTTGGGCTTCCCTTGTGGCTCAGCTGGTAAAGAATCCAACTGCAATCTGAAAGACCTGGATTTGATCCCTAAGAGAAGGGAAAGACTACCCACTCCAGTATTCTGGCCTGGAGAATTCCACGTCGCAAAGAGTCAGACACGACTGAGAGACTCACTTTCACAGCTAAATATGGGACAAAATAAATAGCAGAGAGGAAGAAACAAGATATTTGAATCAGAATTACATCCCACTCTGATCTCTGGTTTCCTCAGATTTAGTGTTAATGGAGTGGATGAAGCTGTAAAAACTGAAATATGCTGAAACATACCTTATCTGATTTGTTATAATAAGCATATATTCCCTTCTTTTAAATTAGATTGTAAGGGACTTCCCTGGCAGTGCAGTTGCTAAGATTCCACCTTCCAAAGCAGGGGACACATGTTCGATCCCTGGTCGGGGAGCTAGAACCCCAACATGCTGCAGAGCAACTGAGCCCAGACACCATAGTAGTGAGCCCGAGTACTCAGGAGCCCGTGCACCACCACTGGAGCTCCGGCGTGCCGCCAACGGAGGCGCCCACGTGCTGCACAAAAGGCGCACAGCGCCCGTGTCCCTGCATTGGCAGGTGGATTCTTGTCCACTGTACCTCCAGGAAGTCCTGATGTTTGCTCCTACAGTTTCAAGCTTTCCCTTTCTGGAAGAAGCTGATCTGTAGTCAGAAGATATCGGTGTTCAGAGGCCAAGGGACGAGGGGAGAAACAGTCCTTGCATGAGCTCTTCATCCTAGCCACATCCTTCTCTTCCAGGGAAGAATCAATAAACTGCCTTTATTGCTCAAGTTAGTTTAAGTTGGGCTTCTATAACTGATAACTAAAAGAGATTTGGTTAGTATGCCATGCTCTTTCCCACATGAATTGCTAAGTTTGATACACTATGGCTTTGATGCTAGTACTAGAAAACCAGTACTGTACAAATCATTTCCTATTCTCACTACCCATGTCAATGTTTCTAAGTCCCCACATGTTTATACAGAGAAAATATCACTACATGGTTTCAGAAAAATGAATCTAATTATTTCTTAATGCACAATAGCTAAAGCTTTTGAAATTTAAATATAATTGACAGTATTATTTAAATTACCCCTAAGAACGATGGTAATAATACACTTAGAGTTTCCATTTGACAAATGTGTCTTTTTCTCAGCATACAATTTCACAGAATTTTTACCCTTTGAATTTTCTATCTTTTTATCCCATAAGTGAGGTAAGCTTCACTTCCAGATACTGGGCTAGAAAGTTATGGATATGATAGCTAATCCTTAATTTTAGAAAGTACTTACAATTTTACATTTTAAAACCCAGATTCCTGAAGGCTCTGTTTCTGTATATATAATTCTACCATTCTTTTTCTTAACAATTAGAGAAGATGAGTTCATCTACATAATAACCATTTGATAGCAACCACAGAAGGCAAAATTTCTGGCAACATTTTCTGCCCCAAAGCCTGGTGCTGAGCTCCTCTCACGCTGGCAGGAAAGGAATGCGGATTCAGACCCTCAGGCTCAGCATCCGGGGAGCAAAAGGAGCTCTGACTCAGGAGGGACAGGAGCTCTGAACTGGGCAAAAACAGCCCCCAGAACGCCTCTCCAGGAAGTTTCACTAAAGCTCATTCTGGATTTACCCAACCCAACAGGCTGCCGCAACGCCTTCCTGGAGCTTCAGAAGTCTGTGTAAAGGTGGCAGCGGGCTCGGGAGGCACTGCGGGCTGTTTGCAGCACTCACACGACGGGGTCCCGAAGAAGGGCCCGACACTCACCCCCAACAACGGCCACGAGTCAGTCCAGGAGCAGCACCTCTAGTCCCACACCTCATTCCCAACACACACCCCACATCATCTGGCCACACCCAGAGGGCCAGTCACGTGACCTGTTACACTGCTTCTGTACATCTCTTGACTTCCAGACTCCAAGGAAGCACATGCTTGACATGAAGTCCTCAAATCCACATGTTGCTTCTTTCTTTGGGTGATTTCCTAGAATATGTTCTAGCTCCTTACCTGACCTGCTATTCACTTGCTCCTCAGCCTGGTCTTAATCCCTGAGTCATTTAAACTGGTGCTATTTGTCCGATATACACCATCCTGGTCTATTCGTAGTTAAACAGAAGATGACATCATAGTTTCAATTGATCCCCTTCTTTTTCTGTGCTTCCTACTTGTCCCCATCAGGACAGGCCATGCGAGTCTCTACTGTATACCCTTCCAGGCTTCGGTCGACACGGCTAGAGTTGACCACAAGGGCATTAACCACAGGCTCTCCCGAGACATGACGGGGGAGTGGGGAGGGAGCTACGTAAGACTATATTTTCACAAAACACTTCCTATCACACTACAGAGAATTTTCATTAGTATTTGTTCGTATCTTCCAACCTCAAATGGGCTTTCCAGAGAATTTTCAGATGTTTTTACTCATATTCCATTCCTTCACCACCGGTTTAACACCAGTCAGCTCAGTTCTATCCCTACCTTTGCCCGACTATTAGAACAAAGATTCAGAACAGTGAGCAGTTATCTTTCATCTTCCATCAAGGAAACCAGTTTCTTCCATCTTTACAAGACTTCCTACAGAGAGAAACATGTGTGCTCCTTTATTTTTATGACTTTTAACATTAAACAGTCTAATCCTAGCCCCTCCTTCCCTTTCTCTATATAGTGATTCCATTTCTACAAACCTTTCAACCAGACACACCCTCACTCAAACCTCCCTCAATTATTCTGCTTCCCCTCAGGTTACTAACTCATTTCTTTCCTATCACCACTAAAAACTGACAAGTACGCTGTGTATTCACTGTCCCGCCTTCCTCAATATACTCACTTCTTAAGCCTTCACAGATGTGACTACCTGTGCCCTCACCAGCCCTCTCCCAGAGTTTCTCTCACAAATGACCAACAGGAAACTCCTAATCCATGTCTCTTCTCAGCGCCCCTCTGCCAATCTTCCTGAGGCAAAACTTTTTTTTTTCCCCCCACCTGGGCCCTCTTCTCCCTAGACTATACCATTTAATTCTTCTCAAGCTCTCTGTATCGTATCTACAGTTGAAGAGAAAGCTGCAGGACCACCTCGGAATTTTTTTTTGGTGTTCTCCCCCTCTATTCCTTTAACAGAGGTTTTCCAAAATGGCTCCATCATTTCCCTGTTCTTACTAAGTTACTAAGTTACTAAGTTACTAAGTTACTAAGTTACTAAGTTCATTAAGAAGTTTTCATCTGTATAGAACAGTCTTTTGGACTCTATGGGAGAGGGAGAGGGTGG
>SJYV01033970.1:0-11291 GCA_006410875.1 Neotragus pygmaeus
CTTTCAGGGTAGGCCCGCTGGAGGGGGAGCCCCAGACAGAGGTGGGAGTGCCCTTGGCCTGTGTGAGCAGAGAGATCAACCCACAGAAAAACGAGATTTGCTTACTCCATTTAGAGGATTTTCTGATACAGACTGGAGCCACTCAACGTTTACCAGGCATCTAATGAGTTTGAGAAAGCTCCGGGAGTTGGTAATGGACAGAGAAGCTTGGCGTGCTGCAGTCCATGGGATCACAAAGAGTTGGACACGACTGAGCGACTGAACAACAACTATAATGTGACTGCCAGGCATCATGTTGGGACTTTCAGGGGATCCGAGGCTGGTTCAGCAAGATCAGGACAGAGCAAACAAGGACCAAGGACCGGAACAAAGTGACATGTCATTTGAGTTTGGGTCCCCTGGTAGCTGCCACTGAAACAAAGACAAGTGGTTTATCTGTTAGGAGGCAAGGAAATGAAGGCAGCCGGAGAGCAGGTTACCCTGCTCAGCCCCAGTGGGGAAGCACAGGACAGTCACTCCAGAATGTTCCACCACGGGGGGGAGGGAGCTGGAGGGTTTTGCCCAGACATCATTGGTTGAGGGCTGCTCCCAGGGAGCATTGATCCCCTGGTACTTCCTGTCTAGAGACAGCCCCCAGGTGGGGGGACATAGTGCTGGCAGCTGAGAACAGAAACGGTGAGCACAGGGACTTCCCTGGGCTTCCCTGGTGGCTCAGCTGGTAAAGAATCCGCCGGCAATGCGAGGGACCTGGGTTTGATCCCTGGCTTGAGAAGATCCTCCCTGGAAGAGGGCATGGCAACCCACTCCAGTATTCTTGCCTAGTGGTCCAGTGGTTAAGACTCTGAGCTTCCAATGCAGGGGGCATGGGTTAGATCCCTGATTGGGGAACTAAGATCTCACATCCCACATACAGCATGCTGCAGCCAAAAAAAATAAAAGAAATGGTGAGCACGAGGGGATGATGCTGAGGTAAGCATAACGTCTGCTGCACATGTGGTTGAAATGGGGGGAAAACGACATGGACTTGTAACCTCAGTAGAGACACCAGGACAGGAGAGGGTTCCCAAAACAGTCCTCAAAAAGACCGTCCAGTGTCCAATATGTGGGTCGAGATGGGTGGGGAAAAACTATCATTTCACATAAATGGATCAGCATGAACAATGATAGGCAAGCCAGGCTCATGTCTGGGGGAGACGGAAAGGGGCAACTTGGCTGAAGCCCAGAGGCTGGGAAGGTCAGAGGGGAGAGCTGGGTCACTCCATGGAGAAGGCAAGGCCTTTGTGCCAGGCAACAGCTTTCTTCCTCATTCATAAGCAATGCAGAGTCACTGAAGGTGTTGGAGCAGAGGTGGCATTGAGCTGTGTTTGGGGGACATTAACCTGGCCAAAAAGCATGGGGATAACTCGGAGGTGGGACAACAAGGTAAAAAGTCCCCAAATGAACCATTTGTTAGCCACAGCGGCAATTATGTTGCCGGGGAGAGAGATGAAGGGGGCTCCCTGGGGCTCTAGCCCCAAAAGAAAGGCCCTGAGAAGAACCGTGTGGGAGTTGCTAAAAGGGAGACCAGCCCCTCAGCTGCCCAGCCTGATTGTTCCTTCTGGCAGAGATGTGGGCCCACTCATTTCTCTCCTATTTTCTTTCCTCCCCAAAATGCTTTTGGCCTCTGGTTGACGAAAGCTTTGCTCCGTGAGTTTAAACAGCATCGCACAGCATGGCCGAGCAATAACAAATGGCGCCTGGTGGCTCGCCTGCTGCTGGCTTAAAAAACAATTGATGACTTTTAATCAGCTGAATGAGCATGGGACAAATGACAGCATGGCCTGAATGCGGCCCAGACGTCATCGGCTGACATCAATGGGGAGGAGGGAGGTGTCCTTCTGGCGAGCTCGGGAACAACCAGGAGCAGATCCTGGCCCAGGGCCTGGCTCCAAGGGGAGCCCAGCCCATGCCCCAAAGCTGCAGCTTCTTTCACAGCTTTTGGGGAGACTGGGAGAACCAGCTTTGGGAAGGGTCAGCCTCCAGGAATTACAGAAACCTGTGCACGGTGTCGCAAGACCTGATGGGCAAAAGGCTGGGGCCCTGGAAGCCCCAGGCTCAGAGCCTCCAGCTGTCCTTTGTAACCTGTCCAAGTCAATTTCCCTCCAGACCTCAGTCTTCCCCTCTGGAAAATGCAGGCGATAAAGACAAGCCGGCTTCCACTGTCAGGTTGCCCCGTCGCTGTCAGGATGGCTTTGGAAGACGGCTGGATCTCTAAAGGACTTATTTAGGGGTCTGTGATTTCTGCCCCTCCCCCTCCTACTAATATTTCCGGACATACACCAAACATTTCTGATAAAGGGGTACAAAGTAAAGCAAATGAATCCAAAATGGCAGAACTGAAAATGAAGGTAACTATCGCGTTGTTTACCATATGGTAGGCCCCGCGCTAAGTGTTCACAAGACATCTCCATTTCGCAGGAAACAGACTCTGTAGGGTTAAAGGCGTTTCCCCTAGTTCCACAATATCTGCCATACTGTAGCGTGAGGTATCCACACCTACCTACTTTCTAAGCCTCCCTTTCTCAGCTCACACCAGGCACAGCAGCCACCTAAGACAGAGGCCAAGGGACACGGGGCTCATTGTAGGAACATATAAACTATATCAAGAGGAGCCCAGAGTCTAACTAGGCAGCTAAAAGTAACACTTATGGGCCACACCTCTGTCAGAAGCACAGGAATGCAAGACCTTTACGCCATGAATCCTCGATGACCACCCAAAATTAGGGATCAAGAATGTGCTTCCCAGGATTGTCTTTTTTTTCCCCTCTAACTGCACTGAAGACTTTCCTGCTCACTTCTGTGCCCACAGGCCCTTCCCAATCTTCCTTATGCCCATCCGAACACTCCCTCCCTCCTCTGAGCTTCCCAGGACCTACTGTCAATCTCTGTCACCAGCCCATCACAGACCCCGTCCCCATGCACAGGAGGAAATCCGGGTAAGGTGTTGCAGGGCAGAGAACTTGACCTACTGTGCAACGGCAACAAAGGCCTCAGCCGACCTCATGGAAAGTTCTGGTGCTGGGATGGCCTTTCAGAGATGTCTCGAATTGAGGCAAGGGAGTGAGCCCTTGTACCCCACCCCTCAAATACAAGTTGAATACAAATTGGCCCCCAGGGGAGGGGGGCCTTACATTGGGTAAGGCAGCTCAGCACCCACCAGCTAAGGGCAATTTTGAGTGGGCAGCGGTGCCCTCGAAACCCCCAAAGAGGGGATCTGAGGAGTACATCACCACATCTACTACCCCATCTTCACCAAATTCCGCACATCCTTCCATTAGCCGCCTGCCTCATCCTTGCCAGACTTGAGCTACTCCCTGGGTTCAGCCCTGCCTTGGAAAAGTCAGGTAACTCCTTATTCTCTGTGTCTACAGAGTGAGAGGCAGGGATCACCTTTACTTCCTAAGGAGCCCCCTGAGCCTGGAGCATGGTTCTTGGCACACAGATGTCCCTAAGTGCTGAGTAGATGGTTATGGCATGGGAGATGCTGGCAGGTCCATGGGAATGTTCTAGCTTCCACGATTTCCACTCTGTCACTGCCTCAAAGTATCGACGTGGCTTCTGCCCATGACAGGCAGGCACAGAGAAAACTTGTTCCCATAGCCAACCTGGCAACCTTTCTTGGGCTTGGGCCAAGAGAGTCCTGTCCTTCTTTCCTTCCCTGTCTGGCATGTCTGCTGTGGGTCCACCTCCTAGCTAAGAGGACCCAGCGCATTTAGAGACCTCTGTGCCAGGGAAAGCCCAGTACCATTGCCAACTGCGCTACATCGCCGTTCTTCTGAAGGAAATTACTATTGATCCCACAGCTCTCCTCCCCATGCTGTTTGCCGGGGACAGCCAAGGATCCCTGTGCCAGCTGGGCTCCCACACGGTTCCACTGTTTCTGCACCAGATGGCCAGACCAACACCCTCTGGCTGCCGCACGCCCCCGGGAGACGAGGCTGTGACGTCTATCCGCCTGGCTTTTCATGCACAGAGGGCAGCAGGGTCAGAGATGACAGGGCCAACCACATTACAAGAAAAAATCTCTGCAAAAGGAAAAGATTTCCAAATCCCAGCCGCTATCAGTGGAATCAATGAACCAACTTTTTCTGTACCCCTGACTTTCACGGCTCACTCAACAGATCCCAGTCGAAGGCTTACTCCACGAGAGGCATGCAGTGACCAATAAGACAGCTCCTACCCTCAAGGAAGTTACAGTCCAGCAGCATATAGGGAGGGAGACTACACCATTTACTGTTCAGGCCAGGACACTTTGGAGACTATAAAAGGTGTGCGATTGATCATTAAACAAAGGCTGGAGGCTTAAGGCAGGACTTGGGCCAGGCAAACCAGGTCGCCCCAGATAGAGATCCAACATGACCAAAGTGGGGGAGTTCCGACAGTGGGGGTGTGGTAGTGTTAGGTTGTGCCACAAGGTGGCGCAATTGAAGTACTCGTAGGTAGCTTTTCTTTCTTTTTGTTTTCTATCGATGAAAATTAATTTTTCTTCCATTGCCACGGAGCAAATAGAAGCCTTCCATGGCGTGCTGGAGCTGGATAGTACCGGTTTGTGAGAGCTGATCATTAAATTTTCAGGAGTTTTGTAAGCCAATCATTAAACACAACCCCCAATACAAATGAAATTAAAATCACTAAAATTAAATTACAATTAAAATAATTAAAAACTGAACATTGAATAAACCATATTAAACACAAAGGTGATAAATACTCAACACTCACGCCTTCCTGATGACTATGCTGCCGTTTCTATTTTGTGTTTCAGAGATTAGCTAATCTGTCGTATCTGTGTGGGGGAAATGCTACTTAATGGTGTGCTATTGCACATAGCTCCCCAACTCCAGTCAGCGCCTGAGTAGCTTGAGACTGGGGTTGGAGTATTTACATCATGGAAATCAACAGACACTACAGATCAGGAAGGGAGGTGGGTAGGGCAGACAGTTGTTAAGCATTTACCAACACACTGCTGGAACTAGCATTTAAGTTCATAATTTATGTGGCTAATTTTCATGTACTTTGGACTGTTTTATCACATTCCCCCAAAATGATGATGGTGTCCCCCTCCCTCAAAAAAACAAACAGAGTGTTGGAAGAGGAAGGGCTCCTGTTCCTCCCATAACCTCATCTAGACATACAGGAATGGAGACCCCACACAGATAGGCCAGTTCAGTGCTAAATGCCACAACAGGGGTGAGGTGAGTTAGTGAGTGAGTGACAGTCGCTCAGTCGTGTCCGACTCTTTGTGACCCTGGACTGTAACCCATCAGGCTCCTCTGTCCATGGAATTCTCCAGGCAAGGATACTGGAGTGGGTTGCAATTTCAGGTAGTCCAAAATCAGGCTCTAGACTGCTATGAAAAGTTTACCCACCAAGTAATTGACACCAAGGTGAAGGTGAAGTCGCTCAGTCATGTCCGACTCTTTGGGACCCCGTGGACTGTAGCCTACCAGGCTCCTCCGTCCATGGGATTCTCCAGGCAGGAATACTGGAGTGGGTTGCCATTTCCTTCTCCAGGGGATCTTCCCGACCCAGGGATTGAACCCAGGTCTCCGAACCCAACCCAGGTCTCCCAACCCAGGTCTCCCGCACTGGAGGCAGACGCTTTAACCTCTGAGCCACCAGGAAAGCCCAAGCATTTGCATATTCAAACTGACCAAAGGTACTCAAGCTCTGTGATTGGTGAGATGACTTTGAGACCGCCCACAGCACACCTCAGTTAGGGCCCCAGCAGGACCCCAAGGCACACTACCAGAGGGTTAACTGGAAAGTGTTTATCATCGAATGGGGCTATTTACAGAGGTGTGGGCAGATAACAGAAACCACAAGGGATAGGAAAGTGCCCTGGGACTAGCAACAGTGGGAAGCTGCTACCAGGCCCTGGGCTAAGGGGCTAGGTGTGGGGGCTGTTAGTAGAACAGCAGAGAGCAATGGCTGAAGGCTGCTGTGGGCACAGCACACATCAAAACTGCAGCCCAGCGACAGAAATAAATACTCCCACCTCTTGAGTCTTCCTGCCAGCCAGGAAGATGCATCTCATCGGCCAAACCTTAACCCAACCGGGGGTCAGTGGCCAAGGCCACCCAACTGATCTGGTCCATGGGGAGCAGCCTCCTGGGGTCCGTGGACAGCAGATCTGAAAGGAAAAAATGGATCCGGCCAACAATATGGCACTGCCCTCACCAGGATGCGGGCCCCCAAAAGACGTGCCAGAGACCACTCACCTGCATGAGGCCTGGCCCAGCAGAATAAACAACAGGCTGGCCATGGCCAGACAGAGCTATACTAAAGAGCCAAAGAAGCTCTGTCCAAGAACATGCACCTGGCGTACATGTAACAAATGAACGTGTCTCAGCTACACGTATGCCTATAATTAAGCCTCTGCACGGGTGTGGACTTTACCTTGATGCTAATAAAACTTAATCTTCAGGCCACAAGACGGGGATTCTATTCCCGCCACCCCCATCTGGAAGAGAAAGAGAGCTGGACCATAAAGAAGGCTGAGCACCCAAAAATTGATGCTCTCCGACTGTGGTGCTGGAGAAGACTCTTGAGAGTCCCTCGGACTGCAAGGAAATCAAACCAGTCCATCCTAAAAGAAGTCAACCATGAATACTCATTGGAAGGACTGATGCTGAAACTGAAGGTCCAATACTGTGTCCACCTGATGCGAAGAGCCGACTCACTGGAAAAGACCCTGATGCTGGGAAAAATTGAAGGCAGGAGGAGAAGGGGACAATAGAGGATGGATGAGATGGTTGGATGGCATCACCGACTCAATGGACACGAGTTTGGGCAGACTCCAGGAGATTGTGAAGGACAGAGAAACCTGGCCTGCTGCAGTCCCATGGGGTCACTAAAGTGTCAGACATGACTGAGCAACTGAACAACAACCTAAGAAGTGGGCTCTAGGAGAGAAGGCCACAGCCCTCTGCAGCCGCAGCTGCTCTCAGAGGACCCTTTCCCAAACTCTCCCTTCTCACCCAGTTCAGGGAGAGGGTTAATAGCTACAAGGGGGTAGGCGGAGGCCTTTTGTGGCCAAACACTCTGGAAAAGATTGGCAGTTTACCCCGCCCCGAAGATTCACAATGTACATTAGCATAGTAAAGGCGCCAGATAAAGACAAGTTTGGCTTTGTTTACCGTGGGGGTTGCCGGTACTTTTCAGCTTAAGCTGAAAGCGAAAGGAAGGGTAGGAGTTAGATAAGAGTGTTTGAGGCTGAGGGCACGGCCCAAGTGAAGGCCCCGGACAAGTCTGGAGAAGTGGATGAAGTTGAGTGCGGCTAGAGGAGCGGGCCTTTGACCCAGAGGGCCCGGGGCGACGATGCGCTCAGAGCTAACGCGCCGCAATCCGAGGCAGCTTGCCCAGCTCTCCGCGGGTTTGGCTGGCTGCCCCCTTGCATCCTTCCATCTGTAAGCGACGTCTGGGGGACCGGCAGGAGTGGGTTGAGCCATAGTGACCGGGGTCCCCTGACAGGGTTTGGAGATATCCCTGGACACCCAAACACCACCGCCCCTCTATGACCAAAGGTACTGTCCCCAAGCGTGGCACCACCAAGTACCGTCTGACTCGGAGGGAGAAAAACAAAACAAATAGCCTGCCTGCAGGGGGTGGCGCTAGCTGTCTCTGAAGCTTCACAACCCAGGTCCCTGGGTGCTGGCCTTGGTCCCGCAAGACTTCAGAGCCGCCAGTGATGGCAGAAGTGAGAGTTCACAGGTGTATCCTCTTTAGAAAGGTGGAGGGATGGACAGAGGTGCTGGGAAAAGCTGGCAGGACAGGAGACTGTCCTTTCTTCTTGGCTAATAGCATCTGTGGACTGCCTCACCCAGACCAGAGAGTGCTTCCCGGCCTCAAATTTACCACCCTCCTTATGTCAAATATAACACATTCTCTGAGCTAATAACCTCTGACCCCGCTTTAAAAAAAAAAAAAAAACAGCCCTCCACTTCATCTGTCTTTGGGCTGCTGACTGCCGTTCCTGGAGCAGGCAGAGAGTCTAGCAGTTCTTTTGTTTTCCAATGATACTGTTTCTCCTGATTCCCTTCCTTTCAATCTGATTTTGCTCCGTGTGTCTAAAGAACAGGGCTGCCCAGACTTCTGCTCACCCTGACACCAGGCGAAAGCCAGTTAGGGGAGCCTCTGATTTGATGTACAAATTTGCAGGGTTGGCATTCGACTATCGGATTCACGCTCAAAGTGGCCATTCAAAGAGAGTCCTGGGCCTCACTCAGAGTTCAGTCTGGCCTGAGGACTGACTTTCCAAGAGTTGCGAGCTGATGGGTAGAGCCAGCCTTTTTGGCAGTAGGGGCCCTGGGCAGAGATGAGTCCGACCATACCCAGGAGTCTGGGAAGAATGAGTACAAGTCACAGGCAGCATGATCACCCAAGTGTGGCAGCGTGCCACCTGGCCTTAGAGATGCACAAGAGAGCGTCTGATGCCCACAACAGTCTGCAACAGGGGCAAAGGAGTGACGGAGAGCTCTCAGCTCCACCCTTGACTCTCTGTGACCCTATGCACACAAGGGTCCCATCTGAAATGCTGGAGGGCACAGGAGTCTGAGTGCTCATCGCTATGGCAGTTAGGGTCCTCCAGGTAGCAGATACCAAGATGGAATCAAGTTCAGGCTATGTACTGGGAGTGATGTGCCAGAAGGGTCAGGGGGAGGGAGCAGGAGTAGGTGGGAGAGACTTCAGGCCAAGACGAAGGTCTGATCCCTGAGAAACCAGGGGAAAGGAAGGAACATGGGATGAGAAGAACCTCAGACACAGCGCAGCTCTGAGAAAATTTCCATCAGGCTAATGGGGAGCCCCGGAGCAAAGACTGCCCATCAGAGACATCCCACGTCTGGGCCAGCTCTGGTGGCCCTCTCTGCTGTCCCTGGGTGGGGTCTGTGGCCCCCTTAGCTGCTGTGAATGCTGAAGGTGCAGCAGTTGGGGGCTGTCAGCTAAGAGCACCCCTTCCAGAACCTTCTCCACCGAAGGGAAGCCTGGGTAGTGCCCTCCCATGGCTGCCACAGTGCTTCTGTGCCAAGTCAAGAGGATATATCAGGGATGGTACAGGGTTACAGCCCTGGCTTTAAGCCTGGTCTCCTGACCGCAGACAAACTTTCCCCCCTTTTCGTCTCAGTGTGTGGACGAAGAGAATCAGCCGTTATCTGTCCTGTCTCAAGTCTGAACACCCTTGGATTCTGGTTGTTTTCATCTTTGAGCTCCTCGAAGATAGACACGGAGTCAGAAGGGACTCGGCGACTGAGGGGCCTCTATCCCCAGAGATAAATACATTCAAGTTGGAAAAGGTCCCAGTCGTATTTGCAACTCCAGAAGGGAGGTGGGGTGGGCTGAGACCACGCAGCTACCCATTGATTTGATTATTCCTCAAAGGTGTACTAAGTACCTGCTCTGAGCAAGTAAGGACTATGTGCCCAAGGGAGGCTGCGAGTCTCCTGAGGACCAGAGAGGATGCAGCAGGAAGATCTAGCCACCCACCCCCTAACCCCCAAGGTACCGAGATGAGGGGTTCAGAAGTTCTCTAAAATAGAGAGTATAATCCAAACTACCCTCCACACACACACACACACACACTCCCCCTGCACTGCCAATTCACAAATACATGCGCGCACACACGCACGCGCAAAACACACACACACAGAGCCATCTTTGGCATCATGAATAATTTATCTTTGTAGAACCCTGTACAGTTTACAAATATTAAAGCATTATCTCATTGTTTTAATCACAACAACCACTGTGGAGCAGCCTCATTCTTCCTGATAATGAAGTTGGGCTCAGATAAGATCTGAGCAAGGTGAAATGGCTCAGTAGGTGGTTCTTAACCTTTGGGGCAATCTCAGCTCCCTTAAGAATCCTCTTCTCAGAAAAAAAAAAAAAAATATATATATATATATATGCTTACCACCTCAAAATTTCACCCAGCCTTTCAGGGCATTACAGTTCCCTCCTCCAAACCCTCCAAAACAGGGGTGAACACCCCACCCACCCCTAGTGGTAGGAGACCAGGCTAAAGTTTTGCCCGGCTGGAGCTGAGGTCCACCAGGCAGCCCCTGGATGGGCGAGGAATCTCCGTGCCATTACAGCAGGTTAAGGGAATCTCCCACCCGAGATGGGCAGGGAAGGGTTAAAGGGAGGGGGCGGGGAGGGTTTTGTTTTTCACCTCGGAGGACTCTGTTCTGGGTCATTAAGAACACACAAGGCCGAGTGAGCATTCCATTCCCCGGGCCTGCCTCCAGCGCACAGCTCTGCTTCCCAACAAGATAAGTCCTGTGCGGAAGACCAGCCTGCTTCCCAGAGAGCCAGATGGGAACTCGCCCCAGATAAGGGCCATGCAGTGCCAGTCACACGGGGCCTTACCGCTGCAAGAATGGCCAACCCCGAGGCTGCAGTTCTTGTAGGCTAAGGAGGGGGAAGCGTTTGTGTTGTTCAGTCGCCAAGTGTGTCGACTCCTTGCGACCTCATGGGCTGCGGCGGCCAGGCTCCTCTGTCCCTCACCATCTGAGCGTTTCTGAGGGGCTCACTAACACAGTGCGGGTCTAGGCTGCTCTAGAGGAGGAACCCTCCCCCGGCCCTGTTTGGTACAGGGCCAAAGCGAGGCTGTCCCGGGTTGTAGACAGTGGGACCTCGGCATCTGTGTGCCCGCAATTTGGGGGCTGGGTGTGTTCCAGCGACGCCTCAACCACCTCCTGCTGGGCTCACAGACGGCTTAGCCATCCCACTCGGCTTAGCCATCCCACCCCAGCCTCGGAGCAATCCTATCCCCATCCACCACCCAGGTGGTACCTGGCCCCAGCGCAGGTAAGGAGAAAGGCCTGTGGAAAACACCATTACAGATAAGTAACAGCCCCTTTCAGGTTTAATGACACGTTGCATCCATCCTAAAGCTCTCAAAAAAAAAAAAAAGGCCCTCTCGGGGGACAGCGCCTCGCGCCTGTAAGTAGGAACGACAGGCTGGGGCGCGCGCAGGGGGGGAGGGCCCACGGCGCGGCTCGGGTGTGTAAATTAACTGGGGGCAACAGAGTAAATACATTACACACGGTATTTATTATGCGTCCGGACCTCGGAGGGGTTCTCTGGCTCCCGGACGTGGCAAATCTTGCCCTGAGCGCCGCAGGCCGCGTGGCCGAGGGCGATGGCTAGCCGGTCAGGGCCCGGGGGTGGCAGAGGGAGCGGGGTGCGGGGGGAGGCTTTTGGTTCTGTGCCCAAGAGCCCCCGGGGAGGCCCCTCCCCACGGCTTAAGGTGGGGG
>SJYV01033970.1:27183-41935 GCA_006410875.1 Neotragus pygmaeus
CTAGCCCCCACCCACCCCTCCTCCTTTATGACTAATGGAAAAACATTGGCAAAATTGCCCACAGGCAGGCAAGGTGGAGCTGTTTGTGCCCAGGAGAGTTTTCCCTTTGTGTGAGGTTAACTGCCAGGAGTTGTGGGCGCCACACCCTGTGACTGTGACCTCAGCTGAGCTTGCAACAGGGAGGCTGGCCCACCTGAAGTCACCACCTAGCAATTCACAGGGCTCATTCAAACCTAGTCAGTTCCCCAGGAGGGGAGGACGTACATATGGTGAAATCTGGGAAGCCCCACCTTTGTCCAAGGGTGGTCATATTAGCAGAAGACCATGCTCTTGACACGTGCCCAGTTCACAGTCGAGGCTAGAAGGTGGTTCTCTGGCTCTGGAGCCCTTGGTGAGTTTCCAAGAGAACACATGCAGTTCCTCCGAAAACCTTTGCCAGGCTGGGCTCCACCAAATCACAGGGCTGCCGCGGACCGGGCATGATGCTACAAAAACAGCATTTAATAAACTAGAGTAACAGGAGGAGAAAATAAGTGAGTAGCTGAAAGGAAAGGTATTTTTACCAAGACAATGTAATACCCTTTTATTTTCAAATAGCTAAGTAGAATTTCTATAAAATTTTCAAAGAGCGTTTGTCTTAATGACCCTTTTAAAGCATCCTTTTCCAATTCCACTGCTACAGAATCTCAAATATACGCTATGCCCTGGGTTAAGCAATTTTTTTAAGTTAAAAATAATAAAAATAACTGCTGAGGTAGTGAAGGCGCTTGGCAGGGTGGGTGAGTGAAGTCAGGAATGGAGCTCTTGCCACTTGTCAACACATTTCCCTGCTGTGTGAGCATTACAGTCGTCACCTGCTGCTTACCTGAGAGGCGGCTTGCTTGGGGGCTCTTGAGTGCGTTCCCAGGCAGCGATTCATCCCTGTGTCTTGCCTGGGTCACTGCCACCCTAAGGACAGCCAAGCCAGGAAGGGGTGCAGGGAGAGGAAGAAGGAAGGAAAAGGAGTGAAGAGGGAGGGAAAAAGGAAGCCAAGGTAAGGGAGAGGAGAGGAGAAAGGAGAGGAGGTGATGGGAGAGCAGACGAGGGGAGAGAATTCTACCCGGCTTGGAAAAGCCAGGAAGTCAAATTCCTAAGCCTGTGATAAATAGAATCCCAGCTGTACCAAGAACAGACCAGTGGTAAAATCATTCACACTTGGAATTCCTGACAGTGGAAAACAAACTCATCATTGCTGGCGAATGGAAACTTAGGTAGGGATGATGATGTCCGGGACTCCAGATCCCACATCCCGGGTCCTTTGGGCACAGACACTTTAGTGGGTTAAGCAAGCAGACTGGGGGCCTGCCTGATGCAGCACCCCTGGAAGTCTTCAGGCCAAGCTGCCCGAAGTCCAGAAAGGCAGAGAAAAGAAGCCAGAAGGAGGCAGGGAAGAAGTTGGGAGTCCGAAGATGGGAAAGAAAGCAGGCTGGTCTGAAACGGGGAGGGGTAAGAAGCTGAAGCCGGAATGCTAGAAGCCGGGGCTGGGAAGGGGGCAGGCGTGACCTGAAGGAGAGGTCCAGGATGAGGAGTGAAAGGAAGGAAGAAGGTTGCTGGGCTGCGGGGAAACCCCAGGCCGCAGCAGCAACGATCAGAAGCCTCGCCTGTGGGGTGGACAAGACTTAGTCGCTGGAATTCTGGGTTGGCCAACCCCTATGCCCAGTGGCAGGGTGTCCCTGAAGGTTGGGCTTGGTCAGAAACTCCTCAGGCTTTGGCCTCCTCTGCATCCGGCAACCCTTCCATCTGACGTGTGGGGCGAGGCCTGGGCAGTGCCTCGCCCCCTGACTCCAACCATCTTCCCAGTCCCTGACACCGGTCTCATCCATGGAGGGTGGCTGGCCTCTGGGTCCCTTTTTGAATATAAGCGCCCTCCCCTCCACCTCTGACAGCCTGCACCTGGGACTTCTCTGCAGGCCGCCCTCCGCTCCTGACACAGCTCATCCTCAGAGAGCGGGTGAATCTAGGAGTTTGTAACCCCACTCCCAGGGGCGCCCTGAGCGGCTGACAACGCCACGAGAGGGAGTGTGACAGCTCACTTCTCTTGCCTGGAGTCAGGACAGACTGTGACTTACCCTCCAGAGCTGCCCCCACCCCCGAAGGAATCCCACCGATCTTATCTCAGGGTCTGCTTCTGGGAAGTTCGAGGGCCCATGTGCAGGACCTGAACAACAGTGACCGTGAGTAGACACGATACCAACGGTGCTTCATCCAGTCCTCAGAACCGACGGCCCCGCTCATATTAAGCACGCCACCCCAAAGAGGAAGCGGAAACTCCGTGATCAGAAAGGGACTCTCCCAGGGTGGCACAGCTGGTGAGCAGAGCAGCCGAGATTAAAGCCAGCTGCTGCCAGCTCTGAAGCCAGCATTTAGTCCTTGATATCCTACTGAAATGAGGTGGGGGCTGCTGGCTCTCCTGTGCGAAGCCTGGCTGCTTCGGAAGGGAGCTAACATCTCTGAGGCCAGCCAGGTGCTTACGACAGGTGACCAAGGAGAGAGCAAAAGCTCCATTCGAGCCCTTAGCGTAGCGATCGATGTGTCTGCCTTTACCGGCTCACCGGGACCCAGGTCCTCAAATTCCTGCTGGATTTGCCTCTGCACTCAGAGGTCTTCGGCTAGGGGCCAGCTGGCTCATCAACCCTCCCCCTTTCTCCATGAGTGTGGCTTTTTTTTCTTCGAGACAAACCCCCAAAAGCCAGCACTTACTAGGAAGAGGGCAAAAGCTGCCCCAAACGCCCCATGAATAAATGTTCAGGGCTCCATCCACAGTGACTGATGAGTCATCAGATGACCAGCTGTCAGCACAGAGTGTTATATATAGAAGGAGAAAGCCAGCGGGGTGTCTAGGACCTAAAGCAAAGAAGAGGAACAGGCACCCAGGAGGTGAAGCCCCAGCTAAGGGGTGAGACTATAGGGCACCTGGAAACTGTGCCCCCCAGCTCCCCCAGATAAAGGAATCCAGATCAGCGGTGCCCCAGCACAGCATGCTGCTTGATCAGGAAAGAGACAGGGCCGGACGCGGGCGATGCCAGCAAGCTGACGATGATTACTGCTAATGATGCTAATGGTAGAATAATCGCTCGGAGAACTTCCCGCTCATCACCTAGTGTTCTTCCCATCAAACACACAGACGGAGGATGTACTAACAGCGCTGCCACTTAGGCAGCCCAAATTGAGTTTCCGAACCCCAGGCTTGGTTAGGCTAGGCCTGTGCTATTCAATACAATGGCCACGAGCCACGTGTGGCTATGGAACACTTGAAATGTGGTCAGTCCAAATAGAGGAGTGCCATAAGCATAAAATACACACCGGATTTTGAAGGTTTAGTCCCCCCAAAACAATGTAAATGATCTCATTAATTTTTTTTTCTTGACGACATGTTGAAATGATAATATTTTGGATAAAGTGGGTTAGATGGGATATGTTATTCAAATTAGTTTCACCTGTTCCTTTCTACCTTTTTAATGTGGCCACTAGAACATTCCAAAAGGGGTATGTGGCTCACATTTGTGGCTTGCATTATATTTCTATTGGACAGCACTGGGTTACAGGCTAGAGGCCAGAACCTTCAGGAAATCCTGGCTATGCCCTCTCCTGACAAATAAAGCCTGCTTCCTGGTTCAGGGCTGAGGGAGGCCAAGGCTGCTCTCCAGACAATGCCAGTGGCCAGCAGCAGCCCCACATCCTGGCTATAGCCGGCCCAGGTGGCACCCAAAAGCCCCTAGGTATCCTGCCCTTCACATCTTCAGAAAATTCCCAGCCTTCCTGGGAAGGCTGATGAATCCTTTCTGGCTCTGTCTGTCTTCCCCCAGCCCCCACTTCACCCCCAAGAAAGTTCAACTTGAGGCTGTGTGATTACAAAGAAGAGACTCATAAAATGAGGCCACTTCATAAATGAAGTACCCTTTCCCTCGCATATGCAAACAGCAGACTCAATCAAAGGAAAGAAGGGAAATGAGAAACAGAAAGAGGAATGCAGATGAGAATTATCACAATTCCCACCCAGAGGGAGAAACTGTATCCCTGCACAAATGTCACACCCTCTGCTCACAGAGACCTGGGGGGAAGGGGAACACGTGCATGCCAGCGTGTATGTGTGGGTACACCATGCATATGTTTGCTGAGCACAAGAGAGCACCAGAGAACGGTTTGAAAACGAGGCAGACATACAGAAACCAAACAAGGAAGAGAAACACAGGAGGAGGCAAAGCCAAACAGAGGCTCAGTGTGAGTGTGTGTGTGTGTCTCTCTCTGTGTGGTAGGGGGAGAGTTGACAGCATCCCCTTTGTGGCAAGGGCCGCCCTTCCTTTCTGTGTCAGTTTAAATTATTCACGTCAGGACAATGGAAAGAATATAGCAAAATAAAAAATGCATCGGGGCCAGGCGGGCCCTGGATTGCTGAGTGGTGGAAACATCCTGGGGGAGGAAGGCTGCCTGCCTTGCACCCAGGAGTGGGCTGGGCTTCAGGTGGATTCAGTGGGTGGGGGGTGCCCTTCTGGTTCCCATACCTCCGGTGTTGATAGTGCCAGGGCTGCACGTGCAGCCCCAGGGGCCAAGCCTGGAGGGTCTCTGCAGACCCCAGCCCCTTCTGCTGCCTGCCATCTCCTTCCCACCACAACTGGCTGATGCTTTGTACCAGTCTCCTGCCTGCCCTCAGCTGATCCCTCACTGGTAAGTCCAGAGACTCTAGATGGCTACCAGTTAATCCAATCAAAGCAGCTTTATGTGCGGCCAAGACAGGATGAGGGCCAAGGGGTGCCCCCACTCCAGGGCTCCCACTCCTCCCAGGTAGTACATCCAGGCAGCCAATGTACCCACCTTGGCCACCTCGCTGGAAGAGGGCTTTTCTAAAGGAGGATACAGGAAGAACATGTTCTTCTGTTCAGGCTGCCATAACAAATTATTAGATATTTAAGACCGGGGTGGCTTAAACAACAGAAACTTATTTGTCACTATTCTGAAGGCTTAAAGTCCAAGATCAAGGTGTCAGCAGGGTTGGTTTTTCCTAAGGCCTCTCTCCTTGGCTTACAGACAGCCGCCTTCTTGCTATGTCCTCAGGTGATCTTTCCTCTGTGCGAGCAGGTCCCTGGTGTCTCTTCCTCCTCTTATAAAGATACACAGTCTTACTGGATTAGGGCTGCACCCTTGTAACCACATTTAATCTTAATTGCCTCCTTAAAGGGGGCTTCCCTAATGGCTCGGCGGTAAAGAATCTGCCTGAAATGCAGGAGATGCAGGAGACTCAGACTTAACCCCTGGGTCGGGAAGATCCCCTGAAGGAGGGCAGGGCAACGCACTCCAGTATTCTTGCCTGGAAAATCCCATGGACACAGGAGCCTGTCGGGCTACAGTCCACGGGGTCTCAAGAGTTAGACATGACTGAGCGACTAAACCACCACTACTAATGTACATTTATAAAAACTGAAGAAGATAATTCTCTGGGGTAGGTGTTTGGGGGAATTTTCTCCTTGCAGCTGATAGTTGCTGTTTTTTCCTGGGACCAGGACTTTTGTATCCCCAATTCCACCTCAGTGTCTGGCTCCTAGCAGGGAAGGACAGAACAGAGGCTATTGAGCAAGACTCTGGGTCCCTAGTCATTTAGCATCTTTTTATTTATTTATTTATGTAACTTTACTTATTTATTTCCGGTTGTGCTGGGCCTTCGTTGCTGCGCTCTCTTTTCTCTAGTTGCAGCAAGCGGGAGCTATTCTCTAGTTGCAGTGCGCGGCCTTCTCATTGTGGTGGCTTCTGTTGTTGCCCCTCCCAGGCTCACCCAGGCTCAACAGTTGTGGTGCACAGGCTTAGTTGCTCCACAGCATGTGGGGTCTTCCTGGACCAGGGATAGAACCCGTGTCTCCTACGTTGGTAGGTGGATTCTTCACCACTGAGCCACCAAGGAAGCCCTCATTTAGCATTTCGTCAGTAAGGCAAGTGACTCCAAAATGAATCTAGACTTCATTCACAGAGGCTCTTATAAGGTTATTTTAAAAATTAAAGAGAAAAAGTATAATGGCAGATTGCATTTTCCAAGATGGCCACAAGAAGATCTCCCCATGCCACAAGCCCATTTTACAATCTCATGTCATTCTTCCCATCAAGAGCTGGGGTCTATGGCCCCTCCGCTTGACTCTGTCCGGATTTGTGACAGTGCTAGAAGCCTCACGATGTGACCTCTAAGGCCTCCACTCTCAGGATACTTGCTCTTCCAGACTAGCCGTCATGCTGTGGGAAAGCCCAGACTACAAAGAGAGGCCTCATGGCAATGTTCCAGCTGAGATCCCTGCTAACCGCCAGCATCAGTGACCAGATATGTGAGCGAGGAAGGAAGCCTTCCTTAGGACCTCAGCCCCAGGCGCTGTCTGATGCAGTGGCACCAGACAGACACAGAGACAGAGACAGAACTGTCTAGCTGAGGACAGACAACTCCCAGAACAGCAGGAGATAATAATGAAATGATAGTGGTTTTNAGATATGTGAGCGAGGAAGGAAGCCTTCCTTAGGACCTCAGCCCCAGGCGCTGTCTGATGCAGTGGCACCAGACAGACACAGAGACAGAGACAGAACTGTCTAGCTGAGGACAGACAACTCCCAGAACAGCAGGAGATAATAATGAAATGATAGTGGTTTTTTTTTAAGTCATTAAGTTTTAGTGTGATTCATTATATAGCAATAGATAACTGGAACACAGGCCCAAAACACACACACACACACACACAAGTGCAGAAAAACCGCACTTCACAGAACCTGTTTAGGGGCCCTGGGTGCTCGCTACATAGATCCTGTGGACAGGCCGCCAGGATCAAGTCCCTTTTCCAACGCTTCTGGTCTACTACCTTGGACGAGTGAATTCACACACCTCAGCCTCAGTTTCCTCATTTCCGAACAGAACAGGATGGATATGACGGCAAAATCTGATAACCCACATCAAGTGCTCAGATCGGCGCCAGGCATGCAGTAAGCACTCAATAACTGCTTGCAGTGACGATCTTAGTCAACATCGCTCTTTCCGCTTCCTAACAGGTGGGCTGAGAAACATGCCATTTCTGGCAGACGCTCTGCTGACTGTCTTTTTCCATCACACTGAGGTCACTAGCTCTGCCCCACACTTATTTGTTTTGTAAAAATGTCAGCAGCTGGGCCCCATCCCTTCCCCCAGCCCTGTCATCTCTCTACTTTGCCTTGCAAACCATTGATTGGCAGAAGACAAAACACTAGCTAACAGCCGACCTGAGACCTCTTTTTACGGTTCCTGGGCCCGGCCCAGCTACCGAACTGTGGGATGCGGTATGGGCCGGCGGTGGATGACGACAGGACAACAGTTGGCTAGACAGGCCTCACCCTCTTGTCTCCCCTTTTGTGGAGTGACTTAACGTTACAGCCCGGGGATGCCTACTTCCTCTACACGCTGCTGGTAGGGGGACCCACCTCCCGGGGGGTGGCTCCCGCAGCCTGCAGGGGACCAGGCCAGTAGAGGTTAGTTCCTGCTGGGGGGATGGTGGGAATCCTCGGGGTATCCACAGAGGCAGAGGCCCTGCCCCTTAAGAACTGGAGAAGCTGAGAGCAGAGCAGAAGGAAGTCAGCAGCAGGGGCCCTTTTCTGTCCAGCTGAGGCTTGCCTGGCCTGGGCAAGGGCCCCGTCTGCCTTTTTCTGAGGCAACCCCTTGATTCTGCCCCACCTGAAATCCCCTGTCTGGGTCACACCCCTGCCTCCTCTGACTTTGGAGCGAGGAGGGGGCCCACTCTCACAGTGAACTACCCACACAGTCTTCCTTCTCACTCTCCTTTAGCAGTAACTGGCTTCCCTACATAGCGCCCGCCCCTTCCCCCACACCTCTCNCAGGATGGGCAAAACGCAGGCCAGGCCTGTTTTGTTGGTTTTTAGTGCCAGGTCTTTGGAGGGAGATGGTCAGTGCTTGCAAGGGTGACCATCTATTGCGTTGTCTAAGACCTGTTTGCACCAGGCTGAACTTAACTACTCTTCCCACTAGGGCCCAGGCTGTTGCCCATAGCATCTACCCTTCTAAGTCCTGCCCCCCGCTTTTTTCCAGGACCAGCTTATCAGGTGCAGGGGGAAGCCCAAATCTACGGGTGCAGCACTGTCTTTGACCAGAGTCCTTGGAAGTAGAATGTCTTAATCCCGAGACCAGTGGATGAACTGCTTGAGCGGCTGCCTGAATTGACAAATGGGTCTCTCCCATTTCAACTTCAGCAAAGTGGATTCTTCTTGCTAAAGGCTAAGTACTCGCTGAGTTGCAAGTTTTAGAAAATGAGGCCATTGTGGGGCTATTTCTGAGGGAAAGAAAGGCCAGCGGTGCCAGCACCAGCCCCGTCCACCTCCCACAAGAATTGGGCACCATTATTTCTACATCGGGGAAAATTCCATCTCCTGTTTCAGAAAACAGCTGAATCTGGCTTCATCTTCTGCAAAAATATGCATGGTAGGGACAGGGCGAGCATTTAACATTAAGGACAGTTCAGAGCAGGTGACCAAAAGGAAGCTCAGAATAACCATGACTAGGAAGGCTTGACTGGGGAAGGCCCTGCAGCGAGGGTGTCAGCTGTGGAGTGAAGGGAGTCGGAGAAAGACCCCGGGAGGGCAGTGAGCTGAGAGCAAGGCTCCAGGCAAGGAAGCCAGGCCCCCAGGAAGGAGCCTGCAGAGGTGGGGCTCCCAGTAGTATTTGAAACCAGTGATATTAGTCGACTCAGGCTGTCCTAACGAAGAACCACAGGCTGCAACCGAGTTTTACTGTCTCACAGCTGTAGAGGCTGGAAGTCAGAGATTAACGTATCAGCAGGGTTGGTTTCATTCTGAGTCCTCTCTCCTTGGCTTGGAGACGGCTGTCTTCTCCCTGTGTCTTCATACCATCTTCCCTCTGTGTGAGTCTGGGTCCTAATCTCTTCTTACAAGGACACCCATCACATTGGATTCCACGTGACCACCTTTTAACTTAATTACCTTCCAAAAGACCCTATTTTCAAATACAGTCTCATTCTAAGATACACTGGGAGGAAGGGCTTCAACATATGAATTTTAGGGGAGACGCAATTTACCCATGACACCAGGACAGAATTTCTCTCATGCTTCCATAATCACGACCTGTTCCTACTCCAATCAGTGTAGTTGCTGGGTTTGGAGAAGCTGCAGAGCTGTGGACCCTTCCTACACAAGGGGGTCCTTGTCTGCCCATTCCCCAGGCTCCTTCCTATCCAAATTCTCCTCAGCAGCCAAGTCCTGCCTCTCTCAAGAAGCGCTCCCTGACTGCCAAGCCCACATGGAGGTTTCCTTTTGCCAAACATCACCGCACTGTGGGAAGGGTCATTAGGGTTCAGCTCTGTGACCTGAATATAAATCTGCTTCCTTAAGTAAGAGCTTTGAGGATACCCTGATGCTGGGAAAGACTGAGGGCAGGAGGAGAAGGGGGCGACAGAGGAAGAGATGGTTGGATGGCATCACCAACTCCACGGCCATGAGTTTGAGCAAACTGCAGGAAAGCCTGGCATGCTGCAGTCCGTGGGGTCAAAAAGAGTGGGACCTGACTGAGAGACTGAACAACAACCCCAAAGCCCCCCCTCCCCTGCAACACACACACTGCCAGTATCTTTTTCCTCCCTTTCCCAGCCTTACAGTTTGGAGAGCTGGGGCTGTGTACCCCCAGCTCCAGGGATCAGCCTGATTGGTTTAATTAGAGGACATACATGACCACATTGGTCCAATCAGAGTGACCATCAGGACTTTGGCTGGGAATGCTGGGTCTCTCTCCTAGGCTGGGTTTGGTTGAGGGAGAATTGCCAGGCTTAGAATACACAGCTGTAACAAAGGTGGGGGAGATGGGGTGTGGCAGGATGCTAGATGATCCAGGGATTTGGGTGGGACAGGGCAGGGCACAAACACTATATGCAACCACTGAAGCTTATCCAGAGGAAACAAAGCAAATAATGGGTGCTAGAGTGATACCTAAGCCTTAGATCAAGCCATACCTGAAGGAGGGTACCCCTGGATCATTCAGTAACATAAAGCCATAAATTTGTCCTTTTGCTAACATTGGTTTGAGCTGAGTTTATAAATGGAGAGCTCACTAACTGATACAGTTTCCTCAGATCCTCCAAAGAGCTTAACCCCATGATAACAAAGACACACAATAAATATTGGGCTGGCCAAAAAGTTCATTCAGGTTTTTTTGTAAGATGGTATGGGAAACCCAGAATGAACTTTTTGGGCAACCCAGTACTGCATGCATGCTAAGTCACTTCAGTCATGTTCTACTCTTTGAGACCCCATGGACTGTAGCTCATCAGGCTCCTCTGCCCATGGGATTCTCCAGGCAAGAACACTGGAGTGCGTTGCCATGCCCTCCTCCAGGGGATCTTCCTGACCCAGGGATCGAACCCGCATCTCTTAAGTCTCCTGCATTGGCAGACGGGTTCTCGACTACTAGAGAGAAGCCACCTGGGAAGCCCCAACCCAATACTACAGAATCACAACATGTGAAGACTCTGTAGATGAGGAAACTGGGACCAGAATTAAAGGGATTTGCTGAGTCTAGTGGCAAGAGAGTGGCAGAGCCTGGGTGAGAGCCTAGGTCTCAGCCGAGGGCCTCTCCCACTGCAGGGACAAAGGCCACTGGTCCTCCTGCCCTGCCCCCCAAACCTTGTCCCTGGGGGGAGAGGGAGGGGCCGGAGAAAGCCAGTGTGAAGCCGCAGCACCCTCAGCCCCCCCAAACAGGAAGACTTGGTTGCAAGCCAGGAGGCCAGAGGTGAAGTGAGGCAGGAAATTGAGTGGCTCTGTATCAACCACATGTGCCACGCCACCTGGAGACTGTGAGCAAGAAGCCAGTGCAGAGATGGGGAGCAGCTGCCAATGCGGGCAGCAGGCAGGTCCATGTCCCCAGGACCTCGGGGGCCCCATCCCATGCTTCAAAGAGCTCTCTGCCCTCAGGAAGACTGTCTGTCCTCAAGTGGAACGGTGGGGCTGGGAAAGCTCCAATAGGGGCAGAAATATGTGGTCCCTGGAACAGAACAGTCAGACATTTGTGACAGACAAGTGCTTATGGCCATCTGCATAGCAATCAGATGCCTTGGATTTTCAGACCAGTTGGCATTTCAGTCAACGAATGATAAGCTCCAGAAGCCATCTTGGGCCATGAAGTGACTTTAGGAGAAAGAGCTGAACCAGTTGTTTACTGCTATGTAACAAATCATCCCAAAGCCTAGTGGCTTAAAAGAACATCATATGATGGTGTTGTTTTGTTTTCTCATGGTCCGAGGGTTGACTGGCCTCAGCTCAGTGGTTCCTGCTCTTTTGTGTGTTTGTGGGCACATGGTGGCTGGGGTTAAATCAATTCCTTGCAATGCAGGAGACCAGGGTTCGATCCCTGGGTCAGGAAGATCCCCTGGAGGAGGGCACGGCAACCCACTCCAGTATTCTTGCCTGGAGAATCCCATGGACAGAGGAGCCTCGTGGGCTACAGTCCATAGGGTCACAAAGAGTCACACATGACTGAGCGCTCACACACACACACACACACACACACACACACACACACACACCCCTCATGCATCTGTCTCCAATTAGGATCTTCCTTCACAGTCTAGTAGCTAAGATTCTGTGCTCCCAATGCAGGGACTCCAGGTTCGATCCCTGGTCAGGGAACTAGATCCCCACATGCTGCAACTAGGACCTGGCACAGCCAAATTTTATATTTATTTATTTATTTATATTTTAAAGAAGAGTCTGGCCCATATACAAAGAGAGAGGACTTAAACTCCACCCGGTTGGAAGGACCACTGAAGAATATTCAGACATGGTTTTCAACCACCGTAGAAGCCATACTTGGCAAAGCAATAAGGTCAAGGGGCCTGGGTCTCAGCAATGCTGGAGCTGCCTGGACTGCCTAAACCTGAACTTCTTAAACCGGAGAGAGAAATCGAACTCTGTTCTGAACATGCCACTGTCAAGGGTTTTTCGGTGACCCTCAGCCCAACTTGACCCTAATGAAGAGAGAGTACAAACTGCCATGTCGGGTTCTTGGCACAGAGCAAGCTCTCAAAGGGAGAGAGGTTAAGGGGTGTGAGGCAGGGACGAGCAGGCCATCAGATCTCGAATATTCCCCTGTCCCCTAAGTTCACTTCCACTATGTCCCCATATTGATTTGTTAAAATGAGAAAACACACAAAGGAAAGCTAAGGAAGTAGAGTGCAAACAGTAAGTGCCTATCAACGGAATCAATGAATGAATAAGTACAGAGGCTTAACGGACAAGGGAAGGTCTCCAAAGCAAAGGCTCTCACATGTGGCCGAGGGGCCCAGGGTGGCTGAAGATCACATTATGAAAAAGTCTTTTGTCTCAGGATTTGTCTCTGTTCCTCTCTTCCTCCTTCTCTTTCTTCTTTCCCTTCATTTTCTCCTCTGCTTCTCACCCTCTCCCTCTCCCTCCCTTTCAGGTTTTCCTCCTCCTCCTTCTCCCCCCAGCGGCTTCTTCGGTCTCTCTTCCCACACCCACTTAGCTCCTATTCTTCCCAAGGAAACCAGGAATGTTCTGATGCCCTGGACAGAGGAAAGAGAAAAATCAATCCCTTCATCGATCCCATCTCTTTGGCAGGCCTAGCGGATGTGGTCCCAGCCTCCATCCACCCTCTCCTCCCCTTCCCTCACCACTTCCACCCACGCGCTCCAGTCACCTCACCACATTCCTCCCCGCTTCGTGCCTTTGCGCAAGCTGTCCTCTCTGCAGAGATGTCTGCCTCATCTCCCCTTTCTGTTCTGGCAACACCTACTTGTCAATTACCACCCAGCTCAGATGTCACCTTCAGTGGGAAAGGCCCCAGTCTGAGCCCTGGGGGAAGGCTCCTGTCCCTTGTGTGCCCAGAAGCTGGTGCTTGCGTGGTCAGAACACTTGTTCCACTGGGTTGGTGCAGTTTGTCTTGGTCTTGCATTGCAGACCCTCTGAGAGTACACTTTCCAGAACATTTGCAATGCCAGCTCTAATGACTTCCTGGATCACAACAAAGACTAACCCAGAAGAGGGTGTCTCCTGTGTTCTGACACCTGGAATGAACGTCTTCTTGGCATCTCTCAGATCAAGGCAGGTGGGCAGCCCTTATGTCATGTCTGGACCCTGGGTGTTCCTTGGACTGGCTCCCTGAAATCTGAGTTTTTAACATGTTTGAGCAATGTCTTACCCACTTATTCCCTGGACACTTCTGTTATGATCAACTGTATTTTTGAAATACGTCACGGCAATATTTCCAGTCCCATAGGTTCTTCCAGAATCTTGCCACTCCCATCAAGAGGTGGTGTCTTTTTGAACCTGGGTGAGTGTAAAGTGATGCTGTGTGACTCCATGCTAGGTCATAAAATGCAAACAGCTTTCACCTGTCTCTCTCTTTTGGGACCCTCACTCTTGGAACTCAGTTGCCATGCTGTGAGGAAGCCCAAGCCACCTGGAGAGGTCACGTGTAGATTTTTGGCCAACAGTCCCAACTCAGCTGACAGCCAGAATCAATTGCCAGACATGTGAGCAAGCCAGCCTCCTTCCTGGATGAGCACGCTTGCCTGACAAGCAGGCTCCCCCATTACCTGCAGCAACAGAGAAGCCCCTGGCAGAAAACACAAGGCACAGATGTGAGGTTCGCACTTTGGGTGAGAGGCTGTCAGGGTGAGTTGAGTGGAAGCCCTCATGGAACTGTCGGCCGCAGCCACAGCTGGAAATGGAGGTCAGGCTGCTGGGAAGTGAGTCTGGGCACCAGAGACCAAAAAAAAAAAAAAATCCTAGCAACTTCTTTAACCCCTCGGTCTCAGTTTCCTCATATGCAAACCGGCAATCCTCACAGAGCAGTTGTGAGGATTACACTAGATGACCCATGCAAAGCAAGGGCCATGTGGGAAGCTCTCGGTGAATCTTAGTCTGCTGGGAAGGAAAAGCTTCGGGGTCTAAGGAAGACTTCCGTAAATCTGTAGCAGATCAGCTGCTCTCGAGAGCCATGAATTCCCGATGCAAGCACCCAGGGCTCGGGACAAAAGTGAATGTTCTGTAATTCTGAAAACCTACCTTCTTAGATGCCTGGGATTTAATGTTCATTCTATACGATAACATGGAGAACAGGGAGGCATGAGAGCAGCTTTCCTGCCACAGGGAAAGGGAATAAAGGTTCCACCAGTTTGAAAGGTTGGTTAACTGGTAGAAAGGTCGCCAGGTCAAGTGAAGCCTGGAATAGGCCTGAGGCCCTTACGGTACAGAGACGGGAGAGGCACGCACAGCCCAGAGAGACTGATCAGCGTGGAGAGGAGAGAGGGGCCCGGGCCTTGCCCCGCAGCAGCCCGCTGGGACAACTGTACACCCTAGAGAATCCCTCGGACAGAAGAGCCTGGTGGGCTACAGTCCATGGGGTCACAAAGGGTCAGACAGGACTGAGTGAGCACACACGCATGCAGAGGTAAAGGGGCCGTGAGTGCGTGAGGGGCCTTGGCAGTGGTCCCGAGGTTGGTGCAGGCCCTGCGCACTCCAGCACAGTGGGGGGAACAGCCAAGAGCACCCACGCACCCACAGTCCCCCTAAGGGTTAACTGAAGCCTCCCCCACCCACCCCGGGGCATGTAAGGAAACAGCTTGCCAGGCCCCTGGACCCAAGGCTGCCAAGGACATCAGGCTCTGTGTTCTAGCCTAGGAAGGACAAACGCAACTGTCCAAGGTCAGTGAGCCCAGGGGAGGGAGAGGGAGCAGGG
>SJYV01033970.1:47538-75514 GCA_006410875.1 Neotragus pygmaeus
TCTAAGTGGGCATTAATGTGGCCAGCGCTAACTCGATTTCATCACAGGGAGACAGGGATCATTTGTCTCCCGTCCTCTGCTTCTGCTCCATCTCCCTCCTCTGATGGGGACACTTGGCTCTACCTCATGAGGTCAGATTTGCAGGGGTTTTGGCCTTTTCTTGCTCGCATAATGACAACCCGGGTAAAGGAGAGGCCAAGAGAGAGAGATGGAGAAAAACACAGGCTCCGGGCACAGAGGACTTGCCTGCAATCCAAAGCTGACATGTTTCTGGGGCGTCATTCTGCATCTCTCCCCTCACCTGGTGACCCGGGATGCCCGGGGGCCACATGGCACAGCAGGCGAGATATGCCAAGAGCCCATCTCGCCAAATGGATGGGAAATCAAACAATGCAGGGAAGTGTTTCTAGAAGGGAAAAGAAGGAAGACAACATTTGATTCCCCCCTGCTGAGGAGGCTGACATCACTCTCTGCCAAGCAGAAAGTGCCTGCCTTTCCCCAAGCCAGCATTCTGGAGCTGTTTTCTGATTATTTCAATCAGCCTAATAACATGTACATTTGAGACAGCTGCCTTGGCGATTCGGAGAGTTTGGCTCTTCTACTGGCTCCTGCAGAAGCATAATTTTTGCTCCCTGAAGTTCACATGCAGCTAGGGGAAAAGGGTTTGGATGGATTTCCTGACCCCAAAATAGAACCTTCCTGGAGTTAGATTCTAGGTCCAGAAGTCTTTGCACGTTGACTGGTCAACTTAGAGACTCCACCCCCAAATCCCCATTGGAGCATTTATTAATACATTCTCAGCTGGTTTCCTCCCCACACAATAGGAACTAGGTAGTCTGGGGTTCCATTTCATTCCTGTTTGCAACCCGCCAGCCTCGGAGCCCCATGGGAGTGTGCTGGGGATGATGGTTCCCCTCGTGGCTTGTTACTTCATGCCAGGCACATGTAGAGCCATCCGCCACATGCAACGGAGCTCAGAGAAATGGATGCAACTCATTGGACTACACTTAACTCAAGGTGGCTCTCTGGGCAGGCAAGGTTAGACTCAGGCTCCTCTTGGGCGGAAACAAAAACATTCAGAATGGCATCAGAGAAAGTTAACCAACGTATTCTACAGAACTCCATCTATTAGAATAACAACACTCACATTTTGAGCGCCTGCTCTGAGCCTTGCATACATTACCTCATTTAATTCTCAGGACAAGGAAGGCAGATATTACAATCACCATTTTCATTTCCAAAATCTGGAAAACCTTCCTGGGAGTCCATTTTTCTTCTGCAACTACAAAAGCTCCCTTCTCTGGGCCTCTGTGTTTCCTAAACAGACAATCCTAAATCAACCTTAAAAGATCGTAGTGTTCAGAAAACAGTACAAGAAGTGGTCTTGTCTTCCCGGAGGCTGGCCCTGATGGGAGGGGGAGATGGAAGGACACCCGTCTCCTTGCTGTTCAGGGGAAGTCCGCTCTTTTCTTCTTTTTCTTTTCTTTTTCTGGCTACTCTGTCCCTGATTGGAAGTTGCTTTCTGACACCACTGTACACATGCACAAGTCGGTTCATATCTTTCCTCTTGGTTGCAAAGTGTGAACAGCAGCCTAACTGTCATAAATATTTCCCGATGCCCATCATCCTGCAGGTTTTCAGAACATGAGGAGGAAGTTGTCACAGACCCTGGACAAGCTGATGTCCACTGCCCAGTGCAGGGGGAGAACCTCAGTCAAACAAGATGTTCATGGAACAAATCTGCCCTGGGCTCCCCCAGAACTCACAAAAGCCCCCACCTGAGCAGGAAATCGTCCTGCCATCCCTGAGCAAAGCAGAGCTTTCTCAGGAGAAGTCACTAACAGGGTAGTGTGAGAGAGCCAGAAAACTAACGAGCGCCCTAAAGGGTACCCCAGTGCACAGACACTCAAAGGTGTCTCCCTCACCGCTGACACCTGACGAGGCCACAGGTTTACTTTGATCATGCAGTCATCACTCACAACCTCGAGAAACTCCACTTTTAGAATCACTGCCAGAGGTAGTTGCCAGACCACATGAAAAATTTTGTTACATTGCATTAAGCTTAGTCTCGTACTGGCCCCCTCCCCAAAAGTATTATTTCCCACACATACAGGTAATCTCTTTGGGAGGTGATCCCAGAAAATACAATGGAGAGGGTGGAGAAAGTGAGATAAGAAAGAGGGGAAAGGCACAAAGGGTATGTTAGAGACTTCCCTGGTGGTCCAGTGGTAAAGAGTCCGCCTTGCCATGCAGAGGACTTGCATAGCAGGTTTGATCCCTGGTCAGGGAACTAAGATGCCACAAGCCTCGGAGCAACTAAACCCACCCACTGCAACTACTGAGCCTGCGTGCTCTGGAGCCTGTGTGCTGCAGCTACAGAGTCTTTCGTTAGGCTCCGAACAATGCAATGAAGATCCCATGTGCTGTCATTAAGATCCGATGCAACCAAATCAATTCTTTTAAAAGGGTGCATTAATAAGTAGATTCGCCCTGTGGTGGGACCCTCCGGGAGACTGTAGACTTGTCCCATGGTGCAGTGATGAAACAGAGATATTGATGCATTACCTCTTCTGCCTCACTGGTTAATAGTCACTCCAAGGGTGTTCATTCCCCAACGTTTGCAGAGCCATTATCCCACCCATAAGCCACTTGGAAGGGCCATCATTCCTTCCAAGGCCAGACAGCACCTTCTGGCAGTGACATGCAGGACACCATCTGCAGGTACGAGAATGTCAGCAGGGGCCTCTGGGCTGGGCAGAGGGCACACCAGCTCCAACAGCACCTGCTACAGATCTTGATGACTTCCAAACCGTCAGCAAGAAATCCAATCCACCTTCACAAGGTAAAGATCGCTATCAGCAGAGATGTTTATGGGAGTAATAATAATAGCTGGAGTTTATTGAGTGCTTATTGCGTGCCAGCTGCTGTTGTAAGCACTTTATATGCACTGTCTTTTAGTTCTCACACATCTGTATAAAAGAGGCACCATTATTATAGCCTGTTGACAGATAAGGACATGGATGTACCACAAACTCCATAGGCAGTTAGTTTCACAGACCACTTGGAGCAGTGAACCTATCATTGGAATGAACCGTCATGCAAGGGATAGTTTTAAAGAAGGAGATAAGGTAGATTTGTGTGTGTATATATAAATATATGCAATATGCAAATGATTTGGGTATGTTTGTGAAAAGCAAAAATAGTCTTATTATTTATACATGAACCAATGAATAACCAATTGAATTTTGACCACCTTTCAGGAAGCAGGAAGTACCTGTGCTGGGAATATTAAGAAAATCTTTATAGGAATGATAGGCCTAGAGCTGTGGTTAAAAGGTGAGAAATTAGCATGAAATAAATCCTAGAAGCAGGATGGAGGAGAGCATGGAGGGACTAGCTTATCTAGAATATTAGTCAAGATGGCAACCTACTGTTCACCAGATATTTCCAACTCTCTGCTTCCCTGGCATATAGTAGAATGACATTGTCTTGCCCTTCTTTGAAGTTCAATGTGGCCATTTGCTTGATTTGGCCAATGAAATGTTAGTGGAACTAACTTGTGAAACTTACTCAGAGTGAAAGTTTAAAGAGCCAGGGCACTATTCGCCATGTTTTTCCCCCCTCGGAAGTAATCACAGAGCACAAACTAAGATGGACTCTTCACCTTCCTGGCTATCTGAGTGACTGTGACAGGAAGAGCCTCTTCTCCTGCTGACCTACACAAAACATGTAGCATGAGCAGGAAGCAAAGCTTTGTTGTTGTCTTGTAAGCCAATGAGATTTGGAGTTGTTGCTACAGCATAACTCCACCTATCTGACCAACACGTTTGACTCGTGCTATCATAACAAACAACTCCCAGATCTCAGTGGCTCAACCAATGGACTTCATGCCCTTGCAAGGTTCACTGCAAGGCGATGGATGAAAGGGAAAAGGTGTTCTGTTCCATACAGATCACTCGGGGACCTAGGCTAATGGAGGCTTCACCCTCGGGAACATTTCCACTACTCACCCAGCAAGACTAGGAAGAAGTTGGAGAGTCAATATAATGTATCATACATCACATCCATATGTATTAATATTTCATTGACCAGAACTGGGCACTGCCTCTACCTAACTGCAAAGGGACTGTAAGAGTCATTGCCCCATGCTGGAGAGAGGCTATTGGTGAACACTAATAACATCCACCACACCTGGCTCCAGAATACTGGAAAGTAGTGGGTAGTTGGAGAGTGTGGGCTCAGGTGAAGAAGGCTTTTGAAAGCCGGAACATGACCCATGAGGTATCAGGGAGCCACTGTAAGTATGTGAGCAGGGCAGGGACATGAGAAAGGCTGATTTAAGTATCACTGGACTAGTCTCATGCTGGATAGATGGGTATTCAGGGGGCCAGTGGAGGTGGCATGGGGCCTGTATGCCTATGTTCAAGGAGGTTTGTTAGGAGGTTGTTGTATTATCAACATCTATAGTGATGAGGCAGAGAAGGCAATGGCACCCTACTGCAGTGTTCTTGCCTGGAGAATCCCAGGTACGGGGGAGCCTGGTAGGTCTACGGGGTCGCACAGAGTCGGACATGACTGAAGCAACTTAGCAGCAGCAGCAGCATAGTGATGAGGGCTTGGTAGCCATTGTTGTCAGAGGAAGAGATGAGGAGTGAATCCTGTGATAACTTAAGGAAGGACGAAGTATGGTGTATTGGGAGCCCAGGCTTCAACATCAGACAAACCAGGATTCAAATTCCACCTCTAACACCTACTAGCTTTTTGATCTTGGACAAAATACATTAACTTCTCAAAACGTCAGTGTTCTTGCCTGCAAAATGTGAATAATAATATTACCTACCTTATGCAGCTACTGTGAGGATTGAAAGATTAGTGATTATGTTTGTAGACTGGCAGTATAAAGGTGGAAATGGTGATGGCGGTGGTGACGAAGATGATGGTGGTGGTCGTTAGTGGTGATAATGGAGACAGATGGTGGTGGAGATGGTGGGAATGGTAGCGGTGCTAGTGAATCATAAAAGGACTAAGATTAATCTAGAATTATGGGCAAGACAAGCAAGAGGCTCCCACTATGCAAAACATAGAAGTCACAGTCAGAATATAGAAAGTGAACTATGAAATCTAGGATCCTAGAAACCAAAGGGGAAAAGAGTTTCATTAAGAAGGCTTAAGGACACTTTAGGACACAGAAGATAGGAACAACAGCCATTAGATTTTATTACAATAAAATGACTATGACCTGGTGAAGGGGTAAGTTGGTGGCAAGGGGTTAAGAGGGACTAGGCATCTGAAAGTGGGTGCCCAGAGGGTGTAGATCTACCTCATAAGGAGCTTCCAGTGGAAGGAAGAACCATAAAAGGATCTATATCAGTCAGAAATGTTTTGGATGCAAGCAGCAGTACTTTTGATTAAAAAAGAAGTCCGTGGAAAGAAAAAGAGGAGAAATATTTGTTAAAATGCTTTGCTTTCACAGAGTTGAAAAGATCAGCCCTAGCTAGAGAGGGGGAGAAGATATCAATAGCTAAAATTTAAAGTGGGGCTTCCCAGGTGGCATGGTGATAAAGAATCTGCCTGCCAATGCAGGAGACCAGAGACGCCGGTTTGATCCCTGGGTCAGGAAGATCCCTGGAGAAGGAAATGGCAAGCCACTCTAGTATCCTTGCCTGGAAAATCCCATGGACAGAGGAGACTGGCGGGCTACAGTCCATAGGGTCGCCAAGAGTCAGACCCGACTGAGCCCACACAAACACACAAAATTTGAAGTAAGGCTCTATTTAACCTACAGCTCCTTTCTTATCTTAACAGATATTTATAGAGCATTTTCATTGAAGAATCCCAATATTTGGATGACATTGAGCCATTTTTTAAAAATATTTTTTGGCTGTGCCAGGTCTTAGTTGCAGCATGTGCGATCTAGTGCCCTGACCAGGAGTTGAACCCAGGCCCCCTGCATTGGGAGTTCTGAGTCTTAGCCACTGGAGCATCAGGGAAATACGAGCCATTTTTCATAGTCTTTGAACTTGTCCCTCAACATCTCCTCTCTCCTAGTTCCCTAGGAGAAAGACTCCATTTCCTGGCTAGGTGTGGTCACGTGACTAAGTTCTGGCCAATGTCCCATAAGTGGATGCATGATCTGTAAGTTTCCAGGAACCTTCCTGAAAAGACAGCAGGGCCTTTTCAGCCCCTTCTTCTCTCTCTTGTTGCCTTAACACACGAGAGTCATAGTTGCCATCTTGGACCACAGGACTAAAAGCCCCATTCTGAGGGCAGAGCGCTGAGCTTGGGGTTCCTAGATCTGTGAAAACTTCACGGTACAGAGGAGTCATTCCGGCTTCGGACTCAAGCCAAAGCCCATCCTCCCAGACAAACTCCTCAGGGAGGGGACAAATAGCCTGGATACCCACCGTGGTGGCCTCTGAGATTCACCCAGGGAGACCAGCCCTCTCTCTGGGGGTAGCAGTCTCACAGACGGCTGCCCCTGTTTCCTAGGTACCACTTTGTAGGAAGGAGCAGTAATGTCCACACTGTCCTCTGCCTCCTCCTCAGGCTGGAGAAATCTTAGAAGGAAGGTGCCCGAACAGCCCTTCAGCGCAGCTTGTGAGGCCCTGGGCCTCGGCGCTGGCTGGCTGGCTGGCTGGCTGGCAGGAGGACAGATTCTAGTTGTGCATTGCTAACAAGCGGTGACTTCACATTGGCGAAGAGAGCCGATCTGAGTGCTTTCAAGGACAAAATGTGTCCTGCTCTCTGGAGGTGAAAATCAGAACCCCGTCTCACCACCTTGCTATTTCTAGAGGCAAAGGAAAAGCTTTTAGAGGCTGATCCCACCCCTGCCCTGAAATGAAGGCCACTCCTCAGTCATGCCAACCCCTCGCCCCATAGAGTTTCTGCGTCATTTCCCCTTATGATTCACCCAGTACATCCCACCGACTGCTTGGTTCTGTGGTCATCTCTTGGGCAGGGTCATCCTCCCATGACCCCGTTATGAACTCCAGGGAAACAAGGAAGGTGATTTATTCGTTTTTGTAACTTCATGACATAGCACTGTGCCTGGCACGCAGCAAATGCTCGAAAAAGATTTCTGATTAATCATTCCTGCATTTCATCTGGGGATCTTTGCCTGCAAATGAGAGGCAAGTCATCTGTGCTGATCCCCTGCCGCCAGGCCAGCTGAATAAAGCCACATCTAGTCCATGTTGAAAACCTACCTTTCGGAACCCCTGAAGTTTCAGAGAGAACAGTCACCAGCCCACCTTGGTAAAAGGTAGTGATAGCGGTTTTCCAATGACTAGCCTAAATTTCTCCTGTCGCAGTTGAGAACCACTCCATCTGCTCTGCACGTCAGTGTGACAGCCCAGCTGCTCACTGCCACCTACAACCTGGGCTGACATTCAGCTGCAATGCACAGCTACGACAGCTGGACAGGTTGTTAAAATATTGAAATGCTTCTGTACCATATAGTAAATAGCCCCTGTCCTCAGCTCCTGAGTGTCCTCATCTGCCATCCTGGCCAACCTCAGCTACTGCCCTGTGATCCCCAGATTCCACTCCAGAGCACAGAAGACCTCCAAGAATGGTGATCTGTGCCCATCTTCGAATCTCGCCCAGCTGTAGCAACTCACCCTTCTCCTCCCCAACTGAGTCCGGGAGCCGGTCCCCTCCTCTTGGGCATCACCATCCTATGACAGCAGTCCCTGGCAGACATGTAGGCAGATGTGCCAGTCACAGGCTGGGAAGGGATACTGTCAGCTATCTACAACGGGAGGAGAGGTGAAGTCACTCACCAGAGACAGGTGGGGATCGAATGCCCAGAGAGAGGACAGAGGGGTCAAAGCCTGGTCTATGAAGCCACCAAAAGCCACAGTGAGGCTGGGCTGGATTCAGTGGGAGTTAGACCTGAGCAGGATGCCAGGCAGACACCAGGTTCTGGGACAAGGGTGAGGTCAAGACCAGCCAGACAAGAGACAGGCTTATCTAAGCCACTTGCTCCCTCTCCCAAGCCTGGAAATGCCCATGAAATGAGAAGGTACCCTGTATTCCAGAAGGCAGCCAAGACCCAGTGAGAAACTCCAGGAGAGCCCTGAAGTGGTATCTGTCAGGATGGTGGGTGGCCAGCACAGAAATGAAGAAACATGTAAAGAAGAAGCTTTTGAACTTCGGCTTTTGCATCATCTCATCTGCCCAAGACTTTGGGACTGTTATTTCCTGCCTCCAACCCATGGCAGAAATTGGTGGCACCAGCTCATAGCCACCGATGGCAGGGTTGTCAGGGTACAATCAGGTGACACAAGCCCACTGGATGAAGAACTGATGGAAAAAGCCGCTGGGCGGAGCAGTAGCCCCCAGGACCGATAGGCTAGAATCCAGCAAGGCTGCTCCCTCCTCTGCTGTGGACGTTGGAGGGTTGAAAGGAAAACCACCATCTGGAAGATATACCTGGTGACGTGGCTGTACACTCGGGTGACCGACACTGGTTCTGTGGTGCCTGGCTTTCAGCCCTACCCCATGGCACGTGACCACACAGAGCAAAGCCATGAGGCCCCTGAGGAGAATGCCCAGCACACAAGAAAGCCCTGGAACTGGACATCAGGGCCAGCAAAGGCGGACATGCATGACTGGCACCAAAGGCCCAAGCATTTAAAATAAGCACGAGGAGGGACTTTCCTGGCAGTCCAGTGGTTAAGATCCTAGGTGCTGCCAATGCAGGGGGCGCAGGTTCTATCCCTGGTTGGAGAACTAAAATCCCACATGCTGCAGTGAAAAGATAAAAAAAGAAATTAAAATCAGGACGTGGACTCTCTTGAAGGAGGTAACAGGAGATAAGAGCAACTTCAGAGAAGAACACAGGATCATTGAAACATAGTGAATGGAAATCAACAGAAAGAAGAGATGAAATCGAGACCATGCTGGTTGGGATAACTACCAGCATGGGGATAATCAGAGATCAAATTGGAGAGTCCGTTCTTTGTAAGTTATCCATGTCCCACGCGTATCCCTCAGGTCCCTTTCACATTTCTGTGCATGCCCAGAAGCCAGTGCCAGTGTCCCTTGACCAGAGGACCCTCCTCAGGCTGCCAGACTCGCTTGATGTGAATTCAGCCCTGAACCACTCATCGGAGGGAGAGTTGGTAAAATTCTGGCCCCTCATCCCAGACCACAACTTTGAGGTGTGACCTGCCCTGTCTCCCAGTTCTCCGTGAGACTGAGTCCAAGTGTCCTCCATGGGTCTTTGCATGGCAGCATACTCTGGCCTGGCCCCCTCCCCTCCCCATCCCAGTTCCCCACTCCCCCAGTTTGTTTTCCCCCAAAGCAGGTTCTAACAAATCACTTTCACATACTGCCCTGGCTTGGGGGCTTGCTTCTGGGGTACCCACCCTAAGACAGAGCACCCTTACACAGAGCAGTCTTTCTCAGTGAATACCACTGCCGTCTCTCCAACTGCCCAAGCCCCAGACCATGAAAGCAACTTGCACCCCATTCTCTCTTTCACCCCCACATCCGATCCATCAGATATCCTTGGCTTTAGCCCCTCAATGCCTCTAGAATCTTCTCTCTCTCACAGTCACGTCCTGCACGGACTACTAAAACAGCTCCTAACAGCCCATCTCTTCCTGTCTTGGCCCCTCCAATCCTTCCTCCAGGAGGTGGGCCCCGGAGGGGCTGTCTGTGACCCTCAAGCTAACACCCAGTCTTACTCATGCTTGCAGGGGCTCTGCTGCCCCAGCGCTTTGCCCTCATTCAGCCTCGTCTCTCAACACCCACCACCCCCAGCCTCACTGAATGCATCACCTCCGGGTCTCACACAGGCTCTTCCTTCTGCCTCCAACAGCTATCTCCCCTGCAGCCTGCTCTCTCAGCTTGCCTTATTTCAGCTCTCCATCTAAACACCCCTGTCTTTGAACACCTGCCCCCCAACCCCCAGCCTGGGCCAATGCCCCTACCATTCTGGAATAGACACTTCATGTATTATCTGCCCCTTTTCCACAAGTGGCCCCCTTCCCATTCACTTAGTTTCCACAGACAGAATCGTATTAATCGCTCATAGCCCTGCCCCTTCACAGAAGTGATTGGTTTAGAGCTGGGCACCTGACCAAGCAGAGCCAGTGAAAACCTTCCCCAGAAATCTTGGACCTGGAATGGAGAAAGGCGAATAAATCTGACTGGGTGGCTAAAGCTTCCCAGAGATAATACTCCAAAGCATCAGACATTATATTCTCTGTCACGTGAAGAAAATTAGTCTTTGTGAGAGAGAAGAGAGCCACTAAAGAGCAGCAAGGAGATGGGGAGAAGAGGTTCCTGGGTTCCTAGTGTCCTGAGCCCAGACACATTACGGCCTGGAGTCCTCTGAGATGCCCGTTGCCCTGGAAATCATGGCGGAACTTGAACTCCATTTTCCTTGAAGCTAGTGTGAATTGAGTTTTTTCCCTTGCAACAAACAAGATGTAACTATTAAGCTAATGTCAGACTTTACTGTAAGCATCTGTTTAGTTGGCCCTCTTCTCATCGGCAAGCTTCTGTCCCCATCTTCTTCCCTATAGAATCAGAGGACCAAGCACCATGCTTGGGTCATGGTAGGTGCTCGGCATGTGCGAGGTGGCAGCGAATGTGGCAGCTGCTCATGGCTGCAGAACAGGTGCAGGCACAGACTGGTCATCTCATCTCTCCAAAGGCTGCCCAATCTGGCAGCTCCTGCATCCCTTCTTGTGCCCTGCGGGCGGGCAGCATGGGAGGAAGGGGCATGCGCACTGTGACTCAGTCTAATTCTGAGCTTTAGGAGTTTGAAAGGGGCTACCGAGGGGAACAGCAACCCCCTTCAGTATTCTTGCCTGGAGAATTCCATGGACAGAGGAGCCTGGCAGGCTGCAGTCCATGGGGTCGCAAAGAGTCAGACACGGCTGAGCAACTAACACACACACACACACACACTGACAGCTTGAGCGACGCTTCTAAGTAGCTTCGGTCCTGGTGCAGGTTGAGTTATGCCCCTGCAGGTGTCTGGCTGACCTCGACCACAGGCTCAGGAGTGAATCTGCTGTTATTGCCAGAGCCTGATGAGGAGGACGACATAACCACACAGAAACCCATTACCACATGGCTCCAGACACATTCAGAGAAATGGGATCCTATTCTCACAGACCAGCACATTGACATTCAGAGAGCCGAGGAACATATCCCAGCTCAAAGTCAGCCCCAAACGTGTCTGGAAAATGCCTGTGGCATCCTTTGGAAATGTCAGCGCCTGGTCATAAGCTAGCGTGGGGAATGTTCTGTCAGTCCTCAGGGACAGCACACCCCAGAAGCGGAAACACCTGCCCTTTCACCTTTAGAGAGAAGGTGTTTCCCAAAACAGATTCACAAAGGGCAAAGCAGGTTAGGTACCAAGATTTGAATTGGNAGAAGAGATGAAATCGAGACCATGCTGGTTGGGATAACTACCAGCATGGGGATAATCAGAGATCAAATTGGAGAGTCCGTTCTTTGTAAGTTATCCATGTCCCACGCGTATCCCTCAGGTCCCTTTCACATTTCTGTGCATGCCCAGAAGCCAGTGCCAGTGTCCCTTGACCAGAGGACCCTCCTCAGGCTGCCAGACTCGCTTGATGTGAATTCAGCCCTGAACCACTCATCGGAGGGAGAGTTGGTAAAATTCTGGCCCCTCATCCCAGACCACAACTTTGAGGTGTGACCTGCCCTGTCTCCCAGTTCTCCGTGAGACTGAGTCCAAGTGTCCTCCATGGGTCTTTGCATGGCAGCATACTCTGGCCTGGCCCCCTCCCCTCCCCATCCCAGTTCCCCACTCCCCCAGTTTGTTTTCCCCCAAAGCAGGTTCTAACAAATCACTTTCACATACTGCCCTGGCTTGGGGGCTTGCTTCTGGGGTACCCACCCTAAGACAGAGCACCCTTACACAGAGCAGTCTTTCTCAGTGAATACCACTGCCGTCTCTCCAACTGCCCAAGCCCCAGACCATGAAAGCAACTTGCACCCCATTCTCTCTTTCACCCCCACATCCGATCCATCAGATATCCTTGGCTTTAGCCCCTCAATGCCTCTAGAATCTTCTCTCTCTCACAGTCACGTCCTGCACGGACTACTAAAACAGCTCCTAACAGCCCATCTCTTCCTGTCTTGGCCCCTCCAATCCTTCCTCCAGGAGGTGGGCCCCGGAGGGGCTGTCTGTGACCCTCAAGCTAACACCCAGTCTTACTCATGCTTGCAGGGGCTCTGCTGCCCCAGCGCTTTGCCCTCATTCAGCCTCGTCTCTCAACACCCACCACCCCCAGCCTCACTGAATGCATCACCTCCGGGTCTCACACAGGCTCTTCCTTCTGCCTCCAACAGCTATCTCCCCTGCAGCCTGCTCTCTCAGCTTGCCTTATTTCAGCTCTCCATCTAAACACCCCTGTCTTTGAACACCTGCCCCCCAACCCCCAGCCTGGGCCAATGCCCCTACCATTCTGGAATAGACACTTCATGTATTATCTGCCCCTTTTCCACAAGTGGCCCCCTTCCCATTCACTTAGTTTCCACAGACAGAATCGTATTAATCGCTCATAGCCCTGCCCCTTCACAGAAGTGATTGGTTTAGAGCTGGGCACCTGACCAAGCAGAGCCAGTGAAAACCTTCCCCAGAAATCTTGGACCTGGAATGGAGAAAGGCGAATAAATCTGACTGGGTGGCTAAAGCTTCCCAGAGATAATACTCCAAAGCATCAGACATTATATTCTCTGTCACGTGAAGAAAATTAGTCTTTGTGAGAGAGAAGAGAGCCACTAAAGAGCAGCAAGGAGATGGGGAGAAGAGGTTCCTGGGTTCCTAGTGTCCTGAGCCCAGACACATTACGGCCTGGAGTCCTCTGAGATGCCCGTTGCCCTGGAAATCATGGCGGAACTTGAACTCCATTTTCCTTGAAGCTAGTGTGAATTGAGTTTTTTCCCTTGCAACAAACAAGATGTAACTATTAAGCTAATGTCAGACTTTACTGTAAGCATCTGTTTAGTTGGCCCTCTTCTCATCGGCAAGCTTCTGTCCCCATCTTCTTCCCTATAGAATCAGAGGACCAAGCACCATGCTTGGGTCATGGTAGGTGCTCGGCATGTGCGAGGTGGCAGCGAATGTGGCAGCTGCTCATGGCTGCAGAACAGGTGCAGGCACAGACTGGTCATCTCATCTCTCCAAAGGCTGCCCAATCTGGCAGCTCCTGCATCCCTTCTTGTGCCCTGCGGGCGGGCAGCATGGGAGGAAGGGGCATGCGCACTGTGACTCAGTCTAATTCTGAGCTTTAGGAGTTTGAAAGGGGCTACCGAGGGGAACAGCAACCCCCTTCAGTATTCTTGCCTGGAGAATTCCATGGACAGAGGAGCCTGGCAGGCTGCAGTCCATGGGGTCGCAAAGAGTCAGACACGGCTGAGCAACTAACACACACACACACACACACTGACAGCTTGAGCGACGCTTCTAAGTAGCTTCGGTCCTGGTGCAGGTTGAGTTATGCCCCTGCAGGTGTCTGGCTGACCTCGACCACAGGCTCAGGAGTGAATCTGCTGTTATTGCCAGAGCCTGATGAGGAGGACGACATAACCACACAGAAACCCATTACCACATGGCTCCAGACACATTCAGAGAAATGGGATCCTATTCTCACAGACCAGCACATTGACATTCAGAGAGCCGAGGAACATATCCCAGCTCAAAGTCAGCCCCAAACGTGTCTGGAAAATGCCTGTGGCATCCTTTGGAAATGTCAGCGCCTGGTCATAAGCTAGCGTGGGGAATGTTCTGTCAGTCCTCAGGGACAGCACACCCCAGAAGCGGAAACACCTGCCCTTTCACCTTTAGAGAGAAGGTGTTTCCCAAAACAGATTCACAAAGGGCAAAGCAGGTTAGGTACCAAGATTTGAATTGGGAATAATTACTCAGCCTCCCCCTTGCAGGCTTGTCTTTTTTTGTTGTTTTTTAGATCTACGAAGACTTCTAAAAGCCAAGCAAGCCTGGGACTTTCCCTTTCTTTGCTCCCCACACTATTCATTTCTTATTTCTCTTTCCAGAGTTAATTTATGCAAATACAAGCAAACACAAATACATATATTCTTATTTCTCTCCTCTATTTACATAAAAGGTAGCATACTATCCACACCCCCCGGCACATAGCTTTTTTCACTTCAGCTACCTTCAGGATTTTTCCATTCGTGCACAGGGGGATTCTTCTTTCTTTGTTCAGCTGCAAATGATGCCAGCTCATGGATGCCATAGTTTATTTAGTCCGTCTTCTACTGATGACCATTTTGGTTGATTCTATCACAAGCAACGCTACAGTGAGTAACCATGCACAAATGTCATCGCACACGCGTGGAGGACTGAACACATATGTTGTTGCATTGATGATCCCAAGCCTTTAGCTCTTCCTGTGTCCCTGCCCTTTGACCCTTGACTTTGCTGCTTCTCTTACTAAAAAGGCACAGTGCCTTTCCTTGACCCCTTAAATCTGGACTGTACCATGTAACTTGTTTAGCAGACTTGATCTAAGCAGAAACTAAAACATACTTGAGGTTTTAATTTCTTCTTTCATTTCTCTCAAATTGCCATGAAACATGCCCAGGCCAGCCGAGAACAAGCTCAGGCTAGCATGCTGGAGTATGAGAGCATGTAAGGTGCAGGGCCCAGTGGCCCAGCTGAGGCTGTCCTAGACAAGCCAGCTCTTAGGCAGCTGACCACAGATACAGAAGTGAACTTAGCCAAGATTAGCTGAGTCTACCTTAAATCAGCAGAAGCACCCCCAACAACCAAATAGTGAGAAATAATTGAATTGTGATTTTAAGATACTAAAACATAGGGTGGTTTGTTATGCAGCAATGACTAACTGATACATCATACAATATAGAGGCAAGTAAGATAAATTCCCAGAAGTGGAATTGCCAGATCAAAGGATATGACATTTGAAATTTTGATAGATATTGCCAATGTCTCTGCATAAAGATTGGACTGGTTTACATTCCCACAACAAGGCATAAGAGCACTTGTTTGTAAACAGTATGTTATCCGTTTTTTGTCAGTCTGGTAGATGAGAAAGAATACCTCTGTGTAGTTTTGTTTGCATTTTCTTATCATAAGTAATAACACTTCATATGTTTACAAACCATTTCGACCTCCTTTTCAGTAAACTGTGTGTTCATGTTTGTGACCCATTTTTCCTATTGGGTCACTATTTTTCTTACTGATTTCTAGGAATTCTTTATATATTAGAAAGATAGCCCTTTGCCTATCATCACCATTCCATGAAAACATACACTCCAGATGAGAAGCTTAATGGTAGGCAAAGAGGGTAAACAAAGCAGAGCTCTAGCAGAAGGTAACTTTTCCTCAATCAGCAACTATGTTTTGAGTACTTTTTTTGGTTCAGGGTTCTGGGTTAAGCATCCCAGCATACTCAAAAAAAAATTGACATGGTACATAAGGAATGTTCTAGAGATGATTATGGTTAAATCCCCACGTATATATACCCATAGTCCCTGCCTAAGGAGTGGGCAAGGGGAACATATACATTCTTCATGGCTCAACTTCCGTGGCCACTGCTCATTGATCACAGCAATATGCCTGATCAAGGGCAAAACCAATTCGATTCTCTTTCGAGACTTCGAACTCAGAGACATAAAATCAGTCCGAGAATGGTGGGCCCTGAAGGTATCAGATCACTTTGCAAAGGTGGTGCTACCATTTGGTGCAGGCCTACAGAGCCACGCACAAGCAGGCCAATGAACGGAGGAAGAGCCAGGGTGCAGAGAGAACGCAGCAGTCACTCAGACCCCAGCAGGGAGGAGCAGACACAGGCCCCAGCCTGAGGCAGAGACAGACAGACTGCCCCCTCATGTCCAGCTCTTCCAGACTCAGCTCCTGCCCCCTTGCCCCCCCCCGACCAGCAGTTTCTTTCCAGCTGAGTTCTGTAAGAGCCCTTTGAATCCTATTACTAAACCTCCTTGTACTAATTTAAGGAGTGTTCTTATTCTTGGTATCAAGAGTGTCTTAAGACAAGGAATTTTCATATCAGCTGAAAAAAAGAATAGAGCCTTTTCATCTCGTATGGCATAGTTTTGAGTTTAAAAGGTTCCTAGTTGCTATCACTTCTCATTTTCTAATGGGAGAACCTGGGGGCTTGGCCAAGGTCACTTTGACCACAAATGGCAGAGCTCAGCCATCAGGGGAGGGGTTTGTTGCCAAATGGCCTTTCCCCTCAACCCCACTTTGCTGCCTCCAGGACGAAGCATTATATAAGTGCATGCTTACTCATGAGACTAAGACTCTAGGTGCTGAACAGCTCCCAGGAGAGGGTGATCAATATAGACTAGCATCGCCAAGGCATCTATCTACCCACAGTCTGTGGGAGGTAGGGAGGCTGTGGCCAGGCCCTGAGGACCTCTCAGGTTCCCACTACACCCCCCACCCCAGGACACTCAGGGACACTTCCCACGCTCACCCATGCTTATTTATGTGCATGGCACCCTGCCTGGGAGGAGGGCTGGTTCTCTAGAGGAAAATCCCCCAAAGAGATATGCTGGCTGTTTAATGGCCCATACCTCCCACTCCACCCCCACCCCGCTCCCATTCCACCCTGGAAGGAACTTGCAGAGCCCCTTCTGTGGGGGCAAAGGGGTCCCCTGAAAGGAGTCCCCATTGTCCCATTGTCAACAGACACATCAGAGACAAGAGTGAGTTCACCCAGCCTTTCCTAAGCACCCACTGCATACAAGACATCCGGCAGGGCACTGGTGTTGCTTCTGGAACCTTCTGGGTGCATTCTCTAAGTGGGGGAGGGGATAGAGGGAGGGGGAGCAGGAAGTTAACCTCCTGCCAAGTAGAACGGAAATTGAATTTCTTCCCCTCCCCCTTCTTCTGCCTCTCTCACCACCCCTCCCTGACAACTCACTTTTTATCTCTCTCCAATTACAGTTTTAAACATTTAGGGTGCTGCTGTTTTAGTTTTAAAATTTGTTAGGCTCAATTTATGCCACTTAGTAAAACCTCTTTTCCAAATGAAGCCAAATTAGAACTAAAACACTGCAAGCCATAAAATGTGGGCATTTCATTTGGGCTGGGTTGGCTTTTTGATTGTTTGTGTGAATGAAGCAGAGAGAAGCATTCAGGAGTCTGTCTCAGGTCTGGGTGAGGGGAGATCCCCTTGGGTCCCCCAGAGGTCTGCCGGTGGCCTGGGCCAGCCTGTCCCCTGGCCCTCAGTTTGACCCTCTCGTGCCCTTGGGTGACTAGCGAGCCTTGAAACAGGTCACTCCATACTTTGGCAATGCCCTCCCATCCCTAAGTTCTCTAACAATGGGGATCACTTCCTGCAACCCAATGGCACCCACCGCCACCGAACAGTGTACAATACATCCATGGCAAATTCAATCCAACTGGCTGTGACTGGGGGTGGGAGCTGGGGGTGCAGTCTGGATATATCTCCTCTCACACCCTTGAAGTGCAATGTCTAAACGCCACCCCCATCTCATTGATCTTCGACTGGAGGGAAAGGTGAGCCCCACCCCTCTCCTAGTGGAGGAAAGGAGCCTGGAAAGAGGGGAGGTGAAGGGGGGCGAGGGAGGAGATCCTGAGCCACTAATTAGGCTTCTGGTGTTGGCTGCCAAGGTCAGAGAAGTTGCCGGCTGATGAGCTGCGCCTCCCAGGGGCCCTCAAGAGGTGACATCTGGGGTTCCCAGGCTGGCCCCTTCTGTGCCAGGGGAAGCGGGCAGCAAACACCGCCAGGACTGAGAGCCCAGGAGGGGAGACAGAGGCAGCAGCGATGGCCACAGTGATGAGACGGTGACTAAGGGCCGGTGTGGACCTTGCCAAGTGATTTGGCTTGTCCTCACGCCAACAATAAAGGCCCGGTGTCTGGCAGAGGATGGGGTTTTGTGTGCCGAGGGACATCTTATGACTGACCCTGGCAAAAAGCCACAACCATCAGGAACCAGCCCAAGAAGAGAGCAGACAGGAGTGGGCAGAGGAGTCCTTTATGGGAGCAGGGGCTGGATTCGGGTTGGGGGCAGGGTGTCTGAGGGGGAAAGGCAGAGGGCAGGGTGAGAGGGAGCGAAAAAACATTCATGCTGAGGACCCGTCGGGGAGTTGCCCTAACGAAGGAGTCGATTGCGTTTGAAATAATCTCTGAAAGCAAGTGGAGATAAAACCCAGTCAGCAGAGGAAACTTTGGAAACCGTTTAAAGGAAACGGGACAAAGCCCCCAGAATAAAATGCCATCTGGAGTCCTACTGGTCCCAAGGATGGAATCCATGATCCAACGTGTAGGTGACCCTCTGTCACAGGCTGGGTTCCCCGGAAGCAGATGCTGAGATGGGGTTGGGGGGCAGAGGCGTGTTTGGGAAGGATCAATCCCTCTGAAAGGAAGGGGGTGGAGGGGAGCAGGACTAGACAGAGCGGGGAGTCTAGTTGAAAAGCAAGACTGACAGACTCAGCCGACCTGGAGGAGAGAGCTGGGGCGTGTCTGCCTGGAGCCAAAATGGCCAGGTCTTTATAAAGGCTTTCCTGGTGGCTCAGAGGGTTAAAAAAAGAAAAATCTGCCTGCAATGCAGGAGATCCGGGTTCAATCCCTGGGCAGGAAAGATTCCCTGGAGAAGGAAATGGCAACCCACTCCAGGATTTTTGCCTGGAAAATTCCATGGACAGAGGAGCCTGGCGGGCTACAGTCCAGGGGGGGTCTCAAAGAGTTGGACACAACTGACCTACTAACACTTTATAATGGCCCCAGCCCACACCAGCTCAGCCACCAGATGGGGGTCTCCCAGGAGAGGGGCCTCTGGGTGAGGTGTTCTCAGCTGCTGAGGCTGAGCCTGAATGGGCAGCAAATCCTTCCTAGAGGGGGCTCTGCTCCTCCATGTCTGTCACATCCTCCCCCTCCCGTAAGGAGCTTAAATCCCTCTTTTCCTCTGGGCCTGGTTGCCCGCTCCCTGTTCTTCAGGCTGCTGGNTGAGGCTGAGCCTGAATGGGCAGCAAATCCTTCCTAGAGGGGGCTCTGCTCCTCCATGTCTGTCACATCCTCCCCCTCCCGTAAGGAGCTTAAATCCCTCTTTTCCTCTGGGCCTGGTTGCCCGCTCCCTGTTCTTCAGGCTGCTGGCTGTGTGTCTGGAACCTGGTCTGACCCTAGCCCAGCCCAGTGTTTTCAATTTGCTCCATTCTCCCAGGCCTGCGGAGGAGAATTCTGGTCTTTTTCTCCATCATGATTTCCTCTTCCACTCAGGCCCTGCGTCCTGGTAACCAGCAGCCATCACAGCTGTTGACTTGCAGGGGGCCTAACGCTCATGGCTTGTTTGAGGCTCAGCCTCGGTCCTGCAGTGCTGGTCATTAAGCTTCATTGTGCTGCCCGCCAGGGCACTGGCCGGCCCAGGATAAGCCTCAGATGAACTCAGCCTCGCTTATTAACTAGGACAAACCAAGCCGGACCACAAAACATCCACTGCTTGAGCCATCAGCTGCAGCAGACGTGGTCCTCTGCAGCCTCCAGCTCAGCCCCCTTCTGTCCATGGCTTGCCAACAACCAGCTGTTACTCAGCCCCATAGCTTCACGTCCACAGAATCCAGAGCACCAGTTCCACTTTAGAGCCTCGTTAGTGGAATCACTGGCATGTTCTCCAGATACAAGCCCGTTTCCTGATTTGCCCAGGCTGTTCAGAAGCGCATTTTCTCTCTCTGGACTCATGGGGAGGATCCTGCAGAGAGAGGGGGACAAGTCTGGGGATGCGTAGGAAGGGAGCTAAACATTNCTGTTCTTCCTGCGCCACTCCCGCCCTGTCTCTTATACACATCTCCTTCTGGCCTTCTGGGTCTCCTTTACGTGGCCTTTCGCCATCAAGCAGCCGCCCGACCCCGTGGCCAGAGGTGCCGGCTCCGCCTCTCTATGGCCCCGTCTGTGTCTGAGGACCCACGCGTTGTGCCAGGCTGGAAGAACAGTCTGGAAGGAAAGCCCGTTGTCAAACAAATCATCGTTCTGGGAACACAAAGCCGCGGGGACCCTCCGGGTGAGGCTGACACTCGGCCGGCAGCATCAGAGAGTCGCGTCTCCTGTGTGGCGTTAAAGCCCCAAGTGGGAGACAGAAAGCTGGCCGGCGGCCAAGAGCAGCGGCCGCGGACACCTTATCTAAATAAAGGCGAGCTCGCGGCGCGCAGTGTTATCACAGGCGCACAACAGGCTCCGGGAGGGGAAGGGGTGGGTGGACGCTGCGTGGGTGGTTTCGTGTTGCGATTTTTCTTTTTTTCCTTTTGTGGCTGTTGTTTTCTTTTCTATCTATTCAGTTTTGGAGTATTCAACAGCCGGGGAGCTTGGCAAAGCCTGGCAGCGATACCCACACGGCCCTTTCCAGTCCAAACGGCTCCTGTCAACTTTTACAACCCTGAGCTAAAACTCCAGGCACGCCTCCCATTGCCAGCACCGGGTTATTTATTTGCCTGGCCTGTCTGGCCTCACATTTTTTCACGTGTGTGTTACCCCTACGGTGGCTACAACTTCCCTCCGGCTCTTAAAATGCCAGTAACTGCCCAGTCCCAGGGAGAGCTGGGAAGTGTTTCAGCCGTTCATGGTTTCAGGATCCAGCACTGCTTCGTGTCATTTTCCTCTCCGCTCAGCGTTTTTGTGACCTGAAGGAAGAGGAAGACTTCTCCATTGTGAAAATTGCTCTTTTTCTCTGGGAAACCATTGTTACTAATAATAACCTCACCAGGCGCAGCTGTCAAAGGGCCCGCCGGCTGTCCCCTCCCGGCAGGGGTCGAGCACACACACACAACTCAGAGGGGACACGGCTGGCCCAGGTCAGCGGGTGAGGGCCCCAGCCTGCGCCACTCCCGCCCTATCCGTGATCTGGAACCCTGCTCATGTTCTCGAGCTGGGCTTTTCATTCTTTTTTAATCCTTTACACAAACAGAGTGTGTGTGTGTGTGTGTGTGTGTGTGTGTGTGTTCCTCTGTGTGTGTGTGGCTTTGAAATCCCCCCCCCCAAAAAAAAATAATAAAAAGGGTTTTCATGGTTGAGGCTGACCCGGTGCAATGCAGAATATATTATTTCTTTCAGAGCATGGATAGCAGATCTGCGCGTGAAACACAGATCAAACACGGCCCACAGAAACAATGATAGGAAGCATAACCAGAGTGAATCAATTCCTTGATCCTGCGGTACCAAAAAATTAAAGAGGAGCACTCCTGGGGTTTTTAACCCAGATACGTCTTCAGCCACAGCTGCTTCCCATGTTCTGAGATCTCTTGCTCTGGCTCCCTTTTCGTGTGTGTAATATGTGGAATACAGTAAGCAGTGTCGAGTTCTGTTTTGTTTTGTTCTTTAATTCAATACCTCCACCCAATCACCCTTAATACACACATACACACTCTCACATGCACGCGCTGGTTTTACCTTTTCCCCAGAACTCAACACCACACAGGACACTCTCTGCCATTTCCCTCATCAGGACAACAAGAAACCAGAGGACTGCCTGGCAGGCATCAGGAAGGAAAAAAATCTTATGGCAAAGAAGGTTCTATTCTCCAGCCTGAGGCCCGTCCTCTCCATCCCCAAGTGATAACACGCTCCCTTTGCTCTCAAAGGTCTGTTTTAAGATGTAGGTGGTCTTGCTCAAGTCCGCTGGTTTTTATGTCGGCATTGACCCCGGGCTGACCCCAGCCCTGAAGATCCAAGATTGCCCGGCTTGGCTGAGTGCTGAAGGGTGGAGCCCGCAGCCCGCCCCCAGCCTTCTGATGGGCACCAAGGCCACCCTGTCGGGCTGGTCAGCTGCAGCCAGCGTCCTCTCCTGACCTCTGCTCTAATCCTGAGGACGCCCTTTATTTAGACACCACAGTCCAGCCCTCAAGTCCCAGATTTGTTCACTGGAGACAGGTCGGCAGTGGCCACCGGCTGACTCCAGACGGCTCCTCAAAAGAGGTCTCAGGAGGGTAGGCCGGGCTCAGGCAGGTGCTGCCTGCTATGAAACAGAGATCGTAGGTTTGAGTCTCCAAGGATTCGACTTCCAGCTCTCTCATTGTCTGTGACCTTGGGCTACTGTGTAAACTCCCGGCTCCTGGTATCTGCATTCATAAAATAGAAGAAGAGAAGGTCACAAAAGGACAGAGCAGAGAGAGATAGGAAGATGCTGGCGTGGAAGTCTGGAGTGATGCAGCCACAGGCCAAGGAAGGCCGGTGGCTATCGGAAGCTGGCAGAGGCAAGGGACCGATTCTTCCCTAAATTCTACAGAGGACACACAGCTGACACCTTGATTTCCACCCCAGTGAAACCAGTTTCAGACTTCTGGTCTCCAGAATTGCGAGGGAATAAATTGCTGTTTTTTTAAGACCCTGGGATTTCCGGCATTTGTTACCGCAGCAATGCTAGACCAATACTGGCTTCCATGAGATGGGCTATGACCTGCCTGTCTGACCTGAATGGGTCTCACAAAGAGTCTATAAAATCTCTAACCAGTAATCCCTTTACTGATTAAAAATTGGAGATGCCCCAAAATGGTATGTGTCGCTCAAGGTCACATGTGATTTGGTGGCAGGGCCGGGACTAGACTGATCATTCAGAACCTGGTTCCTCTCCACCACTCACCAGGCCCTGTACCCACCCTTCCCCCTCTGGACAATTCTAAGCAGGTGGGAAAGAAGGCTCACCCCCTAGTGGGAGCCGGGCAAGGCCTCAGAGGGCCTGGAGGATGCAGAAACCACTTTCCCAGCCCCTTCCTGGCCCCAGTGTTTGCCTTCGGAGGGTGCACTATAGGGTGGATGCCACCACCCCACCCCACAGAGCTGCATCTTTCTTCCTGGAGGAGAGGGAATCCAGGGACATGAATTCTCTTTCAGTGACTCACTTCTGAGCCCTGTCAGGTCTCCCAGGCCTCAGATTCCTCCAGGGTGACATGGAAATAGTAACAGGGCTGCCCCTCCTTCAAGGAGCCATGGGATGAGAGAAGGCATGCCTGTACAGAAATGCCTGAGGTCAGTGGGTTAGCAGGTCCTACTCTCCCCACCAGGACCCCTCAGGAACAGGAGGGCCACAGGGAAGCTCCAGACTGTGGGGAGGCCTTGCTCAGCCTGCACCCACGTGGGCCCTGGCCTTGTCTCCTGGAGCTACCCAGAGAGGCTTCCTCTTTCTCCTTCCCCTGCTGTCTTATTCTCTCATGGCCTCTGCTGCAAAGGATGCCCCAGAACTCCCCTTCGGGACCTGACTGAGGCCAGACTTCTCATGAAATGGCATCCTTGCCTAACTTCCTCTTCTCCCTCTCCTGCTTCCCTCACTGGTTTCTCCTGAGAGCACACTCTCCGTAAATCACATGCATGTCGCATGAAAAGGGACTCAACGTCGCTCATTATCAGAGAAATGCAAATCCTAACGATAATGAGATATCACCTCACACTGGTCAGAATGGCCGTCATTAAAAAATCTACACATAACAAATGCTGCAGAGGGTGTGGAGAAAAGGGAACACTCCTACACTGTTAGTGGGAGTGTAAATTGGTGCAGCCACTATGGAAAATAGTATGGAGGTTCCACAGAAAACTAAAAATAGAGCCACCATGTGATCCAGCAATCCCACTCCTGGACATATATCCAGAGAAAACCCTAATTTGTAAAGAAACTTGCACCCTAGTGTTCATAGGAACATTATTTACAATAGTCAAGACATGGAAACACTCTACATGTCCATTGATAGGTGAATGGATAAAGAAGATATGGTACCTATATACAATGGAATATTACTCAGCCATAAAAAAGGATGAAATTATGCCATTTGCAGCAAATGGATGGAGCTAGAGATTATCATACTGAGTGAAGTAAGTTGGATAGAAAAAGATAATTATGCTATGATATCACTTATACATAGAATCTAAAATATGATACAAATGAACTTATTTACAAAACAGAAACAGACTCACAGACATAGAAAACAAACTTACCAAAGGGGAAAGGGGTTGGCAAGGAGGACTAAATTAGCAGCTTGATATTAACAGATATACACTATCTTATATAAAAATAGAAAAACAACAAGGTCCTACTGTATAGCCCAGGAAACTATATTCAGTATCTTGTAATAACCTATAATGGAAAAGAATATGAAAAAGAATGTATACATATATTGTTGTTGTTGTTTAGTCAAGTTTTGTCTGACTCTTTTGCAACCCTGTGGACTGTGGCCCACCAGGCTCCTCTGTCCATGGAGTTTTTCAGGCAAGAATACTGGAGTGGGTTGTCATTTCCTTGTCTAGGGCATCTTCCCAACCCAGGGGTTGAACCTGTGTCTCCCTTGTCTCCTGTATTATAGGTGGATTGTTTACCACTGAGCCATTGGGGAAGCCTGTGTGTGTGTGTGTGTGTGTGTGTATGCGTGTGTATGGAATGTATATATATAATGTATATGTATATACATAAAATGGAATATATATATATAATGGTGTCATTTTCCCGTATATCAGAAGCTAACACAACATTGTAAATCAATAATACTTTAAAAAATAATAAAATTTAAAATACCATGTGCACATGATTGCCTGTCTCAGGATCTTCATCCAGAGAATTCTCATCTGAGATACCACCAGCGAATCAAAAGGTTCCAGGGAAACAAAACCAGTAAAGACATGCCCTGGCCCTTCAGGAGTTTCTGGCCTGCTGGGAGAAATCGCATGATGAAGAATACAGAGCAATCTCCTGTGTTCTAGGTGCAGTGATGGGGGTCTGCTCAGCCCACCATAGAGCAGGTGATCTGTCAAGAGTGTGGAGGGGTAAAGCAGGGAAGGCTTCATAAAGGAGGAGGCCCAGATTAATGAGGGGGGAGGGGAGGGAAGGGAGATGAAAAGAGAGGAGATAGGGCTACAGCCTAGCCCAGGAGGGAGATGCTGTGTGGGGCTGGAACACAGGGGGTGACCAGGGTGGGTGGCACACGACGAGCCTGGAAAAGTCACAGGGCCTCAATACAGCAGGCCTCCGGGGGCTCTGCTAAGGAGCTCCAACTTATTCCTGAGGGTGGTAGGGAGCCATTGAAGGTTTTAGAGANATGCTGTGTGGGGCTGGAACACAGGGGGTGACCAGGGTGGGTGGCACACGACGAGCCTGGAAAAGTCACAGGGCCTCAATACAGCAGGCCTCCGGGGGCTCTGCTAAGGAGCTCCAACTTATTCCTGAGGGTGGTAGGGAGCCATTGAAGGTTTTAGAGAGATCCAGGTTTGTTTCTGCGAACTTAACCTGAGAACAGAAAGATTTGAGCAAGGCAACTGGAGGCAGGGGTTTGAACAAGATGGCCTCTCCGATGCCTTTCAACCTGAAAGTCCTAGAAGTCTCCAGGGAAGACGGGGAGAACTGTGGGACATGGAGAATAAAGAAGGGCAAGAGCTGGCCAGTTAGCTCCCCTGGACAGCGGCTCTCAGGAGAGACGGCAAACAGAGTAAGGAGCAGGCAGAGGGACTGTCCAAGTGCTGGACTGGCCACACACTGCCAGCAGCCCCCTGGCTCAGAGACATTCCCATTGGGATCCATCATGTAGCCAGGACCTGGAGTGCCCGGGGCTGGCAGACAGGGGCCAACAGAGCGATGATGGACTGGGGAGATGCCCAGCGAGGCCCTGGGATGGNAAAGCAGGGAGGGGGCAGGGTGCTGGGGAGAGGGAGTTCATTTCTCAGTAGGGTGGTGGGAGAAGGCGATCAGGAGACATGAAGGAAGGGAGGGAAGCAGTACTGCTGATGACTGAGGCATGAACCTTCTAGGTGGAGAGAACAGCAAGTGCAAAGGGCCTGAGGCTGGGTGTGTCCAGCGAGTGGGAGGGATGGCAAGGAGGTCAGTTGACTGAGGAAGAGGCAGTGAAGGGGAAGTGACAGGTGATGAGGTCAGAGAGGTGATAAGGACCACTCTGTAGATAGTCACGGGCCACACAGAGGACTGGAAGCCACTTTGAGGATGATGCCAAGCCACCAAGCGTTCTGAGCAAGGAGCGCCAGGACATGACTTCAGTTTTAATAAGATCTCCTGACTGCTGAGTTGCTAGTGGAATGCAGAAGCACCAAAAGGGGAAACAGGAGGATCATTGTTGGGGAGGAGAGGATGCTGCAATAATTCAGATAAGAGAAAGTGGAGGGGGTGAAGGCTGCTCCAGGGTGGGAGCAGTGCGGGTGGCGAGGCAGAAGTGCTGAGATTCTTAGATGTATTCCGAAGGCCAGATCTGCAGAATTTGTTGAAAGATTGCATGCAGATTCAAGAGAGGACCTTGGGTGACACTAAGGCTGTGGACTGCACAGCGAAAGGAAGGCTGGGGCTAGGGGAGGTGGCAGGAAGATCGGGGTGGGGGTTGAGTTTGGGACATGCTAAGTCTCTGATGTCTACCATATATTTCAGTGGAGAGCTGGATGTGGGAGTCAGGGCTTTGGGGGAGAAGTCCATGCTGGAGTTAGACACTGAGGGATCTTCAACACAGAGAAACATTTAGAGCCTCGAGACTAAACAAGGAGTAAGGGGAGGCTGGGGGTGGGGCAGGGAGAGAGACGGGGGACCCAAGGGCCTGAGAAAGACCAGGCTACAAGCCACTGTAGCAGGCTTCAAGAAAGTCCCGATTTGAAAACTCTCAGCCTCACCCAAGGAACCCCAAGAGTGACCGGCCTCAAGGTCCAGGAGACCAGGTCTAAAGGAGAAGGCAAGTTCACCTCCGCTCAAGGTGGAATGTGCCCTTCCTTCAGCACTCCTGGGAAATAAGGCACAGTCCTCGCTCTTGGCGAACAAAACTCCTTATGCCCTGGGGGTGGGACAAGGAGTCTGCTGGTATGTGAAGAGCAGGGGGCGGGTGAGGGGTGCACAGGACCCCTGGCATGAAGGATCCCTTCCTGTTTTTGCGTTTGGCTGACTCCAGGTAAGGCATTAGCGCTAAGATAGGCGGATCCTTAGTAATGACCAGTTACATAGGTCTCTGATCGACTAAAAAGTACACAACAAATGAATACATGGTTTAATAATTTATAGCCAGACTCAGGAGGTGACACCTGAGCTGCCTCCTGACAGGAAAAAGGGTGGTCCAGGAGGGTCCAGGGAGAATTGTTCTAAAAAGAGGGGAAAACAAAATCCTGGGGACAGTAGCTGGAGACAGAGGGTGAGCAGAATCAAGCCTGGAGAAATGTATCTGAGATGAGACAGGGTGATAAACCACCGAAAGAAACTTGGCCTTCTTCTCCAAGCATTGGAAACCCCACAAAGGGTTTTCAGGAGAGAATAAGAGAGTCCAGTGTGCATTTTAAAGAGGTCATTCAGGCAGTTCTGAGGAGAACAGATTTGGAAAGGATGGAGCAGGCAGCCCAGAGGCTTGGGGGAGGCAGGGGGAGATGAGCTCCTCCCTTGGTGGAATCAGGGGCTTTCCCACTTCCCCCTCCTTCCCATTGAATTCAGTGGGTCAGGAAGCTCTCTCACCTTCTCCACATAGCCACTGTCAACCTGCGAACCTCAGGAGAGACATCGCAGAAGGGACCCTGGCGGAGAAGTTGGGGGACCAGGAACGTCATCCATCAGGCCCCTTGGGAATATTGGCACCAAGCGGTGCCCAGGCTGGGCAGCAGACTGAGAGATGAGGCAGGAAGGTGCCCAGTTCTCAATTCTGCCTCCAGCTGGCCCAGGAAACAATCCAAGAGTCATTCATGGGGAAGGGGGATTAGTTTGCAACAGGAGTGGGTCACTGGAGCATGAGGGAGCACCCCGATTCCAGACTTGGTCCCCCAAAAGGGAAGAAGGGCAGACCAGAGCACTCTGGGTGTGCACTCCCTTACCCCGCCCCCACCTCCTGGTTCTGCAAGCTGAGAAGATGGATAATACGTTCCCAAATCAACCTCTTGCAGCCTGCTGGATAAGAGAAGGCAAATCCAGCAAACCCAGGCCAAGCCATCCAGCTGGACTCAAGGCCAAGAGTCCCCATCACACCCCCGCCGCTCCCACCAACACCCCCTCCTCAGGGCCCCCTCCCTCCTCTGCCACC
>SJYV01033975.1:15406-109890 GCA_006410875.1 Neotragus pygmaeus
GACAAAATGCCATGATCTTCGTTTTCTGAATATTGAGCTTTAAGCTAACATTTTCTCTCTCCTCTTTCACTTTCATCAAGAGGCTTTTTAGTTCCTCTTCAATTTCTGACATAAGGGTGGTGTCATCTGCATATCTAAGGCTATTGATATTTCTCCCAGAAATGTCGATTCCAGCTTGTGTTTCTTCCAGTCCAGCGTTTCTCACGATGTACTCTGCATGGAAGTTAAATAAGCAGGGTGACAATATATAGCCTTGACGCACTCCCTTTCTTATTTGGAGCGAGTCTTTTGTTCCATGTCCAGTTCTAGCCATTGCTTCCTGACCTGCATACAGATTTCTCAAGAGGAAGGTCAGGTGGTCTGGTATTGCCATATTTTTCAGAAGTTTCCACAGTTTATTGTGATCCACACAGTCAAAGGCTTTGGCATAATCAATAAAGCAGAAATAGATATTTTTCTGGAACTCTCTTGTTTTTTCCATGATCCAACAGATGTTGGCAATTTGATCTCTGGTTCCTCTGCCTTTTCTAAAACCAGCTTGAACATCAGGGATTTCACGGTTCACATATTGAGCAATGGAGAATTTTGAGCATTACTTTACTAGCATGTGAGATGAGTGCAATTGTGTGGTAGTTTGAGCATTCTTTTGTATTGCCTTTTTGGGGGGATTGGAATGAAAACTGACCTTTTCCAGTCCTGTGGCCACTGCTGAGTTTTCCAAATTTGCTGGCATATCAGCACTTTCACAGCATCATCTTTCAGGATTTGAAATAGCTCAACTGGAATTCCATCACCTCCACTAGCTTTGTTTGTAGTGATGCTTTCTAAGGCCCACTTGACTTCACATTCCAAAATGTCTGGCTCTATAGCATATTCAAAAACAGAGACATTACTTTGCCAACTAAGGTCCATCTAGTCAACGCTATGGTTTTTCCTGTGCTCATGTATGGATGTGAGAGTTGGACTGTGAAGAAGGCTGAGCACCGAAGAATTGATGTCTTTCAACTGTGGTGTTGGAGAGGACTCTTGAGAGTCCCTTGGACTGCAAGGAGATCCAGTCAGTCCATTCTGAAGATCAGTCCTGGGTGTTCTTTGGAGGGAATGATGCTAAAGCTGAAACTCCAGTACTTTGGCCTACCTCATGGGAAGAGTTGACTCATTGGAAAAGACTCTGATGCTGGGAGGGATTGGGGGCAGGCAAAGAAGGGGATGACAGAGGATGAGATGGCTGGATGGCATCACAGACTCGATGGACGTGAGTCTGAGTTGAACTCCAGGAGTTGGTGATAGACAGGGAGGCCTGGCGTGCTGCGATTCATGGGGTCGCGAAGAGTCATAGACGACTGAGCAACTGAACTGAACTGAACTGAGCCTCACCATCCCTCAGAACGAACGTATATAAACCACTCCCCAGCACAGTCTCGGCGCAGACTTCCTCAACCTTCCTCGTTTGGGTCCGGGAACTCCGCCCGGTAGCGCTTCGCCATTAAATCCTGTTAGACACTCTTTTTGGTGACCTGGTCGTCTTTTACCTAACAAGGTCCAATCCCTGGTTGGGAAACTAAGATTCCATATGCCACGGAGTGTGGCCCAAAAAAAAAAGTGAAAATATTATCCATTCAAAAATATCGAGTTTAAAAATAAAATATGTACTGCTACATGACATTATGCTTCTGAGAGTGGCAAGGCTATACATATTTCTACATTTCTTATTCCGTATTATTTTAATGCATTGTTTTTGTTTCCATAATAATTCAGGTTTAAATCTAAGAAAATATCAGCTTCAGTTTTGTTCAAATATTTAAATTTCTCTATTCCTCTTTTCGGTTTTGAGGGCTGAACTCCATTTTGGGGTAGATACAAACATAAAAGAAATGAATCCACTCTAGTTGAAATTCATCTGCAATGCCTGAATTAGGCCTCTTCCCCGGGTTGAACTGAGCCAAGGGCCTGTGTCTAGGCAGAAAAAAGAATGGAAATGGGAAACAAATGCCCCCGAGTGAACTGGCCACACAGAAACTTTCAGCAAATATACCTGTTCTCATTGTGAAATGTTGGTCAGAAGAGTAATTTGGATATCTACTTCCTCCCAGATTTGTTTCCTGCCCATTTCAGCTGAAACATACAAATCACTGATGGCAGATAGAGGTGTGAGCTGCTTGGCCATAATAGGGAATTCAAGGTAAACAATCTGGTGTTTTTTAGCTGTCACTTAAGTAGCCTGTGACAAACGTCACTGTCGATGAAGCTTGACACAAATATATGAGGCATCTTCTGCACATCTCTTGTGCCAAAGCATCAGGCGAAACACATCATCTGCAACAGGGGAGCATTAAGCAAATTAATGTTCAGGACTTCTTAAAATAATCATTTTTAAGCAAGTAATTTATTTTTCAGGCATGATTAGGGAGAAAAATTATGGCAATTGAATGTAAGAATGGCTCTCAGTGCAGTAAATACATTCCATGGGTCTGAGTTCACTTCTGGCAGCCATGTTTTTGACATTCTGGAATTAGGGGAAGAGACCTGGAGTGTGAGTGCCATTCTTCTCCTGCAAATTCAGAGATGTGCTGCACAAGGAAGATTTGCATCCCTTAGGGAGGACCTCTGCAACCCAGGCCTCACCTATGCGGATGGTCCAGTGAAGGTCTGGAGAGTGGCTCTGAGGGACAGGAAGGTCTAATTTCCCCCACTCGCCTCTGGGCTCTTAGGGTAAGAGAAGCAGACACTGGACTGTCACTCCTGCTTAATTTTCACCCACTACAGTCTGCCATCTGAACAGCCAAATTCTCTTTTAAGAATTGTAAATCAGGGACTTCCCTAGTGGTCCAGTGGTTAAGAATACACCTGCCAATGCATGGGACATGGGTTCAATCCCTAGTCTGGGAAGATTTCACATGCCACGAAGCAACTAAGTCCCTGCACCACAGCTATGGATAGTGTGCCCTAGAGCCTGCAAACCATGATTACTGAGCCCACGTGCTGCAACTATTGAAGCCACATGTTCTACAACTCCTGCTTCATGACAAGAGAAGCCACCACAACGAGAAGCCCATGCACTGAAACTAGAGAGGAGCCCCTGCTGTTTGTAACAAGAAGAAAAGCCCATGCACAGCAACGAAGACCAACTGTAGTCAAAAATAAACACTTTAAAAATATATAAATTAAACCATATCACTTTTTTGTTTATAAATCCTCCAGTGGTTTTTCATCACAGTGGGGGGTATAATGCCTAGCGAAATAAAAGATAAAGACAAATATTATATATTTTCACTTATATGTGGAATGTAAATAGTAGAACAAATGATCAATTATAACAAAAGAGAAACAAACTCACAGATATGGAGGACAGACTAGAGGTTAACTGCAGGGAGAAAGGTGGGGAAGGGACAAGATAGGTAAAGGAGATTGAGATACAAACCACCAAGAATAAAGTAAGTTACAAGGATGTAATACACAGAACAGGGAACAGGGAACATGGTAAATAGTTTATAGCTTTGCATGGAATGTAATATATAAAATAGATTATACCATAGACTGTATATACTATGAAAATCCTGAAAGACATGGGAGTACCAGACCACCTGACCTGCCTCTTGAGAAATCTCTATGCAGGTCAGGAAGCAACACTTAGAAGTAGACATGGAACAACAGACTGGTTCCAAATAGGAAAAGGGGTACGTCAAGGCTGTATATTGTCACCTTGCTTGTTTAACTTCTATTCAGAGTACATCATGAGAATCGCTGGGCTGGAAGAAGCACAAGCTGGAATCAAGATTGCAGGGAGAAATATAAATAACCTCAAATATGCAGATGACATCACCCTTATGGCAGAAAGTGAAGAGGAACTAAAAAGCCTCTTGATGAAAGTGAAAGAGGAGAGTGAAGAAGTTGGCTTAAAGCTCAACATTCAGAAAATGAAGATCAATGGCATCCGGTCCCATCACTTCATGGGAAATAGATGGGGAAACAGTGGAAACAGTGTCAGACTTCATTTTATTTTTATTTTTTGGCTCCAAAATCACTGCAGGTGGTGATTGCAGCCATGAAATTAAAAGACACTTAGTCCTTGGAAGAAAAGTTATGACCATCCTAGATAGTATATTCAAAAGCAGAGACATTACTTTGCCAACAAAGGTCCGTCTAGTCAAGGCTATGGTTTTTCCAGTGGTTATGTATGGATGTGAGAGTTGGACTGTAAAGAAGGCTGAGTGCCGAAGAATTAATGCTTTTGAACTGTGGTGTTGGAGAAGACTCCTGAGAATCCCTTGGACTACAAGGAGACCCAACCAGTCCATTCTGAAGGAGATCAGCCCTGGGATTTCTTTGGAAGGAATGATACTAAAGGTGAAACTCCAGTATTTTGGCCACCTCATGTGAAGAGTTGACTCATTGGAAAAGACTCTGATGCTGGGAAGGATTGGGGGCAGGAGGAGAAGGGGATGACCAAGGATGAGATGGCTGGATGGCATCACCGACTCGATGGACATGAGTCTGAGTGAACTCCAGGAGTTGGTGATGGACAGGGAGGCCTGGCGTGCTGCAATTCATGGGGTCGCAGAGTCAGACACGACTGAGCGACTGAACTGAACTGAGTATGTGCATGTGTGCACACACACAGACACGGCAAATCACATCACGTTCTTTGCTGCTCAAAGGCAGTAAAGGAGAGGAAAATCTAAACCATGGCCAGAGACAGATGGCATTTTATATTGAGGAACAAAAGTAGGACAAGAACAGATTTCTCATCAGAAACAATGTGAGTGGGAAGATGGTAAAGCAGCAAGTTTAAATTACAAAAATAGAAAATCTATTAGCCTGAAATTTTATACCCAACTATATTATCTTTCCTGAAGAAGGCAATGGCACCCACTCCAGTACTCTTGCCTGGAAAATCCCATGGATGGAGGAGCCTGGTAGGCTGTAGTCCATGGGGTCGCCAAGAGTCAGACACGACTGAGCGACTTCACTTTCACTTTTCACTTTCATACATTGGAGAAGGAAATGGCAGCCCACTCCAGTGTTCTTGCTTGGAGAATCCCAGGGACGGGGGAGCCTGGTGGGCTGCCGTCTATGGGGTCGCACAGAGTCGGACACGACTGAAGTGATTTAGCAGTAGCATGTTATCTTTCCAGAATGAAGTTAAAACAAAGTCTTTGATTAAAAAAAAAAAAAAAAGCTAAAAAAAAAGTGGAGAAATGGAAGTACACCCTTTTAGGGCTACTACACTCTGCTTGGTATGATATAGTATCACTGGAAAATGGACTGTGATAACTTGAAGATTTAAAGTTTAGACCCTAAGACAGCCACTCAGATAACAAGACAAGGAACCACAGCTAACAAGCATTATAAGGGGATAAAATGGAGTCATAAAAGCTACTTAATTAATTCCAAAGAGGGCAGCATGGAAGAATAAAAACAGATGAATATCAAGAAAATAGCCTTAAATTGAATCCTGTCAGTAATCACATTAAATGTAAATTGCCTAAACACCTCTATTGAAAGGCAGATATTGCCATATTGGATAAAAAGCAAAACTCAAACTCTGTGCTGCTTACAAAAACCCCACTTTAAATATAAAGATACAAATAGATTAAAGGTAAAAGAATGGTAAAAAGATATACCATGCTATGCCAGTACTAATTTACAGAAAGCTAGAGTGGTAATCTTAATATCTGGCAAAAGCATTTTGAAGCAAAGAATATCACCCAGGATAAAGGACGTTATATCATAATGATAAAGGGGTCAGTGTATCAAGAGGGCTTAACCATTCTAGATTATCAAAATTATTTTTAAAATGACAGAATTCTATGAAAAATTTATGCCAATAAATTCATGGTCTTTGATGAAGTGAACCCATTCCTTGAAAGACAAACTGTCAAAGCTCACTCAACAATTCTTCTCCAACAACAAATACAGCTGGTGTTGAAGGAGCAAGTCTCCAACATCTGAAGAAATGAGTTCTGTAACCATGGAGGCTGTGGCTGGAATTTGAAGCTTTCCGTTTGCTATTTCTAAAAACAGTCCATCCTAAAGGAGATCAGTCCTGAATATTCATTGGAAGCACTGATGCTAAAGCTGAAACTCCAATGCTTTGGCCACCTGACAAGAAGAACTGACTCATTTGAAAAGACCCTGATGCTGGGAAATATTGAAGGCAGGAGAAGGGGATGACAGGGTGAGATGGTTGGATGGCATTACCAGCTTGATGGACATGAGTTTGAGCAAGCTCAGGAGTTGGTGATGGACAGGGAAGCCTGGTGTGCTGCAGTCCATGGGGTCTCAAAGAGTTGGATACGACTGAGCAACTGAATTGATTTCTGAAAAAGGAACCACAGATAATGTGAGCTTGAATCTGGGTTAGCCACAGATGAAACCCCTTGCCCAAAGTCAGAGAACAAGGCTGCAGAGACAGGGAGTCTTCACTCAGCTCGGAAACTGCAAGACGGAGGCCTCCTGGCCCCAGAGTTTCCAGAAGGGACCACAGCATACCTATCAGTCCTGAAACTTCACTTCCCACTGACCAACTGATGGAAGACGCCTGGGGCTTTGTAACCAGGGAGGTTCAGGAAGACCTGCCAGAACAAAGGGAGCAAAGACTGAGATGATTTGGAAATGGTTTGCTCTAGGACCTGTCAGTTAATTTCAGGAAGCATCCTCTGGAACCTCAACATAATCCAGAACAGTTTCCATTAGCAAGGGACAAAAAAGTCTGTAACAGACAAGCACGATTTCTGCCCACCTGTGACCCTTTCCCAGCCCCAGGCCAAACCCTGCCTTGCCCCCTGTCCCACCCCACCTTGAACTCTGACCCTGACTTTGTCCTCTCCAGTTGCACTGCTGTTCTGCCAGGTCTGCCCAACCAGACCGAGGTGCTGTCTCCTCCCACTTTGACCCATGGCACCAAAGACCTGCAGCTGGGCTGCCGCCTCTGGGCTCCCTGTCTGCAGCACATGGCATACTTCCTCTTCCTAGGTCTTGTTCAGGCCCTTTCCTCTGCCTGAAGCGGCCTCCAGACCAGTCTCAGAGTTCAGAGTCCCAGGCCAGCTGCAGCGAGTCACAGTGTCCCCCTGCTCTCAGCTGGCGGTCAGAGCTTCATCTGAAATGCCCAGCTGATGCACAAACCCCACACATGCACCCGGGCATCGGGGCATTTGCTGGCCTGAGGCTGAAGCTGACTTTCATCCCCAGCTCCAGCTGTGGTCTTTGGTGCTCATGAGAGGGGGCTGGACCGAGCCTCAGCCCTCACAGCCCTGAGACCTGCTTGTTGTCCCCCTGCCCAGGCGGGGCCCTGGGGCAGGTGCCGGGTCATAAGTAAGCAAGGCCCTGGCTCTGAGTCGTCTAGACTCGCGCATTGAAATCACACCCCAGATCTTTCAGCAGTTGTATTTCAGCCAAGGCCTCAGGCTGCCCAGAGCAGCCGTACCCCTAAAGGGCCGGCCAGGGATGCTGGTGCCCCCGTGGAGATGAATGGGACCTGCCTCCTGAGCAGACCCCTGGCTCTGCCCTCGGCTCTGAGCATGGCCTGGGTGTGGCTCCGGCCCGTCCAAGGTACAGGAGAGCAGGAGGGTCCAAGGGAGAAGCGGGCGGCCTCAGATGAAGCGGGAAGGTGGGGACAGCAGTCTGGGTCACGTTGACTTCTGTGGGGCCCTCGCAGTGCCCCCAACTCCCTTCTCTCTGACCTTCCTTAGCCCGTGCTTCCAGTGAGGGCGGGGGCAGAGAGGGAGGCCCTCCCCGGCTCCCGCTGCATTCAGCAGAACCCCGGGTTAACCCTCCTGCTCACTGGAGTCCCAGGCCCCGGGAGGTGGCAACCACTCAGGCCGCCCTGTCTTGGCAGGAAACTGAATTAAGCGGAGACGCTGGGCATGCTTCTCATTAACCAGGCTGTGCTGCGTGGATGCCCGAGGGGGGCTCGGGGCAGAGCCCCGTCATTCCCCGTGGGGACAGGGGGTGGGGGACTGCCTGTCCCTCCCGCCTTCTGCAGAGAGTTTCCTGAAAGAAGTCATCGACAGGTACATGACAGCGGAAAGCAAGCGCTCTCTTCACAGCTGGGAGGCCAGAGAGAAGGCGGCAAGCCGCCTGATCCTGCAGAAGGCCTAAACCACCTCCAGCTTGGATCGACCCTCTCTCACAGGAGAGCAGGGGGCAGGCGTCGTGGTTGAGGGTCCGAGTGTCCGGGGCTGTCTTTGGAAGGTGCTGTTGGTGGAGCCACAGGGTGGAGACCCGGGGAAGTTGGCCTTCTTTCTCAGCAATTAGCAGAGCAGGAGGGCCGGGCGTGACTGCGCACGAGGAGCGCGCTTTACCTCTCACGTGCAGCTCCGCGTGTCATCTGAGGCTCTGAACCCCCTCTCTCCCACAGGGATCCAAGACTAGGCTTTGAGGAAAACCCGACTTTGGGGGTGTCGCTCTCGGCGGGCACTGAGCTCCCCCACAGCAGCAGACAGGCCGGCTGGCAGGCAGATCGAAGTGCTGCGATGCTCACCAGCGCTTCCGGGCACGTCAGCCACCGGTCTGGTGCAGCCCGGGCCTGCCTTGCCCTCTGGAGGCCCCCCTCTGAACGCTCCCTGCCCCGGGTGGTTCCAGAGCCCAGCTCCAGCCTCGCCGTGCCTCCCTCTGTTGGTGCAGCGCCTCCACTCGGCTGGACCCTAGGCATCTCAGGCCAAGTGCCCACGGCCCCATCGCGTCAAACGGTCCGCTGCCCGCCCAGCTGCTTGACGCTCAGTCTCCCCTTCTCCCTCCCTTGTGCGGCCAGTCAGCTCCCACGGCGGCTCCCGGCCCACTGCCACCCCTCCATGCCCCCCACCCCTGAGCTTCATGGCGGCAGTTTCTGACCTCGCTCCGCTGATCTCAGGGCACAGCCGGGGCGGCTGCGACGACTGACACATGTAGATGGCATCCTCAGCTCACGCGTCTCAGATGGCCCAGCACCCTGCAGACCCGAGCAGAGCCTGCAGTCTCCTCCTGGCGGGAGCTGCCCCCACCTGCCTCCCTCGCTGCCCCCACCTGCCTCCCCTCGCTGCCCTCACTAGCCTCCCCTCGCTGCCCCCAGGGACACCCCCACTGCCTAGGCTGCAGGTCTGAGCCCCTCCGGATGCCCTCTGCGGGCTCCCGTCTCGGGAGGAGCTCCCCCAACCCTCTATTTCCTGTCACAGCCGTTTGTTTCTTGCCAGGAGCATCTGAAGTGGTTTACAGCTCCCCGTTCCTTCTGTAATAACCAGTCTTGGCTCGGTCTCCTCTTACAAGAGTAGGAGCCCACAGGTCGGCACTGGCTGCTTCCTCCACCCCAGCCGTGGCAGCCTGCCCTGCACGCAGCCAGCACGACAGAGACCGACCGATCAGGGGAACTGATCCTGCTCATTCACCTCTCTCCCCTGACGCTCTGCCCATTGGCGCTCCTGGATATCACCTCCCCGGGAAGCCCTCGGGATGTGCTCTATCACTGTGGGCTCTCTCACTAACTTCTCCTGCTCTTCTGTTAAGTGCTGGACGTAGAAGCCTCGTCTTTTTTGAGCCGCTTCTGGAGATAGAGCCCCTGAGCTGGTAAGTCCAGTGGGACCTGGGGAGCCGTCATCCCAGAAGCTGGGTCTTTTCTGACATGTGTTGCACAGAAAAGACATCGTGTCTGGATTTCCTGGGCCCTGGAGGCTGTGGCTGCCTCCGGCATTGGGCCATCGAAGTGTCCCAAGGAAGCAAACTGGACGTCTGCTGTCCTGAGGGGTCACAGAGGCAGGCTGATGCCATTCACATCTCGAAAACTTGTGCCTAGAGGCCTAGGACTCTTCAGAGTCCCTTGGATAGCAAGGAGAACAAACCAGTCCATCCTAAAGGAGATCAGTCCTGAGTATTCACTGGAAGGAATGATGCTGAAGCTGAAACTCCAATCCTTTGGCCACCTGATGTGAAGAGCCGACTCATTGGAGAAGAACCCTGATGCTGGGAAAGATTGAAGGCAGGAGGAGAAGGGGACGGCCGAGGATGAGATGGTTGGATGGCATCACTGACTCAATGGACATGAGTTTGAGTAAACGCCAGGAGTTGGTGATGGACAGGGATGCCTGGCATGCTGCAGTCCATGGGGTCACAAAGTTGGACACGACTGAGTGACTGAACCACAGTGGAGGCCTGGGTGGGTGTCCAGATCAGGCAAGACACAGAGCAGGAGCTCGGGGGCAGTGGGGAGGGGCATGCTGCACCCCACAGGCCGCAGGGTCCTGGCCGGAGCTCCGCAGTGCACTTGGCCGTTGGGATCACTCGCGTGTGTGATAGTTTTAACCCAGAGGCTCTCCATCTGGCTTCTCGATTGGCTGTGATTTCTTCTGAAAACATTCACGGTCCTTTGAAGTATTTATAATTGAGTGGGGACTGGGGTGAGGGATCCCTCTTGGCAGTGTTTAGCAGTTTCCAAGACCCAAATTAGAATTTGGCTTGATAGCCAGGTGGGCGGGGTTGAGGGCCAGAGGTCAAATTCCACTGGTTCAGTAATGAAGGCTAATGAAGTGCTGGGGTGGGGGTGGGGCTCTGTGTTACAGGCTGAGCGGAGGGCTTTGGGGGTGGAGGAGAGTGCTGGGCTGGGTGGGAAGAGGCTGAGTGAGAAGTGCTCCGAGCCTGCAGGCGACCACCAGCTCCTGGTCTGTGCCTGGGACAGGTTGGGGGTGGACAGGTTGGGGGATTCACCGTCCTGGTTTCGCCTGCTCAGAGGAGGCAGGTGACCTGTGGAACAAATGGGTTGGTTCTTAAAGCCTGTGGCCGTCTCCTAGAGCCTTTATCCTCTCTCCAGATTAAGGGACGGGGTAGGGGTGGGCGTCTTGAGGCAGTTGCGTCACATGACAGGACCTGTTTTCCAGAGGGAACTGTCACTGGGGCAGATCGGGTCGGGGGGGGTCTCTCCGTATGGGTGGTCTCTCTCTCTCGGGGGTAGGTCCCCCCACACCTGCCCCCTGGCCTGGGGCCTGCAGCCTTTTTCCCAGCCTCCTTCATGGGGAGCCAGGGACGGGGGTTGGAAAAGAAGAAAACCCCAGGGCAGATTGCTCCTGGGCCAGAAACAGCACTTGCTACGGACTGAACTGTCTCCCTCAAAATCCCTAGGCTGAAGCCCACTCCGCCAGGACCACAGAACGTGACTGCATCTGGGAGCAGGGGGGTTACAGATGTAACCGGTGGACATGAGGTCACAGTGGAGGAGGATGGCCCCATGTAATATGACAGGTGTCCTTATGAAAGGGACACAGATGTGAGACGTGGGTTCGATCCCTGGGTCGGGATGATCCCCTGGAGGAGAGCCTGGCAACCCACTCTAGTACTCTTGCCTGGAGAATCCCAAGGAAAGAGGAGCCTGGTGGGCCAGAGTCTGTGGGGTCGCAGAGTCAGACACGACTGAAGCGGCTTAGCAGGCGCACGCAGGCCCACGGGGAGAGCACTGTGTGAGGCCAGAGACGGGCTGAGGCGACACTGTCTCCAAAGCAATTTAGTGGCACCAAGTATTTTCATGTTTGACGCTCTAACTGTTCCAACGTCATCAGAGTCAATGAACTGCACTGTGGGTTCGTAACAAGCGTAGAGTAAAAGGAGGGACGGCGGGTGTCCGCTTACGCTGCGTGTGAGGGTGAGTAACGGCTCTGCCTAAAGCGGGGGTCTGCTGAGACCATCTGCGCCATGAACGGCAGCACGGATCCGCAGCACTAAGCCGGCAAGGCAGGCAAGATGGAGTCACATTCAAGCAGAGGACCTCAGGTTCAGTTACACGGCGCTCAGAGTGCGGAGGCATGTGGACACTCTCATCTGGGTGCTTCTATTTTCTCAAGAAACAGAAGCCAAGTCATCAGTGCAGGGTGAACTTTCCTGTATTCATCCATCACGAAAATACGGGAACTACGTACCCTGCCCAGGACCGATCTAAGAACTGGGGGAAGAACCATGAATAAAACGCCCCCACTGAGTGTACCTTGTAGAGGTGTAGACAGACTCGCACGCCGTTGCTGATTAAGTGCTTTGAAGGCACGTGAAGCTGGGCACGGGGGAGTGCCGGGGGCCAGGCCTCCACCCCCGCAGATTAAGGAGGAGGGTCTGAGCTGCAGGTGGCCCAGCTCCTGGGCTCTTGCCGTGGCTGAGCAGCGCATCCTGGGGTGACTGCTGATCACTGCTCAGTGGATGGAGGTGGTCCAAGCCGTGGCAGAGGTAGGAGGTGGGAGAGGATGTCGGGGGATGTGAGGAGGTGGGTCTGGCTGGGGACTGGCAGAGCTCCAGGCCCCTCCTCATTCTTTCCAGTCTTGTTGGAAGCCAGGGAAGGAGTCACGTCTCGGACCCAGGGGGCTCCCGGCCTGCCTGGAGCTCTGTTGCGGAGAGAGCTGGGGCCGGAAGGCATGGTGACATCTCACAAGACAGGGAGGAGCAGGGCAGCAAGTGGAGGCTTGGCGTCGCGGGGCCCATGCAGAGGAAGGGTCAGCCTGTCAGCTTTTTCTTGGAAGTGTACCTCTGTGGCCAGACCAGGTGAGGAGGTGTGATAGCTGGCTCTGAAAGAGAGATGGGGAGGACAAGCGAGGTAAGCGAGGCAGGGATGATGGTGTTGACTGAAAAAAGAAAGTGCAATGTAAGACTTGTGTATTAAGTCTTATTTGGGACAAAATGAAGACTATGGCCCAGGAGACAGTGTTTCAGACAGCTCTGAGAAACGTCTCCAGAGAGACTGTGCAGGGAGGTCAGCTTGTGTGTGACTTTCGTGAAGGGGGCACGTGCATCGGGCACGTATCTTGGCAGAAGGTTGCTGCTCGTCACTAGGAGCAGATGTCTGCTAATGGTTTCAGTGCTTTTCTAGACATGGGGAGGTGCAAGAACTGGGCTTATAAAATCTCCTGTAAATGCCTAACTATCTGAAGACCTGTTCTGTCCGTTTTCCCCGTTTTCCCCAGAAATGAAGCTCTCTGTGCTCCGGGGAAAACGGACAGAACAGGTCCATTTCTGCTCTCGACCCTGAACTCCTTTCAGGGGGTGTTGAAGGTCAGCGGCCGCAGCTGCTCACGATTCAGTCCTTGCAGAGGTGGATGGCGAGTTCTCGTGTATAGGTGGCAGTGGTGATGGCTGGGAGCCGACGGTCCTGGGCTGGGAGGGGGGAGGGCAGCGAGGGACCGGGAAGGTCCTCCTGAGGGCACCTGACCGCGGGCGTGATGAGAACAAGCGTTGCTCTCACCGACCGCCGTCCAATCAAAGTCTTTTTCTCTGCCTCTTGGGAATGCTGGGAGGAAGTTCAAACTGAAAACTGCCAGTAACATTAGGCTTCATACATGAAGAAGTGAAGTTGCTCAGTCGTGTCCAACTCTTTGCGACGCCATGGACTGTAGCCCGCCAGGCTTCTCCATGCATGGGGTTTTCCAGGCAGGAATCCTGGAGAGGGTGCCATTTAATGTACACAGACACTGAGAGAAGACACTGCACTGTGAGCTTATGGGCATGAGACCCCCCTGGGGGCGAGAGAGGAAAGGAAACCGACAAGCAGGAAGCCCGCGGTGTCTCCTCCGAATCCAGGTGCTTCTGTAGCTCCCCGCCTGGCGCCCAGAGCAGGGAGCCGCGGGCAGGTCTGTGCCCCTGTGGAACCTCGCTCCTTCACGGCGTCTTTCGCCCCATCTTTTCAGTTGGCCCGTTTATAGTTCTGCCTGCTTCTTCACTTTTGGTGGTTCTGGGCCTTCGTGGCTGCACTGGAGCTCTTCTCGAGTTGCGGGGAGTGGGGGTACTGTTCTAGCGACGNATGTATGGCAAAGCCAATAGAGTATTGTAAAGTAAAATTTAAAAAATTAATTAATTAATTTTAAAAAAAATAAAAAAAATGCTTTGGAAAAAACCTGAGAATTACAGTATACATCTTTAACTTATTATGGTCTACTTTCATATGATGTTACACCACTTCATATCTAGTATGAGAATTTTATGAAACTATATTTCCTTTTTTCCCTCCCATACTTTATTTTTCATACCTTTACTTTTACAAATGTATTTCCCACACTTCAATTTTTTTTTCTGTTTAAATGGTCATTTTTTAGGAGAGTTTTAAATAGTAAGAAAAATATATTTACCTGTATAGTTACCATTTCTTCATTCCCTTGATAGATTCAGCTTTTCATCTGACATAATTTTTTCTGCCTGAAAGACTTCAACAGTTCTCATAATGCAAATCTACTGTTGACAAATTCTTTGAGCTTTTATACACCTGAAAAGTCATCTCAGCATCATTTTAGAAAAATATCTTAGCTAGGTAAAGAATTCTAGGTGCAGGAGAAGCAGTTGTAAAGTAGACAATATTCCTGCCCTCATAAAATTTATATTCTAACAGAGGTGGATAGAAGACAACATGTAGGAAAAAGCAAATAAGAATGATAACAGCTAATGATAAGAGATGTGCAGAAAATACCCTGATATCAATCAACCATGTTAACCTTTTGTTAGTGTCACTCATTTGAAGAATGGTTTTCCTTGCATTTCATCTTCTGTATGTTGTATTTTGCCATTCACATTTTTTTTTGTTACTTATTCAAATAAATATTCCTTTGAGGTGACTTCTGTTCTCTCTCTTTCCCTCTCACTGACCCTTCCACACAGGAGGAGGGTATGCCCACCTGATGGAAGTAACTACCACACATGATCACTCAAGCACTCAGTGCTACTCGCTCCTTTCTCACCCTGAGTTGACCTCAGGACACACATACTCTCCTCTGACAAGTCATATGCTGCAGCTGCCTGTGCCTACTTCTGTCTCCAGCCTCATTGCCCACTACTGAAAACTATAGTGGAAAATTTCCTACATTGTTTAAATAACTCCACTCAGTGATTTAACCAAGTGAAAGATGCTGCAAACAGACACTCTGGAAACAAAAAGCAGTCACCCCTAACTCTGTTAATTAAGCATCCTGCTTTCTGTTCCTGCCCCTATATCTCTGATCTTGGATTTTTTTCTGAGAATATTTACTATTTGAAAACATTTTGCTGTTGCATTTAATTGTGGATTCCTCAGCTCTGTTGAGTTTTGCTATCAAGATGAATCTTTCGTTTTCTGTTTTATAGTGATTTCTAAGTTTTTAAATGTGCTCTTACAGCTCTGGTACCTCTTACAGCTTTGTAAGATTCCAAAAATATTATGAAATATTTCTCCCATTATTTCAATGAAGCATTGGAAGGAAGGACAAGTAGATGCCTCTGATTAGTTACATAAACCAGAGTTCTCATGAGAACATTAGGATTATTTTTTCAAATTAAAGTTATTGATTTATTTGAGGAAAACTGACATTTTTTAAAAAGAAGCCTCTGGTACTGCCTGGCCTATATGGTACTATATAGCCTATTATTCACTAAAATTATATTTTACCCTTTTTCCCCATGCACTCTAACAATAAGTTATATCACTATCAAAATACAGCCTGAATCCATTTACTCATCAACATCTTCTCTACTACTATCATCAGTTCAGCAGCTCAGTCGTGTCCGACTCTACAACCCCATCAACTGCAGCATGCCAGGCTTCCCTGTCCATCACCAATTCCCAGAGCTTGCTCAAACTCATGTCCATACAACACATTGGATTGATACAATCCAATCATCTCATCCTCTGTTGTCCCCGTCTCCTCCTGCCTTCAATCTTTCCTTGCATCAGCGTCTTTTCCAATGAGTCAGTTCTTTTGCAGTCATGGCTGCAGGCACCATCTGCAGTGATTTTCGAGCCCAAGAAAATACCTATCATACTACTATCATACCCAACAGTCATTTTAAGTTCTGCCTTCAACTGGTTACTGCTGAATTATAGGAGAATTGTTGATGTTTGTATAAGGAAAGGAAAGGAAAGTGAAGTTGCTCAGTCATGTCCGACTCTTTGTGACCCCATGGACTGTAGCCTACCAGGCTCCTCTGTCCATGGGACTTTCCAGGCAATAGTACTGGGGTGGATTGCCATTTCCTTCTCCAGCAGATCTTCCCAACCCAGGGATGGAAACCAGGTCTCCCGCATTGTAGACAGACACTTTACTGTCTGGGCCACCAGGGAAGTCCAATTATACTGATGTTTGTATAGTTTATAAATAAGAGATATGTAGGAAGTTAAAGTTCATAAGGCCACTTTCTTTGAATTCATAATAGTTCTAACATTATTTTTTATTCTTTCGGGTTTTCCAAAGCAACAGTCAACACCTGAAAGTAATAAAAAAAAAATTTCCTCTTCTTTCATATTAATTATTAAAGTTTTCTACCTCTAACCATGTAAATTATAATCACTTAATATTATACTAGGGCTTCCCTTATAGGTCAGTTGGTAAAAAATCCGCCTGCAATGCAGGAGTCCGCCTGTAGTGCAGGAGACCTGGGTTCAATTCCTGGGCCTGGNAGTTTTCTACCTCTAACCATGTAAATTATAATCACTTAATATTATACTAGGGCTTCCCTTATAGGTCAGTTGGTAAAAAATCCGCCTGCAATGCAGGAGTCCGCCTGTAGTGCAGGAGACCTGGGTTCAATTCCTGGGCCTGGAAGATCCCCTGGAGAAGGAAATGGCAACCTACTCTAGTATTCTTGCCTGGAGAATCCCATGGATAGAGGAGCCTGACAGGCTACAGGCCATGGGTTCTCAGGAGTCAGACATGACTCAGCAACTAAACAGCAATAAACACATTATGTACCATTCTTCAACCCTCAAAAGCAGACATTAAATGTGTCAGTGGGAAGATAGCTCTGATTCAATCATTTTAGTTTTGTTTTGTAGATTTTGCAAACCAGGTATATGCACCTGCAGGAGAACATTAAACATACACATTGTTTCAAAGTCTTTTTTTTCTTCAAAGCCTGAGGGTTGAAGTAATAAAGTCATGCTTATTCTCAGGTCTTTAAATGTCAGTTCTCAAAATAAATATACAAGTCATCTTGTCTTTTCTTTCATTTTCTTTCTTGGTAACTTGTCTTTGGCTCTCATGATTCAAAGAAGTAGAGATCTTTCTTTGAGGACTATTCTTAGTTGAATTCTCTGGACCTTTATGATTTGTATGATGAAGTTTTTCATGTAATAAATTTGTTGTATTTCTGATTCTACTTGTATTTCTGATTCTACTGTCCACAGGACTGGTCTTTCTCATTTCCTCTATTACCTCTTTTATTTATAAATTTCCTCTATTTTATCTAAGAATTTACATGGCTTTCCACCTCTCTTCATGGGGTTTTTATATACCCTTGAGTTTCTGAGCCTCTGTTTTAGACTTTGCTTTTAGCCTCCTGTTACCTTTTTAAGTCTTTACAGTATTTCCACATTTTTATGCAGTTTTTCAGTTTTGTAACTTGTTTCATTTTTAGCAATCTTTGTTTATTTCTTTTAAACTTATCAACTCATTCAAGCCTCCTTGAAGAATTGGTCCTGCCTCTCTGGTAGCTTCTTCAGCAGATGTTGCAGAATTGCTTAATTGATTCAGGGTCATTGCATTTACTTAGATTTATTCATTGTTTCCTACGCCTACACTGGAGGGTGGGGTAGGGTATTGCTTTTCTTTTATCAGACAAGTCCATTGTTTTTCTGTCACTGTAGTCAGAAGAATTTGGGCCTCTTTTTAAATCCATCATCTTCCAAGAAATCTTTGGTCATCTTTAAGCCTTTTGTGCCAGTCAAAACTCTTTCTCCTGATACCTCTTCATTTCCTTAGGTTTATTTTCACACACCAAATGTCTTACTTGGAAGTTTAGCTTTGCATAGATTTTGGTATCAATTCTTTGTTCTAATAAATCACTGATGTGACTGCAACAGAAATAACATATTTATTTCTTACAATAGCAAGCTCAGGATTGACTTGTTTACTCTTATCTAGGGATTTAAAACTTTCCCTGTTAAAGTATCATTTTTTATTAGAGAAAATTTGGAATCTTGTATATTCTTTTCTATCATCATTATTAAAAATATTTCTACATGTTATTACAAGGATGTGCATAAACCTACTTTTTTTTAAAAAAGTACAAATATGGCTTTAGAGGCATTTATTTATTTATTTGACAGCATCTCCTTCTCCAGTTTTATTTGTATCACATGGGGTCTTAATTGTGTCACGTGGGTTCTTTCATTGCAACACACAGAATCTCTAGTTGTGGTGCTGGCTTCAGTAGTTGCAGCACATGGACTTAGTTGTAGTTGCTCTGTAGCATGTGGGATCCTTAGTGCCCCAACCAAAGATTAAACCAACATTCCCTGCATTGCAAGGCAGATTCTTAACCACTGGATTACCAGGAAAGTCCCCATAAACTCACTTTTAATGGCTGAATCAGTTTGGTTCAGTTCAGTCACTCAGTCGTGTCCAACTCTTTGCGACCTGATGAACCACAGCACCCTATGCCTCCAGTCCATCACCAATTCCCAGAGTCTACCCAAACCCATGTCCATCAAGTCAGTGATGCCATCCAACCATCTCATCCTCTGTCATCCCCTTCTCCTCCTGCCCTCAATTTTTCCCAGCATCAGGATCTTTTCAAATGAGTCACCTCTTCACATCAGGTGGCCAAAGTACTGGAGCTTCAGCTTCAACACCAGTCCTACCAATGAACACCCAGGTGTGATCTCCTTTAGGATGGACTGGTTGGATCTCCTTGCAGTCCAAGGGACTCTCAAGAGTCTTCTCCAACACCACAGTTCAAAAGCATCAATTCTTCAGCACTCAGCTTTCTTCACAGTCCAACTCTCACATCCATACATGACCACTGGAAAAACCATAGCCTTGACTAGATGGACCTTTGCTGGCGAAGTAATATCTCTGCTTTTTAATATGCTGTCTAGGCTGGTCATAGCTTTTCTTCCAAGGAATAAGTGTCTTCTAATTTCATGGCTGCAGTCACCATCTGCAGTGATTTTGGAGCCCAAAACAATAAAGTCTGACACNTAGCCTTGACTAGATGGACCTTTGTTGGCAAAGTAATGTCTCTGCTTTTTAATATGCTATCTAGGTTAAGATTAGTAAAATAAAGAACTGGTTAGGACCCGTTAGGTGATGTAGGGCTTGAACAGGGACTAGTGATGTCAAGCTGGGAGGCACAACCTACAAAAGGTTTGAAAGAAACTGATGACATCATATAAATCATTCAGCCTTTATTCTTAACACTACATGTACCTCTTCTGGGTCAAGAAGCATGGCAACATTGAGAACCCAGAGCTGTAGCCACAAACCTAGAGAGACACTGGTTTGTAATATCTGTAGCTACTTCAATTTAAACTGTGCCTGAAATACAGGCAGTTGACCCCTAAATACTCATATTGAAATGCAAATGAAGGCAGCATCTGTAGACAGAAGACCTGTCTCCAGGGAGCTACAGAAACTCAACAGGGATTATATACTTCTATGTGCAAAACACCAAATTTTAAATTTAAATGATTCACCATGAAATGCAGGTTGGCAGCCCTTTGATGATGGATATGTTATTTCAGATAGTATATTCCTTTTATTCACCTTACAGATTTTTGAGGAACTTCCATATGGTGTGTAAATGAAGGAAGAATTTCACAGGGATATGAAAGCTGGTGGTTATAATATTATTTCAAAGACTATGTTTGCAAAAAGTCCTAGCATTCCATTCTCCTTACTATACTAAGACCAAATTTCTAGGCCAAACCTTCCTACTTGGCTGTATATCCTACTTGGTCTATCTTCATTACCACTATTCTTTTTCATTTTAGTTGTGTTTCATAATATTTCCTGAAGACTTGACTTTCCCATTTCTATCTGATGAGCTTCCTATCATATTTTAAAACATGGTTTAATGATCACTTTAGTGTGCAGCTTTGCTAGAGTTATTCAGGTAGAATTCTTTTTCCAGGGCTTGCTCATTTGGAAAATAAAGAAAATAATACCTTCTTGTAGAGTTGTGACAATTAAAGACAATATATGTAGAAGTCAAGACCCCGTAAGGTACTTGCTGTTGTTGTATATCTGCTGCTGCTAAGTCGCTTCAGTCATGTCTGACTCTGTGTGACCCCACAGATGGCAGCACACCAGGCTCCGCTGGCCCTGTGATTCTCCAGGCAAGAACACTGGAGTGGGTTGTTGTATATCTAGCACAATTTAATACAAGAAGTCACTGGATTAGTGTAAGATATTTGTAAAATTAGCACTCCCACCTTTGAAAATTTCAGAAATACTATACTTTNTGTGATTCTCCAGGCAAGAACACTGGAGTGGGTTGTTGTATATCTAGCACAATTTAATACAAGAAGTCACTGGATTAGTGTAAGATATTTGTAAAATTAGCACTCCCACCTTTGAAAATTTCAGAAATACTATACTTTTTATTCACAAAATGTTCCAGAGTTTATGCTTCGGAAAATAACTGATGCTAAAAATTTAAGTTCCATTAAGAATTTCACTTCTAATTAAAAATAACAAGCATGCTAAATGTAAACCCCATCTCATATAATAAGCACTAGAAGTGAAGTAGGAAAAAAAAAAAACTACACTGCAGTGTATAAACCTGTAAATACAGAGTTCACAAATTGTACATATGGAAGATTAATCATCATGTCTAATACAAGAGACTTGATTAGGGTAGAAGGATTTGTATAAAATGATAGACATGGGATCATTTTTATAAAAATGTTTTTATGAAGCACCTTCTTATGAGTATGCTACTTATGAGTGGCTACTACGCCACTTGTACCAGCTCCTTTATTATAGCGGTTACTTTAAAATGACAACAGCTCTCTCTCTTCCTCTCCCACATGCATGTGCTCTTTCTCTCTCTCTCCCTCTCTTTCTCCCCCTCTCCCACGCGCTCCTCCACTCTCTTCTCTTCAAGCCTTTGGGCTGGCATGCCCTCACACTTCGAGGATGGATTCTCCTGCTATCTTCTAAATAAAATAGAGCTGTAACACTGATTTGCCTAAGAGCNATAGTCGTGCTGGACCATCTACATCCAGAGGAAAGAGCAAATCTGCACATAAAGAACGAGAGAACTTCAGAAGCACTCTTGTTAATGTCATCATGTAAGTTCTGTGAGCTAACCAGTGTTTGTTACCCTAATTAGAGTCCTTGGAAACTCTTTAATCTAAAATGATAAGAATTCTGTGCATCTCTAAGGATTCCTGAAAGCCGTGTTGGAATGAGATTAGGTTATAAATAATGAAAGATGGAGCTTAACTCTATTAAGGTGTCCCATTTTTAAATCATGAGCTGAAAAGGTATGCTGATGAGAATGATCAGTAAAATTCTGTATAGGGATAGAAGAGAGTTTTACTCAAGCCAAAGTTAGGACTATAGTCTGGGAGATGCAGGGTCAGTATGGATTTGAATTCGCTGTCCTCTAGACTACAAAATGGGGGAGGCTTAAAAAGGCAAAAATCAAGAATTATATTTGCAACTGGCAAAAAGGAAGGATGGTTGTTCGGTAAGGGTTGGTTGGGGTACAGAATAGTTGCATAGTTACAAGGAATTGTAGCTGACAGCTGCTAGCAGATATTATTTTGAGCATCACTCGTGGTATGCTTGAGGTTGGTAACAGTTCAGAAAATACAGGTCCTCAGTTACGCGGGCATATGTCTGAAACCACATCCACCTGGCTCAGTTTTAAATGCCTGAAACAGTTATTCCATTTAGATTTGTTAATTCAGTCTTCTCTTTAATGAAATTCAGTCTTCTCTTTAATGGTTAAAACAGATGTACAACGCATGTTTGATAGGTCATAAGACAGGCTGTCGGAGTTAGCATGAAGTTCAAGCCAAATCATGTATAAGCCAGAATGACTTCCCTGAACCTCAATACGTGAAAATGTCTTCCATCTGGTGTCAATGTTAATACTTGATATTGGTTGAGAGAATGGGCTTCCTGGTTTTTGGTATGGTGGTTGCTGGAAGATTTAGGGCAGTTTTTTCCCCATCTTCAGGTGATGTGGTGAGTTCCCTGTAGTTGTAGATCTTTTTGTGCATAAAAGGAAGGAACTGGGGTAAAGTGATCAGCAGCATGGTCAGGGCAGGGCTTGCCCAGTCTAAAGTGCAGATCTGTTTATGGAGCGCAATGCAGATGCAAGTTACCAGTTCCTCTCTGCCTGGTTTTTGTCCCCCCCCCTCCTCCATTGCTTGGTGCTAGTTGTTCAGTAGCCTCTTTCTTTCAGTATGACTCAAGGTGCACACATTGCCATTTGTGAACAGAGTTTAGTGACAGATTACATTAAGTCACTCGCAGGAAAGCCCCGTTTTACTGTCCCCATGTGACATCTTACTGGCTGGATAGGCATCTTGAGGGGAGGGCAGTGGTCACTACGTGCCACAAACAGAAGGCAGTTTTGTGGGCCCCTGTGCAGTTAGAACCCAGGCAGGAGCCCCTGTGGAGTGGCTAGGAGTTGGCTCTTGCCAGGCACCACTGGACTTTACCATCTTGGCCCACTTATACCACTTTTTTTCAGTTAAGCTCTCTCAGATCACACAAACTGTAAAATCAACATTTCAAGCCATGGGTGGGTAGGACTCTGGTTACAAATCCTTAGAAGCGACTCTTTCACTTCCCAGTGTCCTGGTCAAAACAGATGGTCTTTTTGACACTACATTCCTGTGCCTGTCATTTTTGGTTCTCCCCTGGTTGAGAATAGAGCCCATTTTCGGTTTCAGCTTTATACAGGGGTGTGAATTTTCCATTTAACTCTAGACTACAAAATCATCTCCTGACCCACATGGACATTAAAGTCCAAGGCTGTCCCCGACAAGGGCAGCCATAACCTCAGGGCTTGGCTGTTCTCTGCCTTATCATTCCATCTTTTTCCTCTTGAGTATTTTCTTTTTCCTTGAGAACTTGGCTATGCATTCAATGTAACTTTGTGACATATTATTCAGTATTTATAGAATTGTACGGGGAGATTTTTCAGATTATCTTTTCTGCTGAGTTTTAAGAAACAGAAGTCTCTTTTTAGCCATAAAACTCATGTCCATTGAGTCAGTAATGACATCCAACCATCTCATTCTCTGTTGCACCCTTCTTCTACCCTCAATCTTTCCCAGCATCAGGGTCTTTTGCAATGAGTCAGTTCTTCACATCAGGTGGCCAAAGTATTGGAGCTTCAGTATCAGTCCTTCCAATGAATATTCAGGATTGATTTCCTTTAGGATTAGCTGGTTTGATCTCCTTGCTGTCCAAGGGACTCAAGAGTCTTTTCTAACACCACAGTCCAAAAGCATCTATTCTTCGGTGCTCAGCCTTCTTTATGGTCCAACTGTCAAATCTGTACATGACTACAGAAAAACCATAGCTTTTAGACAGTCCTTTGTCAGCAAAGTGATGTCTGGCTTTTTAATGCGCTTTCTAGGTTTATCATAGCTTTTCTTCCAAGGAGCAAGCATCTTTTAATTTCATGGCTTCAGTCACCCTCTGCAATCATTTTGGAGCCCAAGAAAATAAAGTCTGTCACTGTTTCCAGTTTTTTCCATCTCTTTGCTATGAAGTGATGGGACCAGATGCCATGATCTTACTTTTTTGAATGTTGAGTTTTAAGCCAGCTTTTTCACTCTCCTCTTTCATCTTCATCAAGAGGTTCTTTAGTTCCTCTCTGCTTTATGCCATTAGGGTGGTGTCATCTGCTTATCTGAGATTGTTGATATTTCTCCTGGCAATCTTGATTCCAGCTTGTGTTTCATCCAGCCTGGTGTTTCACATGATGTACTCAGCATATAAGTTAAATAAGCAGGGTGACAATATACAGCCGTGATGTACTCCTTTCCCAATTTGGAATTGGACTGTTGTTCCATGTCTGGTTCTAACTGTTGCTTCTTGACCTGCATATGGGTTTCTCAGGAGGCAGGTAAGGTGGACTAATTACAATTCAGTCTGAGTTTCTGGACTTCAGTAGCATGTTTAACTCCATTATTAGTTATTGGTATTCTTACATATATAGGCTTAATTCTAACAGCTTATTTTGTATTTTCTATTTGCTATATGTTGCCTTATTTAATCTTTTTTATTATTTCTATTGAATTGAATTTTCCATTTTCTTCCTTTATTCCTGTTGTCTTAAAAGTTATAAAATGTATTTTTATTGTTTTAGTGGTTATCCTAGCATTTGAAACCATATATTATAATTTATAGGGGGCTTCCCAAGTGGCACGTTGGTAAAGAATCCACCTGCTAATGCAAGAGATGAAGGTTTGATCTCTGGTTTCCAGAAGATCCCCTGGAGGAGGAAATGGCAACCCACTCCAGTATTCTTGTCTGGGAAATAATCCCATGGACAAAGGAGCTTGGCAGGCTACAGTCCACGGGGTCACAAAACTCTGACACAACCGAGCAACTGAGCACACACGTGCACACACACACATTGTAATTTATATTTTCTTAAGTTTAAAATGCATTTGATTTATTTTCTCCCTGAATAATATGAAAGGACTTTGGAGTGCTTTATCTTAGCTCTGAACTTTCCTTGCATATTTCATGTGATTGCTTATTTTATTTCTATTAATATTTCAATAATATTTTAGTTTTACCAAGTCCTTAAATTCCCCATACTCTTTTTTTTTTCTAAAGTTAACACTTAGATTTACTAACATGTTTTCTAATTTTTTTAGAAAATAGTCTTTGCATCCTGCTTCTTACTTCTAGGTTCATTTTCTTTTTGCTGAAGTCCATCCCTTAGTAGCTCTTCCAGTGAGAATCTGTAGAGTAAACCCAAAACTTCCATTTTATAAAGGTCTCTACTAATTTTGCCTTTCTCTTGAAATGATGAGTAAGCTGGCTGCAGAGTTAAAGGATAATAGTAATTTTCCCCTACAAATCTGTAAAACATTAGATTGAAAAATATTAACATTTTCCCCATTTGGTGGTGGTGGTTTAGTCGCTAAGTAGTGTCTGACTCTTGTACCCCATGAACAGTAGCCTGCCAGGCTCCTCTGTCCATGGGATTCTCCAGGAAAGAGTACTGGAGTAGGTTGCCATTTCCTTCTCCAGGGGCTCTTCCCAACCCAGGAATTGAACCTGGGTCTCCTGCATTGCAGACAAATTCTTTACCAACTGAGCTACGAGGGAAGCCTCCCCTAGCTTTATTGACAAATAAAATTAAAGTGTATGATATGATGACTTAATATACATTGTGAAAGAATTTCTACAGTCAATTTAGCACATCCATCACCTGACATATTTAAACCCCTCCCTTTTTTTGATAAGAATCCTTAAGTTTTACTCAGTTAGCCAGTTTTGTTTACACAACACAGTATTTTCTATAGCCCTATGATGGAATGTATTATTGTTGATGAGAAGCCTGTGTTGCTTTGTTATTACTTTGCAATCTGTGTTTGTACAGTCAGTTTGTCTTTTCCTTTTTTTCTCTGAATGTTATATTTTCATAGTTTTCTATATAGGCTTTGAAAAACACAGCTTTATTAAGATATAATTTATGCACCATTAAACTCACCCATATTAAATGTACATTGAATGAATTTTAGTAAATTTCTACTGTTGCACAACCTTCACCAAAATCCACTTTTAGAATACTTCTGTCATCCATAAATTCCCTTTTGCCCATTTCAATTAATCCTCTCTACCACCGGTTGCCCCAGGCAATCATTGATCTGCTTTCTATCACTGTAGTTTTATCTTTTCTAAAATTTCACATAAATGGAATTGTACAGTATGTATGTATTAGAAATCCATCTTGTTTATCATTTGGGGCTATTATAAATGATGCTGCTGAGTTTTACATGCAAGTCTTTTCGTGGACATATGTTTTCACTTCTAGGTAGATACCTAGTTGTAGAAATTCTGTGTTATGTGTTGATAGGAGGTGTATGTGTAAATTAAAACAATTCTAAATTTTCTTTTGCAAATCATCATACTATTTTATGTTCCCATAGAATGAATAAAGAAGTTTCTAATCTCTCCACATTCTTGCCCATGCTTTGTCTTTTGTTTTGTCATTCCAGTAAATGTACTGTTGTATCTTATCACGGCTTGAAGTTGTTATGTCTCTAATGACCAATAACAATGGACATCTCTTTTGTAGTTGTTTGGCATTCACATAATTTCTTTGGGGAATTGTCAATTTAAATCTTTTTGGTTTTCAATTTTGAACTTTTTGCCCATTATTAAAAATCAGGTTGTCTGATTATTGCATTGTAAAAGTTTTTATATGTTTTCTATGGAAGTTCTTTATCAGATATATCCTTTGAAGCTATTTTCTTCCAGTGTATGGTTTATCTTTTAATTTTCCTAATGGAATTTTTTAAAAAGCAAAAGTTTAAAGTTTCAAGCTTGGTTTATTGATTTTTTTTAATAGTTCATTCTTTTAGACTCATATCTAAGAAACTTTTCCTATCACAAGATTGCAGCTATTGTGTTTTCTTAGATATTTTAGCTTAACTCTAGTTTTAGTTTTGACTCTCACATTTATATGTATGCTTTATTTCAGTGTCTGTGTTGTGAGGTAAGGGTTAAGGTGTTTTTTTTTTTTTTGCATATCGATATCCAAATGTTTCAGCCCCATTGGTTGAAAAGACAGTTGTCATTAAATTGAATTCATTAAATTACCTTGGCACCTTTGTCAAAAATCATTTTACTATATATAGGTTTCTATTTCCCTTCAACTGTCTGTGTTTACACTGCTATCATGTTGTCTTGATCTCTGTGGCTTTATGTTAAGTTTTGAAATCAGTTCAGTTCAGTTCAGTTCAGATCAGTCGCTCAGTCGTGTCCAACTCTTTGTGACCCCATGAATCGCAGCAGCCAGGCCTCCCTGTCCATCACCCACTCCCGGAGTTCACTCAGACTCACGTCCATCGAGTCAGTGATGCCATCCAGCCATCTCATCCTCTGTCTTCCCCTTCTCCTCCTGCCCCCAGTCCGTCCCAGCATCAGAGTCTTTTCCAGTGAGTCAACTCTTCTCATGAGATGGCCAAAGTACTGGAGTTTCAGCTTTAACGTCATTCCTTCTAAAGAAATTCCAGGGTTGATCTCCTTCAGAATGGACTGGTTGGATCTCCTTGCAGTCCAAGGGACTCTCAAGAGTCTTCTCCAACATCACAGTTCAAAAGCANAAGGTGATAGAATTCCAGTTGAGCTATTTCAAATCCTGAAAGATGATGCTGTGAAAGTGCTGCACTCAATATGCCAGCAAATTTGGAAAACTCAGCATTGGCCACAAGACTGGAAAAGGTCAGTTTTCTTTCCACTCCCAAAGAAGAACAATCTGGCATCCAGTCCCATCACTTCATGGCAAGTAGATAGGGAAACAATGGAAAGAGTGACAGACTTTATTTTCTTGGGCTCCAAAATCACTACAGATGGTGACTGCAGCCATGAAATTAAAAGATGCTTACTCCTAGGAAGAAAAGCTATGACAAATCTAGACAGAGTACTAAAAAGTGGAGACATTACTTTGCCAACAGAGGTCCATATAGTCAAAACTATGGTTTTTCCAGCAGTCATATATGAATGTGAGAGTTGGACCATAAGGAAAGCAGAGTGCCAAAGAATTGATGCTTTGAACTCTGGTGTTAGAGAAGACTCTTTAGAGTCTCTTGGGCTGCAAGGAGATCAAACCAGTCAATCCTAAAGGAAATGAACCCCAAATATTCATTGGAAGCTGCAATATCGATGCTGAAACTGAAGCTCCAATACTTTGGCCACCTGATGTGTAGAGCCAACTCATTAGAAAAGACCTTGATGCTGGGAAAGATTCAAGGCAGGAGGAGAAGGGGACGACAGAGGACAAGATGGTTGGATGGCATCACAGACTCAATGGACATGAGTTTGAGCAAGCTCTGAGACATGGTGAGGGAAAGGGAAACCTGGCATGCTGCAGTCCATGGTGTCGCAAAAACTCAGACATGACCAAGTGACTGAACATCAACAGAACAAATAATCTAAAAAATAAAAGTGAAAATTAAGTTTTGATATAGTTTAGGGAAAACCACTCAACTAAGCACTTAGACAAGCACAATTCCAGGCACCAGAAATAGAGGGAGGTGGAACTTAGTCTTTGCCCTTAAAGGGCTCATTGTCTGCTGGAAAAGACAAGGACAGACCAATGGGATGAATGGGATAGAAAAAAGATATCAAGAAGAGAATAACACTTGCGTAGGTTCTTGGGAGACTCACTGAGGAGGTTCTTATGGAGCTGAGACTTGAAGGATGAGTGAAATATGCCCAACAGGACATGAAGAAAACACATGTCCAAAGACACAGGGACTAACAACTATCTTTGCAGTGCTCAGGTGCAAAGTGGTAGGTGTACAGGGCGGGGCGGAGAATAAGAAAGAGGCTGAGGGGTATGTTGAGAGAAACTTAAAAACCTAGTAAAGGATCCAGATCTACCACTGAATTGACTGTGTGACCTTCATCAATATGTCATCTGCCCCTTATGGGCCCTGTATATTTCATTAAAAACAGTTTCTAGAGGCAGATTCTCACTCTAGCACTTACTTGTGTGCTCTAGAGCAAGTTACTTAGTCTCTCTTTGGTTTAGTTTTTACCACTATGAAATAGTACCAACCTTCAAGAGTTGTTGAAAGAGTTGTTGTAATGTTATCTGTGCTTGATACAAAATGAAAGTGTGTCAGTGTCTGGGATTATTGTTGTTATTGATGGTACTATTATCATTATAGCCATCATCCAGAAGGATAAGGCTAAGCTAATGTTTGTGAAAGTGCTTGGTAAACTGAAAAGCAAAATATAATAGCTGTTCTCACCATGCCAAGTGATCTACTCATTAGACCAGTATCCCTTCACCAAGACTACTTGCTGGGCCACCATGAATGTCCCCACAGATGGTGCGGTGCGGACCTGCAGAAACACGAGTCATACATCAAGGTTGGTAGAGATGTTTCATGTGTCCTTTAGAGTGTTGGTCACACGGGTATAACCCTATTTCAAAGCCAGTAAAGCCGTTCCTTTAAGACCTGTTTTTTGTTTTTTTTTTTTAAATTAAGAACAAAATTTTGTTATTTGCAGCAACTTGAATGGACTTGGAGGGCATTATTCTTAGTGAAAGAAGTCAGACAGGGAAGGACAAATACTATATAATATCACGTATGTGGAGTCTTAAAAAAAATACAATAAGCTAGTGAATGTAACAAAAAAAGGAGCAGTCTTATGGAAAGAACAGACTGGTGGTGAAGGGGCAATATAGGGGTGGAAGAATGGGAGGTACACACTATTGGGTGTAAGGCTACAAAGCTCTATTGTACAACATGGGGGATACAGCCAATATCCTGGAATAACTAAATGGAATGTAAGACTTGAAAATTGTATTAAAATTTTATAAAATAATAAAAATTAAAAATATATTTTAAAAATCAAAAATATATATTATATTTTAAATATATATTTTAAAATAAAAAATATGTTTTAAAAATCAAAGGGGCAGCATGGAGACTGCCCCTTTGTCTCGGATTCAGTACTGGCACAGATTCGTTCCTCCACAGGCTGGAAAGACCTCAAATGACCTCCCTCTCTCCATTTCTACCAGTTCCCTGTCTCTTCAGGTAAAGAAGTGAGGCTTTGAAGGGGGTGCGGGGTGCGGGGGGGTGGGCAGGAATCCACTCTCTGCTTGCAAGTGAAATGCTTGCCTCGATCTAGTCCTGGGATTCTCTTTCCTTACAGCTGGCTGAGGGTGCTCAGCTTGGCTCACTTGCCTCAGGACAAGTTTTGAATTCCCAAACTGCCCCAGGTTGCAGAATGCCTTTTTGAGAAGCCAGTTTCCCTTACGCAAAACAACACCTTCGAAAATCCAAACAATTTATTTTTTAGCATATTCTTAAATCACTCGACATCACCAATACTTGCCAACAGTGCACAGCCACATTATCAGTCAAGGTGTGGGGTCTGCAGGGAGCAGAACACCGAGCAAAGCAAGAGGCACAAATTAAGGATGTTTTCTGGACTGAGCCTCTGGTGGTCAGGGGTTCTGTCTGGCTGAATTGCTTTGTGCCACACAGACAAGAAGAAAGGAATGATTTTTGATATTAGTGATGGTTACATGTGCTTGCTGTGGGCCTACAGAAGTGAGTAAAGGCCAGAGCTGTCTGGGGTGTTTGAGAGATTTTCTTGAAGGGAACACAGCACCTAAATCCTCAAGCAAGATGAAATCTCCTGGTGCAGGAATCATGGAAAAAAGACTAGAATTGCCTCTGAGTGCCAGATGCCTCACAGGACTCCCACTGATTTGTTTATGACTCTTGAAAGACATGCCATCAACTACTAATGGTTTTACAAAAACTGGGGACCAAGTATCTGTTTCAGAGGGTGTGCTAAGCAGCTTCTCATGCCCAGAGCCCCCAAGGAGACCACCGTCCCCCTGCTCACCTTATGAGTCTTTTTCATCCAAGCTGCATTTCCCTGACTCTGCTAGGGTTTGTTCTAAGAGAGATCACTGAGTCAAACGACTGTGTGGGTCTTGCTTTCTCTGTCTTTTCTTCTCTCCTTCTTCCCTTCTCCCTCCCTCTATTCCTCTCTCCTCTCCTCTCTCTCTAAACCTTTTACACTGCAGTTGAACAAGCCCCTGGATAAAGACTTTATCCAAAAACCCCCTCTTTAAAGTTATTTCAAATTTCTCTGCAAGGCTTTCAGAAATCTGTTTGTTTGAGGGCAGAATTAGATGTGACCGGCGTTTTATTGTGACATAAAACCATATTTCTTCCCTGGAAGATTAAAAAATAAAATCGGTTAATAAGAAAAGCTGTCAGCAACAGAAAATGGCTGACATAATCCGTTTATCCTCCGAGCAATAAAGATATTGGTCCTTGGGAGTCTATCCTCTCTCTCATGTTATTTCGCCCAAAACATTATCTTCCCAGCATTCTGATGGATTAAGAAGTCATATGGGAGATAGCAGGGAAATGACAGATACAAAAAAATATATAATATCCTTTCATTTCCCCTCCTCCCTCCACACTCACTCATATTCCCCCTCTCTTTCTCCCTCCCCCACCCAAAACACACACATACACACACAGACACACATATTTTATTTTCTGTCTTTTCCCTCTCCCTGACACCCTCCCATTTTTCTCACTCTTTGGAAAAGAAATAGATCTTTTTTTACCCACAATTCCAGTACTCTGATAATCCTAATAGGGGTGATGATGCAAACTGGCACTGAAGTCAGTCCCTGCTGTGTGTGTGTGTTTGACTTGCACACATCTATCAATACATAGACACAGATCGCCAAATGAAGAGATGGACCCTTGATATGGGTGTTGAACACATACAGAAAAAGAGAGTTAAGTATATCTAGCTACACTACTAGATTTTTCATCTAGGATTTCTGACAATAGCATAAATTTCAGGAACAAAGCTGAAGGCACCATGAGCTAAGGGAAACAATAAAAGGAACTTTGAAAAGGCAGCAACTAAAATACTGTTTTAGAGGACTGAGCAAACCATTTTTTAAAAAGCAGTGTGGCCAAACTTGTTTTTGTCTGTTCTCAATTAATGGTACCAATCACTATCTTTTTCTCTGATGCCTGCAGATTGTTTTGGGGCAAAGATTCCTGAGATCACCCATCAGAACCCTCAGGATACTTTCAACTGCTTTGCAAATATCACTAGAACCCCTCCTAGGATGTGAAGGAGGGATAATGGGAATGTAAATAGAAACTAAGTGCATCTCTCAGATATATTCTTCAGCTTCTCTTTTCCAACCAAGTCTCTCCACTCATTTTTCTAACTCAGCATGTCTCTCAGGTAGAATTCAGCATTTGATGAATCATCTAAATTTTGTACAAACAGCTAAATGGTTAGAGTCCTGCTGATAAAAACTTAGTTGTGTTTCAGAATAGCAATTTGAACGAATGAGTTTACCCTGGACATGTATGCTCTTAGGTAAGATGACAGGAAGCTGTAGAGGAAATCATAAATATCATTAGGAGATGGTAAGTCCAAAAAATGGGTGTATAACGGAGGATTTCTGGAAATGATTTCCAGTGTTTCCATGAGAGTGGACAATTGCATAGGCATATATGTACAAATACACATATATTCCAATATCTAAAATTCAGCTAAAACATACCATTCATAATTACTTAAGTTTATCAATCTATCCTCACTCAAGTTTGTCTATCCTCACTCAAGTTACCAGAAATGGAAAACAGTAAAAGTTTCCACTTCTCTAATAGCTAATCCTCACATACATCTGTGGTTACAATATTCTCACATGGTTTCAGGGATGAGACTGGACCAGATTAATGGTCAGAGAGGAGGCAGGATGAGAGAGAAGAAGGATGTGGTTTAGGGATTCCATTCTATAAATTACCTTTTTTTTTTTTTTTTCTCAAAAAACATTTGACAGTTTGCAAATAATGTAACAGAAATACCATCAGTGTTCCATGGAGAAAATAATTTTGATTCCTTTTAATACATATACTTCTATTTGGTCACATCTTTCTATAGTAAATGTCTTTGGGGATCATAACTTTCCATACATTCTGAGAGCCAGTTGTTATAGAAGCCTTTACTTGAATTAAACAGGATAAACTCCCATAAAAAATGGTGTTAACCACTCAAAACAAATAAGCACACTTTATTACAGCAAAACTGTTTATTTAAATGGCTATAAAAACAGATGTTGAGCAAATGTCTACAGAAATTAAAAACAGAGAGTAAATTCATAAACTTCATTTACTGAAGCTAAATGTTTAATTGAAATAAAGGCTGTTCTTCGATTAAAAGCCTTTAGTAAATAAAGCTGCCTGAATTTTAAGTATGTTTAAATTCTAAAACATTAAACAGCTCTTCAAATACCTCCATGTGATAGTATTCATGGTTAAAATGGAAACTCTGAATTAAATTAATTCCTAATTTGACAATTGACTATGCCTAAAACACAATTCATTTATTACTTCACTGAGTCTGTTATTGTTGTTGTGTTAAACCAGGCATCATAAATCATTCTAATGCAAGGTTTAATATGGCCATAAGCCACAACTAGGAACTGACTGGGAATTGGCTGGGAGTTGATTGCAATCCCTGGATTATACACTTTGCCTATAACATTTGTTCATTCTTTCAACAATCATTTATTGATCACTCATTGTGTGCCAGGTGCTATGCTAAACACTGGAGAACTGCAGATCAACTGGACAAGATTGCTGCCTTCTGGAATGCCACCATCTGGCAGGAGAGGCAGATCAAAAACAAGCAGTGACACCTCAGTGTGGTGGGAACTCTGACAGAAGAGATAGAGGGCTGGGAAATGGCCAGTCATCCTGCAAATGTAGAGGATCTAACCCAGCCTGGGGGTACTGCCACAGAAACCCGTTCTTCACACATTACTGGGCCACTCAGCTACCCCAAAACATCTTGATTCCAGGAAAAAGACTCCAAGGTCTTGTTCCCAGAGTCCTTCCACAATTTACCTGCAGGAGAGTTTATGGGAATTGCAATGGTAGACACATGCTGTATCTCTACGGTGGCTTATTTGCCCTGAAATAATTACAGATGACTAAAATGGAAGAGCTTAAACACAGATATGAATATTTTCTCCAAAAGCACTTTAGCACTTATCAGATTATTTTTATTACAAAAATCACAAAGTCAAGACACTTGTGTTGTCACCATCATAGCACTGATACCACATTCAGAAATTCTTAATGACATGTCTGTTTTCCCCCATGATATTAAGAGATCTTTGGGAACTGGATTGGTTCAAGTAGTGTCTGTAAAATAGAGATATTTTTTAGTTAATGAAAAATATGAGCCATCAATGTTTAAAGTAATTCAGTTTGTCAATAACAAAGTTACTTTTCCCACAGTGGTAATCTTAGCAAGATTTCTAGACTGTTGATCTACAAAACTCTTGATCTGATCATGGACCAGGTTGTTCTCTTTAATTATTTAATTTTACAGAAGATTACCCAAAATACTTTGAGTTACCAATTTAGAAAAGATATCTTAGAATACAATATAACTCACTTTGCACTATAACTAAATGGACGGGCTTAAATTGTTGAAGAATCAGGAGGCAGGTCACTGTGAAGATCATGTATTACTTGCTTAGATGGTGCACATGCCGGTTAACAGCATTTTTTCAGTGAGTACCACTAAAGTGAGAGACTATTCTGAAATGAAACCCTAGATTTGTTCAAGTCTACAATGAACTGTGGAAAATTCTGAAAGAGATGGGAATACCAGACCACCTGACCTGCCTCTTGAGAAAGCTGTATGCAAGTCAGGAAGCAACAGTGAGAACTGGACATGGAACGACAGACTGGTTCCAAATAGGAAAAGGAGTACGTCAAGGCTGTATATTGTCACCTGCTTATTTAACTTATATGCAGAGTACATCGTGAGAAATGCTGGGCTGGAAGAAGCACAAGCTGGAATCAAGATTGCCAGGAGAAATATCAATAACCTCAGATATGCAGATAACACCACCCTTATGGCAGAAAGTGAAGAGGAACTAAAAAGTCTCTTGATGAAAGTGAAAGAGGAGAGTGGAAAAGTTAGCTTAAAGCTCAACATTCAGAAAACGAAGATCATGGCATCTGGTCCCATCACTTCATGGCAAATAGATGGAGAAACATTTGAAACAGTGGCTGATCTTTTTGGGGGGCTCCAAGATTGCTGCAGATGGTAATTGCAGCCATGAATTTAAAAGATGCTTACTCCTTGGAAGGAAAGTTATGACCAGCCTAGATAGCATATTAAAAAGCAAAGACATTACTTTGCCAACAGACGTCCATCTAGTCAAGGCTATGGTTTTTCCAGTAGTCATGTATGGATGTGAAAATTGGACTATAAAGAAAGTTGAGTGCCAAAGAATTGATGCTGTTGAACTGTGATTTTGGAGAAGACTCTCGAGAGTCCCTTGGACTGCAAGGAGATCCAACCAGTCCATTCTGAAGGAGATCAACCCTGGGATTTCTTTGGAAGGAATGATGCCAAAGCTGAAACTCCAGTACTTTGGCCACCTCGTGCAAAGAGTTGATTCATTGGAAAAGACTTTGATGCAGGGAGGGATTGGGAGCAGGAGGAGAAGGGGATGACTGAGGATGAGATGGCTGGATGGAATCACCAACTCGATGGACGTGAGTCTGAGTGAACTCCGGGAGTTGGTGATGCACAGGGAGGCCTGGCGTGCTGCGATTCATGGGGTCACAAAGAGTCGGACACGACTCAGCGACTGAACTGAACTGAACTGTCTGATTTTGGTATCATGGTCACAGTGGCCTTGTAGAATGAGTCTGGAATTGTTCCTTCCTCTCCAATTTTTGGAAGAGTTTTAGAATAGGCATTAACTCTTCTCTAAATGTTTGATAGAATTCTCTTGTGAAGCTATCTGGTCCTGGGCTTTTGTTTGGGGGGAAATATTTGACCACAGCTTCAATTTCAGTGCTTGTAATTGGGTTGTTCATAATTTCTATTTCTTCCTGGCTCAGTCTTGGAAGATTGAATTTTTCTAAGAATCTGTCCATATCTTCCAGGTTATCTATTTTATTGCCATATATCTTATAATCCTTTGTATTTCTGCATTATCTGTTGTAACTACTCCTTCTTTATGTCTAATTTTGAGATTTTTGAATCTTCTCTCTTTTTTTCTTGACGAGTCTGGCTAAAGATTTGTCAATTTTGTTTATCTTCTCAAACAGCTTTTTAATCTTCTTGTCAGCTTTTCATTTTATTAATTTTTACTATTGTTTCTTTCATTTATTTTTCATTTATTTCTGCTTGGATCTTTATGATTTCTTTTCTTCTGCTAATTCTGAGGTGTTTTAGTTCTTCTTTATTCGGTTGTTTTAGGTGTAAAGTTAGGTTGTCTATGCAATGTTTTTCTTATTTCTTGAAGTAGTATTGTACTGCTATAAACTTCCCTCTTAGAACTCCTTTTGCTGTATCTCATAGGTTATGATTTGTCATGTTTTCATTTCCATTTGTTTTTAGAAATTTTATTTCCCTTTTTATTTCTTCAGAAACCTGTTGATTATTTAGAAACATATTGTTTAGTCTCCATGTGTTTGTGATTCTTACAATTGTTTTCTTGTAGTTGATATCTAGTCTCATAGCATTGTGGTTAGAGAAGATGCTGGATATGATATCAATTTTCTTAAATTTACTGAGGTTTGATTTGTGACCCAAGATGTGGTCTATCCTGGAAAATGTTCCATGTGCACTTGAGAAGAAGGTGTATTCTTTTGCATGTGGATGCAATGTCCTAAAGATATCAATGAGATCCATCTCGTATTGTGTATCATTTAAGACTTATGTTTCCTTATTTATTTTCTGTTTTGATGATCCATCCACTGGTGTCAGGGGGTGGTGTTAAAGTCTCCTACTATTATTGTGCTACTGTACATTTCTCCTTTTATGTCTGTTAGTGTTTGTCTTATGTATTGAAGTGCTCCTGTGTTGGGTGCATAGGTATTTATAATTGTTATGTCTTCCTCTTGGATTCATCCCTTGAGCATTGTGTAGTGTCCTTCCTTATCTCTTATAATCTTCTTTATTTTAAGGTCTATTTTGTTGATATGAGGATTGCTACTCCAGCTTTCTTTTGCTTCCCATTTGCATGGAATATATTTTTCCATCCTCTCACTTTCAGTCTACATGTGTCTTGAGGTCTGAAGTGGGTATCTTGTAGACAGCATATATATGGGCCTTGTTTTGTATCCATTCCGCCTGTCTGAGTCTTTTGGTTGCAGCATTTAGTCCATTTACATTTAAAATAATTATTGCTATATATGTTCCTATTGCCATTTTCTTAATTCTGTAGGGTGGATTTTGTAGATCATTTTTGTTGTCTTGCATTTCTTGACTGTATAAGTCTGTTTAACATTTGTTGAAAAGCTGGTTTGGTGGTACTAAATTCTCTTAACTTTTGCTTGTCTAAAAAGTTTTTGATTTCTCCATCAATTTTGAATGAGATCTTTGCCAGGTAGAATAATCTTGGTTGTAGATATTTCCCTTCAGCACTGTAAGTATATGCTGTCATTCCCTTCTGGCCTGGAGAGTTTCTGCTGAAAGACCAGCTGTTAAGCATATGTGGTTTCCCTTCTATGTTACTTGTTGCTTTTTGCTTGCAGTTTTAATATTCTTTCTTTGTGTTCAGTCTTTGTTAGTTTGATTAGTATGTGTCTTGGCATGTTTCTCCTTGGGTTTATCCCATATGGGAGTCTTTGCTCCTCTTGGGCTTGATTATTTCTTTTTCCGTATTGGGGAAATTTTCAACTATAATCTTGCAGGGGTTCTGGTAGCATCAGGTACTCAGGGGAGTTGGCAACTAGGGCAGCAAGAAATATAGTGCTCTAGAAGGATATGGCAACAATATTGGCCAATACGCTCCAATATTCTTGCCTGGAAAACCCCCCTGACTGAGAAGCCTGGCAGGTGACAGTCTACAGGGTTGCAAAGAGTTGGACATGACCGAAGCAACCCTGCACACATAGACACAAGACTTTTTTTGCCTGTGTCAGCTATGCCTTAGCGAGAGTTGAGCATGAAGGTGGCACAGGTGCTTGGCTTGCATGGACTGCGGTGGCAGCAAGTGTGCAGGGAAACACAGGATTGTGTGTCTGCCTCTGCCCCTGCCCCAGGATTTATGGCACTATCAGTCTTTTTTGAGCCTCTTGTAGCTGGCAATCAGAAGGCCTCTTTGGCTGGTCTTTCTCAGTAGCTCCATCCGTTCAGGCACTCTGAGGGCTCCCTTGCCTGGGGTTCTTCTCTGTTGTTCAGTGCCTCCAGCTCATAGAGTGGTCCCCTTGGCTGGGGTCCTACTCTGTAGTTCAGTGCCTCAGGTGTTTGATGGGCTAGCTTCTCTTATTCAGCTCCCCATGATGGCGTGTGGGGAGAGAGAGGCTATGGTGATGGCTCCACTCCTATGCATGACTCAGCAGTATCACCTTGCTTCCATGGCTGCCAGGCTTTCCTCAACAGGCATTTCCCACCACAATCTCCTCCCTCACGTCCTTTCAATCTGTCTCTGCACAGTCAACAGCAGCCCCCACCCTGGGATTGCTCCACAATCCCGAAACTCCAACTCCCAGTTGCTGTGCCTTCCAGGGGCCTGTGTCCCTGTCTGGGGTATGTATGTCTGCGGCAAGGACTATCTGACTCTCATTCCATTTAGGCTGCCACAGATCAGCTGTTTCACTCTCAGCCTTAAATGTTTCTCCTCTGACTGAAACAATGGCCCCAGTGTGGGGATCAGACCCCTGCTTCAGTTCCCCCACTGGCGAAGGGAAGGTCCAGTCCTACTAACACTCCTGTTTGTCCCCCTAGTTCTTTTGTCCTACTGAGTTTTGTGTGGCTCTATATATTCTTTTCTGGTGGTCAGGTACTCTTGTCCACTCTCAGTTGGTGTTCTGCATGCACCTCTGTGTCTGAAGGTGTATTCCTGACGTATCCATGGGGAGAGATGTACTACATGTCCACCTACTCTTCTGCCATCTTGTTCTCCTCCCTTGAGCAAGTATTATATCTCCACTTAAAAAGTTCAGCTTGGTTCTGCCCAGTGTGATTTAAAGTTATATTCTGGTGTAAGGACGAACTTCTCTGTAATCTCAACTCTCTTAGGAGAACCGTTTCATGCCTAATCTTTTGAATGGGGTAGTTGCTAGAGAATGATTAAAATGAGAAATGACTAGCAAACACCAAGGATCTAAATTCTTAACAGGGAATTTAGGATAACATAGAAGTCATAAAAACAATTTTGGTGATGTCTGGAGCAGCACAAGGTATTTTACCTTGCTCTGTGGTCTCCATCACATTTATCCATCAGGTTTATCCTTTATTGGAAATAAAGTAGTGAGTAAGATAGAAAAATGCATTTAGATCTGTGTGGAATGTGGCTTTAGAGTACCAAGAAGGATATTCTCATGTATAAACCTGACACTGTCAGTGGTCAGCTTTGAGAAATCACACACAAAGAAGAAAGAATGTGTCGATGTATGGCAAAGCCAATGGAGTATTGTAAAGTAAAATAAAGTAAAAAAAATAATAATAACAAATCAAATCATTATGCTGTAAAAAAAAAAAAGAAGAAGAAGAAGAAAGAATAGCCAAGGGCTGAATTAGTAGATGCCTCATTGATACTGTTTAAGCTCTAGATCCCACTTACCAGAGTTTAGATTCACCTGGTTAGAAAGAAATGAGGGTCTGTTGTAGGTGTTTGTGTATATTTGCTAAGTCATATCCAACTCTTTCAAGACCTAATGGGAGGTAGCTCACCAGACTCCACTCTTCATGGAGTTTCCCTGGAAAGTTTCCCAGTGGGTTGCCATTTCCTACTCCAGGGAAATCTTCTCAACCCAGGCATTGAACCCACATCTCCTGCATTGGTAGGTAGATTCTTTACCACTGAGCCACAGGGAAGCCCATGCATGAAACTTAAAGAGTTCAAAGTAATAAATTTCAAGACTTTTTGCTTGCATTTAAATATGTACATATATCAACATATAAAATAAATGTATGCACATAAGAATAACACTGTATTATTATTCAGTGACTTTTTTCATTTAACGAGGAATATTGAAGATATTTCCATGTCAAAATATACAGATCTACCTTATTCCTCTTAGTAATCATATAGCATTCCATATTTTGCATGATGATTAATTTTCTGTGTCACCTTGACAAGGCCATGGGGTGCTCAGATATTTGGTCAAATATTGTTTTGAATGAATCAGTAGATTGAGCAAAGAAGTTTGACCTCCTCAATGTGGATGGGTCCCATCTGGTCAGTTGAAGGCCTGAGTAGAACAAAATGGTACAGTAAAAGAGAATTCCTTCTGGCTGGCTGCTTTCAAGCTGGAATATTGTTGTTGTTGTTGTTTTAATCTGTCTTTTATTAGTCTCAATCCTGCCAGCTTCCAGACTGGAACTATACCCTCAGCTCTCCTTGTTGTCTGACTTGCTGACTACACTTCTGAGGACACTTAGCCATGATTCAGTTATTTATAATAAATTTATTTATACATTTATATATAAAGACATGCAAATTGGTTTTTTCTCTGGAGAACTCTGACTAATAGACTATGGATGGACTATTATTTCTTTGATCATTCCCCAATTATAGATCATTTATATTGTTTTAAATATGCTATTTTTAAAAATGCTAAACCCATATGACTAGTTCAGTTCAGTTCAGTCACTCAGTCATGTCCAACTTTTTGTGACCCCATGAATCGCAGCACGCCAGTCCTCCCTGTCCATCACCAACTCCAGGAGTTCACTCAGACTCACGTCCATCGAGCCAGTGATGCCATCCAACCATCTCATCCTCTGTCGTCCCCTTCTCCTCCTGCCCCCAATCCCTCCCAGCATCAGAGCCTTTGCCAATGAGTTAACTCTTCGCATGAGGTGGCCAAAGTACTGGAGTTTCAGCTTTAGCGTCATTCCTTCCAAAGAAATCCGAGGGTTGATCTCCTTCAGAATGGACTGGTTGGATCTCCTTGCAGTCCAAGGGACTCTCAAGAGTCTTCTCCAACACCACAGTTCAAAAGCATCAATTCTTTGGTTCTCAGCCTTCTTCACAGTTCAGCTCTCACATCCATACATGACCACAGGAAAAACCATAGCCTGGACTAGACGGACCTTAGTCAGCCAAGTAATGTCTCTGCTTTTGAATATACTATCTAGGTTGGTCATAACTTTTCTTCCAAGGAGTAAGCATCTTTTAATTTCATGGCTGCAGTCACCATCTGCAGTGATTTTGGAGCCCCCCAAAAAATAAAGTCTGACACTGTTTCCACTGTTTCCCCATCTATTTCCCATGAAGTGATGGGACCAGATGCCATGATCTTCATTTTCTGAATGTTGAGCTTTAAGTCAACTTTTTCACTCTCCTCTTTCACTTTCATCAAGAGGCCTTTTAGTTCCTCTTCACTTTCTGCCATAAGGGTGGTGTCATCTGCATATCTGAGGTTATTGATATTTCTCCCAGGAATCTTGATTCCAGCTTGTGCTTCTTCCACCCCAGGGTTTCTCATGGTGTACTCTGCATATGACTAGAATGGGCTTATTTCCTTAGGAGAGATTCCCCAGAGCAGAATCGCTGAGACAAAGTATAGACATTTAAAATCTTACCTTTTGATCTACATTTCAAATTTACCTTTCTGAAAAGCTTTTCTAGATTTTATTCTAATCAGCAATGTATCAACAGTGGTTATTTGTCTATTTGCATATGTGCGTTGGATATTAAAAATATTTTAAATTTGATAATCTGAAGAGTAAAAAGCTTCCATGTATATATTACTTTAAATTGAACTTACTTGCTTCATTTAAATTTACTGAGTTACAAAATTGAAGTTTGTTGGTTGTTTTTAATGTCTTTATCAGGCGTTTGTGTTTATTGCTATTTTCCTATCAGGTAATTTTCTTTTTTCCTGCTGATTGGTAGTTGTTACTTACATATTATTGATATTAATTTTATAATTGTTATATAGATTGCAAGTATTTGTCCCTGGTCTATCACTTGTTTTTATCATTGTTTATGACATCTTCATAGCAGTAAGATCACAGAATAGTGGTTATTTGCTTTGGAATCAGATAGCCTAGGTTCAAATAGTACTTCTACAACTTACTAGCTACATAACTGTAAAATCACTAATGTTTTTTAAGACTTAGTTTGTGCTCTTAAAGTAGGAATCTGTTACAGTGGTACCCACATCTTGAATTATTGTGAGCATTAAATGAGACAATTTGTGTAAAGTGCATACTGCATCATCTAGCACCTTGAAAGTGCTCAATTAATGGCAACTATTATGGGTTTTATGATTACTAAGTCATATTAAAGAGTACATTTCAATGGAGTCATGTCTGTCAAATATGAGTTAGGCTATCACTTAGAATATCTTTGGTTGCAAGAAACAGAACATCAAACTAAAAAATGGCTCAAAATAACCACCTATCCAGTCATTTTTATAGATTTTAGAAGCAACTAATTTTCTACATTTAATTCTTTTCGCTTGAAATAACTAGTGTGGTCTCCATTTTCTGTGGTAGAATTCTGTGCTGCACCATTCAGACTATAAAAATGTTCCCCTACATTTTTGAAACTTTAAAATTTTTGTTTTTGATATGCAATCTAGAATTAATCTTAACTATTGTGTGAGAAATAACACATTGTGTGAGAGAGTAATCTAACTTAAAAATAATAATCCATTATCCCAACATCATCTATTAAACAGTCTTTCTCCACTCTTTTAAGTGAAGTGAAGTGAAGTGAAGTCGCTCAGTCGTGTCTGACTCTTTGCGACCCCAAGGACTGTAGCCTACCAGGCTCCTCCTTCCGTGGGATTCTCCAGGCAAGAGTACTGGAGTGGGTTGCCATTTCCTTCTCCAGGGGATCTTCCTGACCCAGGGATCGAACCCGGGTCTCCCGCATTCCAGGCAAACGCTTAACCTCTGAGCCACCAGGGAAGCCCACTCTTTTTAAATGATGTATTAATCATATGTTACTTCCCTTATTAAGGGGATCTGATAAACTGAAGGAGTATTACTGTTCTAGAATAAAAATTATGGTAGTATGTAGTGAAATGCATATGATTGCATTTGGACAAAAAGCCTTTAAACAAGGGAAAACACATTTTTTAGATATGGTAGCTTTCAATCACCCTGTGTAGTTGTCCTAGTATCAAGATATAGTTGACTGATAGAAATAAAGAGGGAGAAGGCCACATAATGTCACAAACTTCCAAACACAGAAGACTGAATCAAAAGCAGACACTGTCTAGGGAAAATGTTCACTCAGGTATATCCGCTCTGATTGCAGGCACCCTTATTCATTCATAACTATATTATAGTTAATAAGAAAGCCTCTGAAAAATTCAATGAACTCCAACAAAGAACACATTTCCATGTAGTTTAGTTACTTTTATCTTGGGGAAAGTAATGAACTCATTGCTTTGAAGAGTAAACAAAAAATAATTTACAAGTAGAAGGGGTTTCTCTGGAAGTACAGGGGTTAAGACTTCACTCTTCCAATGCAGAGAGCAGAGGTTCGATACCTAGTCAGGGAACTAAAATCCTACATGCTGCACAGCATGGTTAAAAACTAAAGTAAAAAATTTTTTAAGAAATAAAAAACAAAGCAAGTAGATGAACTTGGTGGTATTTAGAGTGGTATACTGCATATACTTATTATTTTCCCTCTGACTCGGTCAGGATTTTCAGATTCACCTGCTGCCTCATGTTTGCTCTATCAGCATTTCTTCAAAGAATATAATAAAACTCATTCTCCCTACCTCCTGGGTGCAAGAATTGGAGCAATTTCATCCTATCTGAATTACTCTCTGTCTTTTCTGCTGCTGACAAGGTGTGGGTGAGGGTCAAGTTCAATCCAAGCCTCTTAGGAGTAAAAAGGACTCAGTTACAATGTCTCTTGGTTTGTTGCAGTATTGTTTTATAAACTTGTCTATTTTAGTACAAACACCAAAGTGTTAAAATTTCTATGACATTATAAAATATGTTAATATCTGGTAGGCAAAAGCTCCTCATTATTCTCTTTAAAATTCTTTCCTTAGTGCTTTCCTTGCTAGGTAAACTTTAGAATCATCCTTTCAAGTTTCATAAAATATCATTTTAAGCTTTTGATTGACATTTATTTGCATTTACAAATTAAATTTCTGGAGAATTGCCACCCTTACAATTTCAAGTCTTTCCTTTCAAATGATCGTATGTCTCTATTTAGCATTTCTTTAGTTTTTCAGTAAGTTTTATCCTCCTTTATATGATTCTCACACATTTCCCATTAGGTCTATCGCTAAGTATTTTGTTGCTGTTGTGAATGGCACTTTTCTGCACTGAGTTTTCTATGGGGTCATTGTTAGTCTATAATGAAGTTACTGGTTTTTGAATGTTGATTTTAAACCCACATGTCTTACTATTTTAATAGTTCTAATCATTTTTACATTGTTTTTCTTGGATTTTTTAAGGAGACAATCATTATATTTTCAAATAATAATGGTTTAATCTTTTCCTTTCCAATAGTTATATCATTCTTCATATCTTGTTGTAATATGCAGTTGTTGTCATGAAGTAGTCCTCAGTCATGTCTGACTCTTTGTGACCCCATGGACTGTAGCCCACCAGCCTCCTCCATCCATGGAATTTTCTAGGCAAGAGTACTGGAGTGGATTGCCATTTCCTTCTCCAGGGGATCTTCCCAACCCAGGGATCGAACCCAGGTCTCCCGCATTGCGGGCAGACACTTTACTGTCTGAGCCACCAGGGGATCGCAGTACCTCCAGAATAATGATAAAAGGTAACACTAATAATCCTATCTACTCTTGTTCTTACCTAAAGAAACTACTTCTAAACCTTCACCATTGAATATAATATTTGCAATATTTCTGTTGGGTATATCTTATGAAATCAAAAAATTTCCACCTATTAATATTGCTACCTTTCTATGAATTTATAGCAGTTTGCTGTATATGTACTTTTCTTTAATAAAAACATGTGCTGAATTTTTATCAAATGTTTGTCTTATCAAATATTTTTATATACACCAATCAATAATCATATGGTTTTTCTTCTTTAATTTCTTAATAAAATGATCCTTTTTAATAATTTCTGAAGATAACCCAGACTTACATTTCTAGTATAAAATCTATTTGGTTATAATTGATCATTTTGCATAGTGATCTGATTTGGGATTTATGGATGTATGGCTCTTCAGAATCTCTGTTAAAACATAAACTCAGGGACCTGTGGTACTATAACAAAAGTTAACATTTGTGTCATCAGAGTCCCAGAAGGAAAGGAGAAAGAGGGCCAGGTTGAAAAAAATACTTGAAGTAATAATAATTGAAACTTCCCAAATTTGTCAAGGGACATAACCTTACAGATTCAAAAAGGTGACTGAACCCCCAAACAGATTAACTACCCCAAAAATCCATACCAAGACATATCATAATTAAACTTCAGAAATTAAAGATAAAGAAAAATCTTGAAAGCAGCCAGAAAGGCCTGTTACATAAAGGGAAGTAGCAGTTGGAATGACCTTTTCTCATCAGAAATCACAGAGACCAGAAGGAAATAGCATGATAGTTTCAAAGTGTTGAAAAAAAAATCATCAAACCCAGAATCCTATACCCAATGAAAATATTCTTCAGGAATGAAGGGAAAATACAGACATTCTCAAAGAAGGAAAACCAAGAAAATTTCTTACCACCAAACCTATCCTGAAGGAATGGTTAAACAAAATTCTCTATACAGAAAAGAAATGAGGAAAGAAAGAACCTTGGAAAGTCAGAAGAGAAGAAAGAACATGACAAGCAAAACTATGGATAGATACAATAGGTTTGTCTCCTGCTCTTGAGTTTTCTAGATCATGTTTGAGGATTGAAGCAAAAAATGTAACACTGATTGATGCAGTTCTAAATGTATATGAAGGAAATATTTAAGACAACTATTTTATAAACAGGGAAGGCTAATGGGATATAAAATAAGGTCACTTGAACTGGTGACATGGCTGTACCAGTACACTGTAATAAGATAAAGATATACATATAAGCAGGCATGCATACCTCATTATATATATATGCATTTGTATATAAATTCTCTTGATATAAAGATATATGTTACAAAAATATAAAACAAAGGAAAACAAGAGTGGATAAATTAATATCAGATAAAATAGACACCGGAGCAAATAAAATTACCAGAAATTGAGACAGACATAATATAATGATAAAAGTCATCCTCCAAGAAGACATAGCAATCCTACATCCATATGCACCAAACAACAGAACGAATGCATGCAAAGCAAAACTTGACAGAAGTGAAAGGAGACATAGATAAATCCACATTTATTTGGTTATTTCAAAAATCCTTTCAAAGAAACTGATAGAGCATCTCCATAGTAGATGAGCAAGGGTACAGAGCTCTATAAAGTCATCAACCAACAGGACCTAATTGGCATTTACAGAACACTCTATCCAACAGAAGTGTGATACACATTCTTTGTAAAGAATCTGCCTGCAATGCAGGAGACCCAGTTTCAGCCCCTGGACTAGGAAGATCCCCTGGAGAAGGGAGTGGCAACCCACTCCAGTATTCTTTCCTGGAGAATTCCATGGACAGAGGAGCCTGGTGGATTACAATCTATGGGGTTTCAAAGAGCTGGAGTTCACCCAAACCCATGTCCATCAAGTCAGTGATGCCATCCAACCATCTCATCATCTGTCTGTCCCTTTGGAGAGGAAAATACATAGCACTATATTCATACATTAGAAAAAAAAGATCAAGTCTCAAATCAATAATCTAAGCTCCAACCTAAAGAAATGAAAAAAAAAAAAGAGAGAGAGAGCAGATACATCCAAAATTCACAAAAGGAAAGAAATAATAAATATAAAAGCAAAAATCAATGAAAGTTAAAACAGAAAAGCAATACAAAATTAAAATAAAAACCCAATTCTCTGTAAAGATCAATAAAATTCATAAAACTTAGCAAGAAAGAGGAGGAAAAAGAAATATGACACAAATTGCCAAAGAGAGGGGGCAATGACACAAAATGCTAAAATCAGCAATGAAATGGGGACTATCACTACTGACTCTGCAGACATAAAGGGGTAACTGGGTAACATTATGAACAATTCTAGATCTATAAATCTGACAACTTAGATGAAATGGACCAATTCCTCAAAAAGTATAAACTGTCCAACCTACCTAATATAAACTAGTTAATTCATCTATCACCTCCTCAGTCACTCAGTCATGCCTGACACTGCAATTCCATTGACTGTAGCCTTCCATGCTCCTCTGTCCATGGGATTGTCCCAACAAGAATACTGGAATGGGTTGCCATTTCCTCCTCCAGGTCATACACCATATAATCTATCCATTTAAAGTGTACAGTTCAATGGCTTTTAGTACATTCATAGAGTTGTACATTCATTGCCACAATCAATTTTAGTATACTTTTATTACCTCAAAATGAAACCCCACTCACTTCAGCCATTTCCTTGCATTATTTCAATCCCACATAGCCCTTGGAAACTACTATTCCGTATCTATAGAGTTGCCTATTCTGGACATTCTATATAAATGAAATCATACACTATGCAATCCTTTTTGAGTGGCTTCTTTCACTTAGCACAATGTTAGTACTTCTTTCCTTTTAATTGCTGAATAATACATTTAGTGCACAAATTTTAATGCAAATGTTTTCATTTCTTTGGGGCATTTGCTTAGGAGTCAGTTCAGTTCAGTTGCTCAGTCGTGTCCGACTCTTTGCAACCCCATGAATCACAGCACGCCAGGCCTCCCTGTCCATCACCAACTCCCGGAGTTCATTCAGACTCACGTCCATCAAGTCTGTGATGCCATCCAGCCATCTCATCCTCTATCATCCCCTTTTCCTCCTGCCCCCAATCCCTCACAGCATCAAAGCCTTTGCCAATGAGTCAACTCATCACATGAGGTGGCCAAAGTACTGGAGGTTCAGCTTTAGCATCATTCCTTCCAAAGAAATTGCAGGACTGATCCTCAGAATGGACTGTTTAGCATCAATTCTTTGGCGCTCAGCTTCCTTCACAGTCCAACTCTCACATTCACACATGACCACTGGAAAAACCACAGCCTTGACTAGATGGACCTTTGTTGGCAAAGTAATGTCTCTGCTTTTCAACATGCTGTCTAGGTTGGTCATAACTTTTCTTCCAAGGAGTAAGTGTCTTTTAATTTCATGGCTGCAGCCACCATCTGCACTGATTTTGGAGCCCCCCAAAATAAAGTCTGACACTGTTTCCCCATCTATTTCCCATGACGTGGTGGGACCAGATGCCATGATCTTCGTTTTCTGACTGTTGAGATTTAAGCCAACTTTTTCACTCTCTTTCATTTTCATCAAGAGACTTTTTAGTTCCTCTTCACTTTCTGCCATAAGGGTGGTGTCAGCTGCAANTCTGCACTTTCAGCGTGGACAGCAATCACCGGGTGTGGTCCGTTGTAAGACACATTCAGATCTGCGGGGCAAAGCAGGGCCCGAGACTCTGCGTTCTAACGAGCGCTGGGGAGGATAATGCTGCTGGCCCCTGCATACTGTGCAGAAGCAGGCTCTCTAGTGCCACCATCTTTTCTAGGCCATCCAGCCGTTCCTGGGTCAGCCACTCGCTCGGTGTCACCGTGACAAATCCCTTTGAGGATGCCTAACTATTCTTTTAGTCCAGGAAAGGGGAATGTGGGAAGCAAGGGACACACAGCACGTAGGGTTGTAGGGGGTGGGGGAAACTTAGCTGCCTTGCAACTGGGTTCCCCCTCCCCACCACTGACCCCCTTAAGTCCCCCAGTGGGCTATCAGATGGGGTCTTAGACTGGACCCCCACACTGGGATTGGGGATGCTCCCAGAAAGACCTGAAGATTCAGGTTCAAGTTAACCTGAGTCACCACCACCAGCCGGCCAACTTGGTGTTTGTTTTGAGCAGCCCTCACAGTCAGGCCCGTGTTCCCAGCGTATTATTTTTCCAGGTGGCAGAAGTGAAGGCCTTTGCCCTCACAAGGTCAGAGATCTCACAGGAAGCAGAAGCGCACAGAGCTGGTCCCCAGGGCGCCTCCTCTGGACTGTAAACAGGAAGTTGAAGGTACATGCTTCAGGAACACCCTGGTTTGTTTTTTTTTTTTCTGCTGGTTTACTCTGTAGCCATTCTGCCCATTCAGACCAACCAGGGAGAAGACGATCCGAAAGACTGTTGGCAGCCCTCTGAACCACGCTGGCCAGATCTGATGATAGCAAGGATGCTGGGCAAAGGTTTGCACCCGGGGAGGGCACAGGCGGTGGTAGGTAGGGCTACACGTTTCCGGGGTGCGCCCTCTGGTTACTCCAGCCCACTTTCCCCAATCCCTCCATGCCACCCCTCAAAGTAAATATTTCTCAGGGCCACAGACATTTGAGAAGCCAACCCCTGGGTGGTGATGGCAGCTGGCGAAACTTTCAACAGGAGGCCAGAGGAGGAAGGGGAGCTGGGGTGCCCAGGCCCATACCAGGCTGCTGGCTCTAGGCTTTCACTATTGTCCCCTGTTTTCAAAGTTCCCAGTCCGGAGGGGGCTGGGAAAGGCAGAGTTTGGGGATTTGTTCAGCCTAGGTATACATAAATAGCAGCAGACAAAATGTCCTTTATCAGCTATTTCCCAGGAAACAGGGAGAAAATTCTTCTCGTTGCCAGATTATAAAAGAAGAGGGAGACAGCCCTCTCTTCTTCCCTCTCCCCCGTGCAGAACACTAAGTCACTGTCTGACACCCACCAGGAGGGTCCCTGTTGGAGAGAAGGCAGGGGCGGGCTGATGACTTGGGCAGATGCTAGGAAGACGGGTTCACTGCCAGCCGGAGCAGAGAGAGCCTTTCCCGGGAAAGGCGAGGTGACGTGAGCCTGCCGGGTAAACTGGAAATTATTAACCACAGGATGGGCAGAATTAAAAAGAGCTGAAAACTGATTGTTGGCTTTACCGGGAGTTATAAGCATGCTAGGGGGAAAAGGACAAATATATTTGAATTTTTTTTTTTTTTCCTGAATCAGGAAGAACCATTTCCAATAATTCTGTCAAGTAAAGCTCTCCAGTGTTCTCTCCTGCTGGCATTTCAAGGCTGGTTTTGTTATTTCTTCACACAGATGGCCTAGGAAACACTCACCACACTCAATATATTTTTCTTTTCTCTCTCCCTGCCACCTTTTTTATTCGCCCAAAGGATCTGAGTCTTTTGAATCTGCCCCTTTCTTATTTTCTTTCTATTTCAGATTTAGATAATACTTTAAAGGGCCTGTGAAACTATTTACATCACAGGAGAATTTGAGATGATTTTTCTATCATAAAAATAATAGGTCTTACTTTCTGCCATCATCGACTAACATTTTATCGCACATTTGCCATGTATCTGGGTGTGCGCCATTGCTTTTCAGAGACTGACATGTGGTAGTTCTATTTTCAGTTGGGTTTTTGTTATTGTTGTCGTTATTGAGTTGTATGAGTTCTTTACATATTTTGGATATTAACCCTTTATCAGACATATGATTTGCAGACATTTTCTTCCATCCTATAGGTTGTCTTTTCATTTTGGTGATTTTTTTTTTTTNGTAGGAAGTCAAGAAACACCTGAAGTAACAGGCAAATTTGGCCTTGGAATATGGAATGAAGCAGGGCAAATGCTAATAGAGTTTAGCTTAGGAGTAGAATTGCCAAATCACATAGTAACTGTGTTTAACCATTTGAGGAATTGAAAGGCTGTTTTCCAAAGCAGCTTCCTCAATTTACATTCCCACCAGCAGTGTATGAAAGTTTCAATTTTTGTAATCCTTGTTACTGTCTTTTTAAATTATAGCCATCTTAATGAGTGTGAAGTAGAATTAGCCATTTCCTGATAATTAATGATGCTAGTCATTTTTCATGTCCTTTTCAGCCATTTGTATCTCTTGTTTGGAGAAGTCTATTCATTTACTTTGCTCTGTTATTCATGCTTTTGCTGTTGAAATATAATAATTTTTATGTATTCTGGATACTAAATATGCAACTATATGATTTGCAAATATTTTCTTGCATTTTGGGGGTTATTCGTTAATTTGCCTGTAGTGTCCTTTGAAGCACAAATTTTTGATCTTGACTAAGTTCGATGAGTATCATGTCTAAGAAAGCATTGCCTAATCAAAGGTCATAAATATTTACACCTATGATTTTTCTTAAGAATTTTATGGTTTTAGCTCTTACATTTATGTCTTTAATGTAAGACATAAATATGTTTATTTATTTTTACAGATTTTATATTTACATAAATATTTTTATTTATTTTATTTTAATTGGAGGCTAATTACTTTATAATATTGTAGTGGGGTTTGCCATACATCCACCTGAATCAGCCAGGGTGTACATGTGTTCCCCATCCTGAACCCTCCTCCCACCTCCCTCCCTATGCCATCACTCAGGGTCATCCCAATGTACCAGCCCTGAACACCCTGACTCATGCATCAATCCTGGACTAGTGATCTATTTCACATATGATAAATATACATGTTTCAGTGCTATTCTCTCAAATCATCCCACCCTTCCCTTCTCTCACAGAGCCCCAAAGTCTGTTCTTTACATCTGTGCCTCTTTTGCTGTCTTGCATATAGGTTCATAGTTACCATCTTTCTAAATTCCATATGTATGTGTTAGTATACTGTATTGGTGTTTTCGTTTCAACTTACTTCACTCTGTATAATAGGTTCCAGTTCCATCCACTTCATTATAACTGACACAAATGCATTCTTTTTAATAGCTGGTAGTATTCCATTGTGTATATGTACCAAAATTTCCTTATCCATTTGTCTGCCGATGGACATCTAGGTTTCTTCTATGTCCTGACTATTGTAAACAGTGCTGCAATGAACATTGGGGTACAGGTATCTCTTTCAGTTCTGGTTTCCTCAGTGTGTATGCCCAGCAGTGGGATTGCTGGGTCATATGGCAGTTCTATTTCCAGTTTTTAAAGGAATCTCCACACTGTTCTCCATAGTGGCTGTACTAGTTTGCATTCCCACTTGCATTGTAAGAGGGTTCCTTTTTCTCCGCATCCTCTCCAACTTTTTTTTTTTTTTTTTGTAGACATTTTGATAGCAGCCATTCTGACCAGCATGGACTGTACCTCATTGTGGTTTTGATTTGCATTTCTCTGATAATGAGTGATGTTGAGCATCATTTCATGTGTTTGTTAGCCATCTGTATGTCTTCTCTGGAGAAATGCTTGTTTAGTTCTTTGGTCCATTTTTTTATTGGGTCACTTATTTTTCAGGAATATAGCTGCAAGAGCTGCTTGTATATTTTAAGATTCTTTGTTGCTTCATTTGCTATTATTTTCTCCCATTCTGAAGGCTGTCTTTTCCTCAATTATAGTTTCCTTCATTGTGCAAAATCTTTAAGATTACTTAGATCCCATTTGTATAATTTTGCTTTTATTTACACTACTCTGGGAGGTGGGTCATAGAGGATCCTGCTGTGATTTATGTCAGAGAGTGTTTTGCCTATGTTTTCCCCTAGGAGTTTTATAGTTTTTGGTCTTACATTTAGATCTTTAATCCATTTTGAGTTTATTTTTGTGTCTGGCATTAGAAAGTGTTCTGATTTCATTCTTTACAAGTGGTTGACCAGTTTTCCCAGCACCACTTATTCAAGAGATTGTCTTTTCTCCATTGTGTATTCTTGCCACCTTTGTCAAAGATAAGGTGTCCATAGGTGCCTGGATTTATCTCTGGCTTTCTATATTGTTCCATTGATCTATATTTCTGTCTTTGTGCCAGTACCATACTGCCTTGATGACTGTAGCTTTATAGTATAGCCTGAAGTCTGGCAGGTTGATTCTTCTAGTTCCATTCGTCTTTCTCAAGGTTGCTTTGGCTATTCAAGATTTTTTTGTATTTCCATAAAAATTGTGAAATTATTTGTTCTAGTTCTCTGAAAAATACCGCTGGTACCTTGATAGGGATCCCATTGAATCTATACATTGCTTTGGGTAGTATCCTCATTTTCACTATATTGATTCTTCCGTGCCATGGACATGGTATATTTCTCCATCTTTCTGTGTCATATTTGATTTCTTTCATCAGTGTTTTATAGTTTTCTATATATGGGTCCTTTGTTTTTTTAGGTAGCTTTATTCCTAAGTATTTTATTCTTTTCGTTGCAATGGTGAATGGAATTGTTTCCTTAATTTCTCTTCCTGCTTTCTCATTGTTAGTGTATAGGAATGCAAGGGATTTCTGAGTGTTAATTTTATATCCTGCCACTTCACTATATTCATTGATTAGCTCTATTAATTTTCTGGTGGAGTCTTTAGGGTTTTCTATGTAGAGGATCTTGTCATCTGCAAACAGTGAGAGTTTTACTTCTTTTCCAATTTGGAGTCCTTTTATTTCTTTTTCTGCTCTGATTGCTGTGGCCAAAACTTTCAAAATTATGTTGAATAGTAGTGGTGAGAGTGGGCATCCTTGTCTTGTTCCTGACTTTAGGGGAAATGGCTTTCAATTTTTCACCATTGAAGATAATGTTTGCTGTGGGTTTATCATGTATGGCTTTTATTATGTTGAGGCATATTCCTTCTATGCTTGCTTTCTGGAGGATTTTTATCATAAATGGATGTTGAATTTTGTCAAAGTCTTTCTCTGCATCTACTGAGATAATCATATGGTTTTATCTTTCAATTTTTAATGTGGTGTACTACATTGATTGATTTTCAGATATTGAAGAATCCTTGCATCCCTGGGATAAAGCCCACTTGGTCATGATGTATGATCTCTTTAATGTGTTGTTGTATTCTGCTTGCTAGAATTTTGTTAAGGATCTTTATCATCAATGATATTGTCCTGTAGTTTTCTTTTTTGTGGCATCTGTCTGGTTTTGGTATTAGGGTGATGGTGTCCTCATAGAATGAGTTTAGGAGTTTACCTTCCTCTGTAATTTTCTGGAAGAGTTTGAGTATCATAGGTGTTAGCTCTTATCTAAATTTTTGGTAGAATTCAGCTGTGAAGCCATCTGGTCCTGGGCTTTTTTTTTGTTGGGAGATTTCTGATTACAGTTTCAATTTCTGTACTTGTGATGGGTCTGTTAAGATTTTCTATTTCTTCCTGTTCAGTTTTTGAGCATCATACTTTTCTAAGAATTTGTTCATTTCTTCCAAGTTGTTTATTTTATTGGCATATAGTTGCTAATAGTAGTTTCTTATGATCCTTTGTATTTCTGTGTTGTCTGAGGTGATTTCTCCATTTTCATTTCTAATTTTGTTGATTTGATTCCTCTCCCCCCCCTTTTTTTCTTGATGAGTCTAGCTAATGGTTTGTCTATTTTATTTATCTTTTCATAGAACCAGCTTTTAACTTTGTTGAGTTTCACTATGATCCCCTTTGTTTCTTTTTCACTTATTTTGGCCCTAATTTTTATTATTTTTTCCTTCTACTAAACCTGGGGTTCTTCATTTCTTCTTTTTCTAGTACCTTTAGGTTTAGAGTTAGATAATTTATTTGATTTTTCTCCTGTTTCATGAGGTAGGCTTGTATTGCTATGAACCTCCCCCTTAGCACTGCTTTTACTGAATCCTATAAGGTTTGGGTTGTTATGTATTCATTTTCTTTTGTTTCTATGCACATTTTTATTTCTTATGTGATTTGTTGGTTATCCAGAAGTGTGTTGTTTAACCTCAACATGTTTGTATTATTAATAGTTTTTTTCCTGTAGTTGACATCTAATCTTACCGCATTGTGATCACAAAAGATGCTTGAGATTATTTCAAATTTTTTTTAATTTACCAAGGCTAGATTTATGGCCCAAGATGTAGTCTATCCTGGAGAAGTTTCCATGTGCACTTGAGAAAAAGATGAAAATCATTGTTTTTGGGTGAATTGGTCTATAGATATTAATTAGGTCTAATTGGTCCATTGTATCATTTAAAGTATGTGTTTCCTTGCTAATTTTCTGTTTAGTTGATCTATCCATAGGTATGAGTGAGATATTAAAGTCTCCCACTATTATGGTGTTACTGTTAAATTCCCATTTCATACTTGTTAGCATTTGCCTTACATATTGTGGTGTTCCTACGTTGGGTGCATATATATTTATAATTATTATATCTTCTTCTTTGAGAAGACTTTGATCATTATGTAGTGTTCTTCTTTGTCTCTTTTCACAAACTTTATTTTCAAGTCTATTTTACCTGATATGAGTGTTTCTACTACTGCTTTCTTTTGGTCTCCATTTGCGTGAAATATCTTTTTCCAGTCCTTCACTTTCAATCTGTATGTTTCCTTTGTTTTGAGGTGAGTCTCTTGTAGACAGTATATATAGGGGGTCTTGTTTTTTCATCCATTCGGCCAGTCTTTGTCTTTTAGTTGGGGCATTCAACCCATTTAAATTTAAGGTAATTGTTGATAAGTATGATCCCATTGCCATTTAGTTTGTGATTTTGGGTTCGAGTTTATACATTTTTCTGTTTCCTGTCTAGAGAAGATCCTTTAGCATTTGTTGAAGAGCTGGTTTGGTGATGCTGAATTCTCTCAGCTTTTGCTTGTCTGTAAAGCTTTTGATTTCACTTTCATATTTCAGTGAGATCCTTTCTGGGTACAGTAATCTGGGTTGTAGGTTTTTCTCTTTCATCACTTTAAGTATGTCCTACCATTCCCTTATGGCTTGAAGAGTTTCTGTTGAAAGATCAGCTATCATCCTTATGTGAATCCCCTTGTGTGTTATTTGTTGTTTTTCTCTTGCTGCTTTTAATATTTGTTCTTTGTGTTTGATCTTCATTAATTTAATTAATATGTGTCTTGGGGTGTTTTGCCTTCAGTTTATCCTGTTTGGGACTCTCTGGGTTTCTTGGACTTGGGTGGCTATTTCCTTCCCCATTTTAGGGAAGTTATCAATTATTATCTCCTCAAGTGTTTTCTCATGGCTTTTCTTTTTGTCTTCTTCTCTGGGACTCCTATGATTCAAATGTTGGGGTGTTTAACATTCTCCTAGAAGTCTTTGAGGTTTTCCTCATTTCCTTTAATTCTTTTTTCTTTTTTTTCTCTCTGCTTCATTTATTTCCACCATTCTATCTTCCATCTCACTTATCCTATCTTCTGCCTCAGTTATTCTACTGTTGGTTCCCTCCAGAGTGCTTTTGATCTCAGTTATTGCATTATTCATTACTGATTGACTCTTTTCAATTTCTTCTAGGTCCTTGTTAAACTTTTCCTGCATCTTCTCAATCCTTGTCTCCAGACTATTTATCTGTAACTCCATTTTGTTTTCAAGATTTTGGATCATTTTTACTATCATTATTCTGAATTATTTTTCAGGTAGACTCCCTATGTCCTCCTCTTTGGTTTGGTTTGGTGGGCTTTTATCATGTTCCTTTACCTGCTGAATATTTCTCTGCCTTTTCATCTTGTTGAGATTACTGTTGTTTGGGGTAGCTTTTCTGTATGCTGTAAGTTTGTGGTTCCTCTTTATTGTGGAGGTTCCTCCCTGTGGGTGGGGTTGAACAAGTGTCTTGTCAAGGTTTCCTGGTTAGGGAAGCTTGTGTCGGTGTTCTGGTGGGTGGAGCTGGATCTCTTCTCTCTGGAATGCAATGACGTGTCCAGTAGTGAGTTTTGAGGTGTCTATGTGTTTGCTGTGACTTTGGCTGCCTGTATTTTAATGCTCAGGGTTATGTTCCTGCATTGTTGGAGAATTAGCTTGGTATGTCTTGCTCAGAAACTTGTTGGCTCTTAGGTGGAGCTTGGTTTCAGTGTAGCTATGGAAGCTTTTAGATGGGCTCTTGTTGATTAATGTTCCCTGGAGTTAGGAGTTTTCTGGTGTTCTCAAGGTTTGAATTTAAGCCTCCTGCCTCTGGCTTTCAGTCTTATTCTTATTATAGCCTCAAGACTTCTCTATCCATACAGCACTAATGATAAAACATCTAGGTTAATGGTGAAAAGCTTCTCCACAGTGAGGGACACCCACAGAGGTTCAGAGTTACATGGAGAAGAGAAGAAGGAGGAGTGAAATAGAAGTGACCAGGAGGAGAAGAGGGGGAATCAAAAGGGGAGAGAGAAATCTAGCCAGTAACCAACTCCCTATTTGCTCTCCACAGTCTGGAACAATCAGAGAGGTTCGCAGGGTTACACAGAGAAGAGGGAGGAAGAAGATAGAGATGGCCAGGAAGAGAAGAGGGGGAGTTAAAAGAAGAGAGACCAGTCTAGTCAGTAATCAGCCCCCTAAGCATGCTCCACAGCCTGGAATACCCAAAGAGATTCACAGAATTAAGTAGAGAAGTAAAGGGGGAGGGAGGAGATAGAGGTGACCTGGGGGAGAAAAAGGATAGTCAAAGGGGGAAAGAGCAATCAAGTCAGTAATCACACTCCTAAGTAAAAATGGATACTGAAGATTGGATTCCTAAAGGTACAAAATTGATAACAAATACCAAAAAGCAAAGATTAAAAATCCAGAGTAGAGATTAGACTCTCAAAAATACAATATTAAAAAATAAAACAAAATTGCAAAAATTATAAAATATATATATATGAAATTTGCTTTAAAAAATAGGGTCTTTTTTTTTTTTTTTTGCAAGGTTGCAATGAGATCCAACCAGTCCATTCTAAAGGAGATTGGTACTGGGTGTTCATTGGAAGGACTGATGCTAAAGCTGAAACTCCAATATTTTGGCCACCTGATGCAAAGAGCTGACTCATTGGAAAAGACCCTGATGCTGGGAAAGATTGAGGGCAGGAGGAGAAGGGGACGACAGAGGATGAGATGGTTGGATGGCATCACCGACTCAATGGACATGGGTTTGGATGGACTTCAGGAGTTGGTGATGGACAGGAGGCGTGCTGAGGTTCATGGGGTCACAAAGAGTCAGACACGACTGAGTGGCTGAACTGACCTGAATAGTAGGTTTTAAAAATGAAAATTAAAGTAGTAGCAAAGAACTTAAAAGTTAAAAAAAATTTAAAAATGATAATAGTAAAATATATCTAGGCATTTCTCTGGAGCTGTTGAGGGCAGTGTGGGGTCAGTTCAGTTTCAGATAGTACTTTATTCCAGCTTATACTTCTTCTCAAGGTCTTCCAATGTAGTCAATGCTAACTACAGGGTTTAATCTGTTGCACCTGTCACTTCCAAAGCGGTTCCCTCTTTGTTTATTTTGGCTTCCTCTGTTTGCAAGTCTCTTCAGTGTCTAATTTCCACCCTGACACAAGGGGGTGGAGGTGGTCACTTATTCAGGCTCACTTGTTCAGTTGTTCTATGGGGAGGGAGGAACACTGCAAACAAATATCACTGACGTGTGTGGGGAGTGTTTGCAGAGTCTGGGCCACACTGGCTTTACCCCCATTCATGGTGCGTGTGTGCTTTCCCAGTCTATACTGCTCAGGCTCCAGGTTGCTCTGCAGGGGAACTGTCTAAAGCGGGCCCTGGGTTTTGTGCACTTCCCAGGTCTAAGTCTCTTAGGTTCAGGTTCTCGGGTACTCCACAAAGGCACAGACTTGGTTGGGCCTGTGTTTTGTGCCCTTCCCAGGTCCAAGCAGATCAGGTGACCAGGTGCTTGGTGAGTGCACACTCCCCAGGTAGGAGGTGCGCCTTAGCACCCCCATCCCAGCTGCTCAGTTTCCTGGGTGCACAGCAGGGGCACCGTTTCAGGTGTGCCATGTGTCTCCTCTGGGGAGCTGATCTCTGCCTGCAACCCTCCTGGCAGTAAAAGATCATCATATAGTCCCATTGTTTTTAAACATGACTGCTCATTATAAATATATCTAGAGCTCTGGAGGAAAAAAGCAATACCTGAACATTTGTATTTTTCAAAAAATTTCAAGATAATTCTGATATGCATCTGGATTTAAAAAGTGATGATGGATTTTCCATTTGCTGTTAGATCCTAGTTTTGGTGATACAGAATTCTATTGTTTTTCTGTTGACCAATAATGATACAATGGTATTAAGTGAATAATAGTTACATAATCACAACAGTAAAAGATGTTTATCAGTTTTCACACTCAATAGCCAGAAAAAAAATAATATATAATTACAATTGCAAGTCATAATGGGAACATGATTAACTTAACAATATAAAATAATTATATACGATTGGGGGGTTTCAAGCAGAATGATGTGGTAAGTGGAAGTACATACGTGCACATGTTTTCATCCACCCAGTCAGTCTATGTCTTTTGGTTGGTGCCTTTAATCCGTTTACATTTAAGGTAATTAGCTACAAGTCCATGAGGTTGCGAGGAGACACAACTGAAGTGACCCAGCGTGCACACATGATCTTATTAGCATTTTCTTACTTGTTTTGATTTATTTTCTGTAGGTCTTTTCCTTCTCTTGTGTTTCCTGCCTAGAGAAGTTCCTTTAACATTTGTTGTAAAGTTGGTTTGGTGGTGCTGACTTCTCTTAACTTTTCCTTGTCTGGAAAGCTTTTGATTTCTCCATCAAATCAGTAGGAGAGTCCTGCTGGGTAGAGTATTCTTGGATGTAGATTCTCTTTCATGACTTTAAATATATCTTGCTCTTCCCTGCTGGCCTATAGAGTTTCTGATGAGAAATCAGCTGATAGCATGATGGGAGTTCCCTTGTATGTTATTTGTCATTTTTCCTTCATTGCTTTTATTACTTTATCTCTGTCTTTGATTTTTGTCAGTTTGATTACTATTTGTCTTGGTGTATTCCTTCTTGGATTTATCCTTCCTGGGACTCTCTGTGCTTCCTGGACTTGGTTGACTATTTCCTCTCCCATGTTCAGGAAGTTTCAGCTATTATCTCTTGTATTTTCTCAGGTCCTTTCTTTCTTCTCCTTCTGGGACCGCTATAATGTGAATATTGGCAAATTTAGTGTTGTCCCAGAGGACTCTTAGGCTGTTTTCATTCTTTTCATTCTTTACTCTGTTCTGTGGCACTGATTTCCACCATTCTGTCCTCCAGGTCATTTATCCATGCTTCTGCCTCCGTTATTCTGCTATTCATTCCTTCTTGTGTATTATTCATCTGTTTGTTTGTTCTTCAGTTCTTCTAGGTCTTTGGTAAACATTTCTTTCATTTTCTCAATCTTTACCTCCATTCTTTTCCTGAGATTCTGAATAATTTTCACTATTATTATTTTGAATTCTTTTTCTGGAAGGCTGCCTATCTCCACTTCATTTAGCTGTTTTTCTTGGGTTTTACCTCGTCCCGTCTTCTGGGACATAACATTCTGCTTTTTCATCATGACTAACTTTCTGTAATTTGGTTTTTGCTTTAGCTGCTGTGAGACGGTGCTTCTTCTTGCCTCTTCTGTCTACCCTCTGATGGAGGAGGAGAAGAGGCTTGTGTAAGCTTCTCTTTTTTTAATGTATTTATTTTTAAATTGAAGGATAATTGCTTTACAGAATTTTGTTTTCTGTCAAGCCTCAACATGAGTAAGCCATCAGTTCAGTCATTCAGTCATGTCCAACCCCGTGAATTGCAGCATGCCAGGCCTTCCTGTCCATCACCAACTCCCGGAGTTCACTCAGACTCCTGTCTATCGAGTCGGTGATGCCATCCAGCCATCTCATCCTCTGTCTTCCCGTTCTCCTCCTGCCCCAAATCCCTCCCAGCATCAGAGTCTTTTCCAATGAATCAACTCTTCGCATGAGGTGGCCAAAGTACTGGAGTTTCAGCTTTAGCATCGTTCCTTCCAAAGAACACCTAGGACTGAATCAGCCACAGGAATACATATACCCCCTCCCTCTTGAAACTCTCTCCTATTTCCCTCCCCATCCCACCCACTAGGTTGATAGAGAGTCCCTGTTTGAGTTTCCTGAGACATGCAGCAAATTCCCGTTGGCTATCTATTTTACATATGGTAATGTGAGTTTCCATGTTATTCTTTCCATATATCTCACCCTCTCCTCACCTCTACCCATGTCCATAAGTCTATTCTCTATGTCTGTTTCTCCATTGCTGCCCTGTAAATAAATTATTTCTAGATTGCATATATGTTAGTATATGATATTTATGTTTCTCTTTCTGACTTATTTCACTCTGTATAATAGGCTCTAGGTTCATGAACCTCATTAGAACTGACTCAAATGTGTTCATTTTTATCACTGAGTAATATTCCATTGAATATATATACCACTTCTTTATCCATTTATCTGTCAATGGAAATCTAGGTTTCTTCCATGCTCTAGCTATTATAAATAGTGCTGCAATGAACAATGGGATACATGTATCTTTTTCAATTTTGGTTTCCTCAGGGTATATGCCTAGGATTGCTGGGTCATCTCGTGGTTTTATTCCCAGTTTTTTAAGGAATCTCCATACTGTCTTTCCTAGTGGCTGTATCAATTTATATTTCCACCAACGGTACAAGAGCATTCCCTTTTCTCCACACCCTCTCCAGCATTTATTGTTTGTAGACTTTTTGAAGATGACCATTCTGATTGGTGTGAGGTGATATCTCACTGCAGTTTTGATTTGCATTTCTCTAATAATGAGTGATGTTGAGCATCTTTTCATGTGTTTTTTAGCCATCTGTATGTCTTCTTTGGAGAAATGTCTATTTCTATTATATTTTTAGGTCTTTTCCCCCACTTTTTGATTGGTTTGTTTGTTTTTCTGGTACTGAGTTTATGAACAACTTGTATATCTTGGAAATTAATCCTTTGTCAGTTGTTTCATTTGCTATTATTTTCTCCCATTCTGAGGGTTGTCTTTTCACCTTGCTTATAGTTTCCTTTGCTGTGCAAAAGCTTTTAAGTTTAATCACATCCTACTTTACTTTTTCTTTTATTTCCATTACTCTCTGAAGTGGGTCATATAGGATTTTGCTTTATGTCATCGACTGTTCTGTCTATGTTTTCCTCTAAGAGTCTTATAATTTCTGGTCTTACACTTAGGTCTTTAACCATTTTGAGTCGATATCTGTGTATGGTGTTAGGAAGTGTTCTAATTTCATTCTTTTACATGCAGCTATCCAGTTATCCCAGGAGCACTTACTGAAGAGATTGTCTTTGCCCCAATGTATATTCTTGCCTCCTTTCTCAAGAAAAAAAAAGAAAACAGGTATCCATAGGTGCATGGCTTTCTTTCTAAGCTTTCTCTCCCATTCCATTGCTCTATATTTCTGCTTTTGTGCTAAGACCATACTGTCTTGATGACTGTAGCTTTGTAGTATAATCTGAAGTCAGGAACGTTGATTCCTCCCGTTCCATTCTTCTTTCTCAAGACTGCTTTGGCTATTCAGGGTCTTTTGTGTTTTTATATGAATTGTTAATATTTTTTTGGTTCTAGTTCTGTGGAAAATGCCATTGGTAATTTGATAGGGATCACAGTGAATCTGAAATTCATTTGGTAGTATAGTCATTTTTACAATATTGATTCTTCCTACCCAGGAATATGGAATATCTCTCCATCTGTTTATGTCATCTTTGATTTCTTTCATCAGTGTCTTATACTTTTCTGTATACAGTTCTTTTTTCTCCTTAGGTAAGTTTATTCTTTAAATAAAGATATTTAATTCTTTTCATTGCAATGGTGAATGGGATTGATTCCTTAATTTCTCTTTCTGATTTTTGATTGTTAGTATAAACGAATGCAAGTGATTTCTGTGTATTGATTTTGTATCCTGTGACTTTGCTAATTCACTGATTAGCTCTAGTAATTTTCTGAATGTATCTTTAAGGTTTTCATCTGCAAACAGTGAGAGTTTTACTTCTTTTCCAATCCAGATTCCTCTCCCCCACCCCCTTCTCTGATTGCTATAGCTAGGACTTTGAAAATGATGTTGAAAAACAGTGGTATAACTGGACACCCTTGTCTTGTTCCGGATCTTAGGGGGAAATGTTTTCAGTTTTTCACCACTGAGAATAATGCTTGCTGTGGGCTTATCATATATGGCCTTTACTATGTTGAGGTAGGTTCCTTCTATGCCCATTTTTTGAAGAGTCTTAATCATAAACGGGTGCTGAACTTGAGCAAAGGGTTTTTTTTGTGCATCTATTGAGATTATCATATGGTTATTATCCTTCAATTTATTAATATGGTGTATTACTTTGTTGGATTTGCATGTATTGAAGAATCCTTGTATTCCTGGAATAAACCCAACTTGGTCATGGTGTATAAACTTTTTGATGTGTTGCTGAGTTCTGTTTGCTAAAATTTTCTTGAGGATTTTTCCATCTATGTTTATCAGTGATATTGACCTATAATTTTCTTTTTTTGTGTTGTCTTTGTCTGGTTTTGGTATCAGGGTGATGATGGCCTTGTAAAATGAGTTTGAAACTGTTCCTTCCTCTGCAATTTTTTCAGAGTTTTAGAAGGATAAGCATTAGCTCTTCTCTAAATGTTTGATAGCGTTCTCCTATGAAGCCATCTGGTCCTGGGCATTGGGTTTTTTTTGTTGTTGTTTTTGTTTTTGGGAGTTTTTTAAATCACAGCTTCAATTTCAGTGCTTGTAATTGGATTGCACATAATTTCTATTTCTTCCTGGTTCAGTCTTGGAAGATCGAACTTTTCTAAGAATCTGTCCATTTCTTCCAGGCTATCCATTTTATTGCCATGTAGTTGTTCATAATAGTCTCTTATAATCCTTTATATTTCTGCATTGTCTGTTGTAACTGTTCCTTTTTCATTTCTAATTTTGTTGATGAGTCTTCTTTATTTCTTGATAAGTCTGGCTAAATGTTTGTCAATTTTGTTTATCTTCTCAAAGAACCAGTTTTAGTTTTATTAATCTTTATTGTTGCTTCTTTCATTTCTTTTTCATTTATTTCTGCCCGGATCTTTATGTTTTCTTTCCTTCTGCTAATTTTGGGGTGTTTTGTTCTTTTTTATTCAGTTGTTTTAGGTGTAAAGTTAGGTTGTCTATTCTACGTTTTTCTTATTTCTTGAGGTAGCATTGTATTGGTATAAACTTCCCTCTTAGAACTGCTTTTGCTACATCCCATAGATTTTGAGTTGTGCTGTTTTCATTGTCATTTGTTTTTAGAAATTTTATTTCCCTGTTGATTTCTTCAGTAACTTGTTCATTATTTAGAAACATGTTGTTTAACCTCCATGTTTTTATGTTTCTTACAGTTTTTTCTTTTTCTTGTAATTGATATTTAGTCTCATAGTGTTGTGGTTTGGAAAAGATGTGGGGTATGATTTCAATTTTCTTAAATTTACTGGGATTTGATTTGTGACCCAAGATGTGGTCTATTGTGGAGAATGTTCCATGTGCACTTGAGAAGAAGGTGTACTCTTCTGCATGTGAATGGAATGTCCTGAAGATATCAAAAAGATCCATCTCATATAGTGTACCATTTAAGACTTGTGTTTCCTTATTAATTTTCTGTTTTGGTGATCTGCCCATAGGTGTAAGTGGGATATTAAAGTCTTCTACTATTATTGTGTTATTGTCCATTTCCCTTTTTATGTCTGTTAGTGTTTGTCTTATGTATTGAGGTGCACTCATATTGGGTGCATAGATATTTATAATTATTATGTCTTCCTCTTGGATAGATCCCTTGATCATTATTTAGTGTCCTTCCTTATCTCTTGTATTTTAAGATTTACTTTATGAGGATTGTCTGATATGAGGATTGTTACCCAGCTTTCTTTTGCTTCCCATTTGCATGGAATATATTTTTTCATCCTCTCACTTTCAGTCTATAGGTGTATTTAGGTCTGAAGTGTGTATTTTGTAGACAGAATATATGTGGGTCTTGTTTTTGTATCCATTCAGCCAGTCTGTGTCTTTTTGTTGGAACTTTTAATCTGTTTACATTTAAGGTAATTATTGATATATATGTTTCTATTGCCATTTTCTTATTCCATATTTCTTCAGGCACTCTATCTATCAGATCTAGGCCCTTAAATCTATTTCTCACTTCCACTGTATAATCATAAGGGATTTGATTTAGGTCATACCTGAATGGTCTAGCAGTTTTCTCTACTTTCTTCAATTTGAGTCTGAATTTGGCAGTAAGGAGTTCATGATTTGAGCNTAGTTGTTTTCCCTACTTTCTTCAATTGAAGTCTGAATTTGGTAATAAGGAGTTCATGATCTGAGCCACAGTCAGCTCCTGGTCTTGTTTTTGTTGACTGTATAGAGCTTCTCCATCTTTGGCTGCAAAGAATATAATCAATCTGATATCAATGTTGACCATATAGTGATGTCCATGTGTAGAGTCTTCTCTTTTGTTGTTGGAAGAGGGTGTTTGCTATGACCAGTGCATATTCTTGGCAAAACTCTATTAGTCTTTGCCCTGCTTCATTCCACATTCCAAAGCCAAATTTGCCTGTTACTGCAGGTGTTTCTTGACTTCCTACTTTGGCATTCCAGTCCCCTCTAATGAAATGGACATCTCTTTTAGGTGTTAGTTCTAAAAGGTCTTGTAGATTTTCACAGAACCATTCAACTTCAGCTTCTTCAGCCTTACCTGTTGGGGCATAGATTTGGATTATCATGATATTGAATGGTTTGCCTTGGAGACAAACAGAGATCATTTTGTCATTTTTGAGATTGCATCCAAATACTGCATTTTGGACTCTTTTGTTGACCATCATGGCTATTCCATTTCTTCTGAGGGATTCCTGACCACAGTAGTAGATATAATGGTCATCTGAGTTAAAATCACCCATTCCACTCCATTTTAGCTTGCTGATTCCTAGAATGTCGACATTCACTCTTACCATCTCCTATTTGACCACTTCCAATTTGCCTTGATTCCTGGACCTGACATTCCAGGTTCCTATGCAATATTGCTCTTTACAGCATCGGACCTTCATTCTATCACCAGTCACATCCACAGATGGGTATTGTTTTTGCTTTGGCTCCATCCCCTCATTCCTTCTGGAGTTATTTCTCCACTGACCTCCAGTAGCATATTGGGCACCTACTGACCTGGGGAGTTCCTCTTTTGGTATCCTATCATTTTGCCTTTTCATACTGTTCATGGGGTTCTCAAGGCAAGAATACTGAAGTGGTTTGCCATTCCCTTCTCCAGTGGACCACATTCTGTCAGACCTCTCCACCATGACCCTCCTGCCCTGGGTTGCCCATGGCTTAGTTTCACTGAGTTAGACAAGGCTGTGGTCCTAGTGTGATTGGATTGACTAGTTTTCTGTGAGTATGATTTCAGTGTGTCTGCCTTCTGATGCCCTCTTGCAACACCTACCATCTTACCTGGGTTTCTCTTACCTTGGGTGTGGTGTATCTCTTCATGGCTTATGGTTCCCAAAAAGGAAAGGGGGGGATACATTAGTTCAAGATTAATATATACACACTACTATATATCAAATAGATAACCAACAAGGACCTACTGTATAGCACAGGGAACTCTACTCAACATTTTGCAATATTTGTGGGGGGAAAGTATCTGCAAAAGATTATATATACATATATGCATGTGCGCATGCTAAGTTGCTTCAGTCATGTCCGATTCTTTGCGATCACGTGGACATAGCCTGCCAGACTGCTGTCCATGGGATTTTCCAGGCACGAATACTGGAGTGAGAAGCCATTCCTTCCTCCAGGGGATCTTCCTGACCCAGGGATCGAGCCCACGTCTCCTACGTCTCCTCATTGGCAGGTGGATTCCTTACCACTAGCACCACCTGGGAAGCCCATATATACATACAACTTTGCTATGCACCTAAAACATGACATTGTAAATGAACTATATGTCCATAAAAATTAATTAAAATTTTTAAAAATGAGTCTTCCTTCCCAGAGCATCCTATCAAAATTACATACAGAGATTCAACCTCATGGTGCATTTTATGATTCACAACACGTATTTTCTAATAAAGGTCAACTTTGCCCTGTTTATGTTTGTCCTTACGGCTTATCCCAGTGTTTTGAAGAGAATGACTGGTCTGGCAATGTTTGTGAATGAACACACAAGTGAGTTAATGAATGTGTGTTCTTTCTCTTCCACACACTTCTCTCTTCAATCAACAAAATGATCTAATCAGAAGACAGAAACAAGTCCGATCCTCAGCAATGACTCAGTAAGTGGTACATTAAGCATTCTCGCTCCATCCACTATACCACTACTCATAGTTGAGGACCTGATGTAGGTGTAGGGGGTAGGGGAGCAACCAGGGGATAAGGCCTGAGTCCTCTTCCCTGGAATGTCACCTGCTCAATCCAGAGGAGGGATCTGACTCATGTACATCCAACCAAATTGATTCAGCTTTTAAACCCATCTGGTTTGGGTTCAGTGGATGTTAACAAATTTGTTGGTGATTGACAGCTCTCTCCTACATCATCTCTGCACTGAACTTCTTACTTCTCAGTTAGACATCCATACTTACAGCTCTAGCCTCAGAGTGAAGAAAGTGACCAAATGGGCCCCAGGGTTGGGTCCCCCGTTCTCCTGCCCCTGAAGATTGATTACCTGGACACACTGCTTTGTGACCACATCAGAATCTTCACAGGTTAATAAACCTTAGATGCAACCCATCCTCTCTAGGCAGAATGTCCGTCATCTTGGGAGTAACAGAACTGCTCTAAAAATTTCTCTGTTCATTTATAAGATGGGGGAAATGATATTTGTTTCTAATTTATAAGCATAGCTAATAAGCTAATTAGACATTTGGGAGTTTTCTGGGTTCTCTTCAAAGTAAAACATTACGAAGGTAATCTCAGATGTTGAAATTATTGTTCAAATCAACCCCCCCNTCCCTATTTGAATTTATAATACATTTAAAGTGCTAGAAAATGTAATTTTTGATTCAAAAAATATTTTGCAAAGAGATATGCACTGCATGAACAAGAGTATGTGTGTGTGAGTGTGTGTGTTTAAGTGTCTTGTGCTGGGGAGACTGTACATATACTTGCACAAAGAAAGCTGAATTACTTTAAAACCAGGGAAAATTCAAATGGAACCATTTTCACTTTTCAAGCCAAACTCTATCAGGTAAAAATCCAAGCAGGTTTTGGCCACTTAGTCCAGCTCCTATGACAACAACACTGAAATTGTCTTCTCCTGCCTCCAAAGCTGGCATCAGAAAGAAGTGAGGGTCATGTCTTGGCAGTACCAGGGGCAGCTCCCAGACAACCATACGTGAGCAGAAGATCACCCAAAAGGGGTCTGTCTGAGTCCTGCCTCTGAAGGCCCTAGTTACTGCTGCCAGCCACTGGCTGGCTCTACTCACTGATACTAACCCCTCTGCCTCAAAATGACCAATCATTTTTCACTCTGGAGCCATCCATTGTCTGCGTGCAAACAGAAGTCAGAAAGGGCCTGCAATTAGAGTCTATCTTTGGGCCATGCTTCAGCCTCAGTTTCCTCAGCTCTGAAATGGGAAGAACAACCCCACCCCCACCCCGAAGTGGATATTACGTGCATGAAGGACTGTGAATCAGGTTTAAAATATAGATGATTAAATAAGGGCAAAATTTACTGAGACTTTTTTCCTTTACGAATTAGTTCCTCCCCCTTCCTGCAGGGAAACAAGCAGCAGATTCTGGGCCCCTGACACTTAAAAATCTATAGACTTTTAAAAAATATTTTCAGACAAATATTGCAAAAAGAAAGAATTGATTTTTTAATTTGACCCTTATGGGGCCACTTGCCTTTGAAATCCTCCTGCTTGCTGGCATCCCAGCCCCCCAGATACCCTCCTGCAAAAATAGAGCAGGGAGGCAGATGCAGTGATACTGGATTACATCACTGGATAGCATGTGGCATTGAGGGGAGAAAAAAATAAGAAAAGACAAATGACATTTTGCTGCTATAGTGTGCTATTTTAGTGGTGATGGCTTGACTTTTGGCCCAAACGCATATGCCAATGGCAAGGCTAACTCCAGGGACTCACAAAAAAGAATGTGTGTTCACAGCTGTACTGTACACCAATACAGATTACATGTTTTCAGTGTTGCGGCCACAACAGAATGCTAATTAACATACTGGAGTGATGAGAACGGCTGCAAGGGCCTTATTGTTCCATTATTTCATGAAGCCCAGCTGCCTTTGTTTATGTCACTTATCCTCTCGTGCCACAGGTTTTTACTCCAAAAATACTATCCCAATACAACGTTAATATTTAAAAAACAAAGAGGTGGCAGATTGTCATTTTTGTGTCAGTCTCAAACTGCAGAACTGTTAAGCTGTTCTGGTTCGGTATTTAGAAATAATTTAACAGCCATATTCAGACACTGCCTGCATTCTAACATAATGGCTGAATACTTGAACCAAGCAAATGCATAACTATCCTGACATCACTTATGAGATTTAGATTGGTCAGTTAATGGAAGTCTTTACCAGAATCAATACCATAACAGCTTCTTGAAATGAACGTGATTTTTTACACGGAGTGCTGCAAACAATAACTACAGAAATATACTACCTTTGTACCCAGCACAAAGAAGCTAAGATGCAAAATTAAGAAGCAATTACATTTTTGCAAACTAATATTACAGTCGATTATTAAAAACAAACACTTTCAAAAATATGTACTTATCATTAAATAATTGGAGAGCATTAATATCCCCTGCACCTGATTAATCATTTTTTTACACTTTTTAATAGCTGTTTCACCTACTGGGTACATTATCAGGTTGCTATTAAGTATTGATATTGATGATTGATGTAATAATGATTAAATAAAAAGCCATATTTAGAGCTTGCTTTTTGGTAAATATTTTTTTCATAATCCTCATTCAAAAGAATACTGTCTGCTGGCTAAATTTTTTTTTTTCCTTTTGCCTGGATTGTGCATAAAAGTGACATTCTATAAAATACAGGTTTCCTCAAATAGTGTTCCACCAGCAATCTATACATTCTACAGTAATTTGCAATCACGGTCAGGGAAAGCTGTTGGCTCAAGCCCAAAATGTTTATGGTGCATTGCTTCCCCAAAGAACAAAAACACTCTGGAGTTTTATTTCAGATTTCCCTAAATGCGCCTTTATTGACACCAGGTACAATAGTTGGGGAAATACGTAATGCCCCAGCACAGACGCCATCAACCAGGGTCATAAATTAAGTTAGAAAAGGTCTCCCCTAAAAAGTATAGCACTCCACTAATCAAAGCCACACTGTCGCTCAAGAACACGAAATCTTCCCCACAGCCAATTGAGTGAACAAGCCAGAGTTGCTTTTTAACGAGTTTAAATAGTAATCTCAGATAAATGGAGAACCGCTTGAAGTGTCTGTCTTCTAGAAGGCAGTAATGAGAGGATTTAGAGCATTCNCAGGGTGACAATATACAGCCTTGATGTACTCCTTTTCCTATTTGGAACCAATCTGTTGGTCCATGTCCAATTCTAACTGTTGCTTCCTGACCTGCATATAGGTTTTAGACTTGTTTATTTCAGAGGTAAACAATTTTGGATTTAAGAATCACAAGTACAAAAATTGACAAAACCTAATATATACTTTCTGAAATTTATTTTTAGCACATTATAAAATCTCATGGAGGCAGACAATTCTAGTGGCTGTTTCCATGAAGCATATAAGGTAGGAAAACCTTTCCTTTTTCCATTTGTAGGGGAGCAAAATTTGCCATTCCAAAATATGTTTCTTTGGCATATTTTAAGCTGGTTATTTTCTAAGGAATAAGCAGACATAGGATAAACTGATAACCATGTAGGAGTTATTGTTTTGTAAGAAACAATTACACTTACATGAGAAATCTCCATATGTAAGGGTTCCTCATTAGGAACTTAAAGATGGAGAGGCCAGGACTTAAACCTGCATAACAAATTTACCCTTATTAACTGTGCTTTCCCTGGTAACTTCTCTGACTGACCACCCATGTTCAACATCTTTTGTCCATAGCTGTGTGTGCTTAGCTGCTCAGTTGTGTCTGACTCTTTGAGGCACCATGGACTGTAGCCTGTCAGATTTCTCTGTGAAATTTTCTAGGCAAGAATACTGGAGTGGGTTGCCATTTCCTACTCCAAGGGATCTTCCTGACTCAGGGATCAAACCCATGTCTCTTGTGTCTCCTGCATTGGCAGGCGGGTTCTTTAACACTGCACCACTTGGGAAGCCCTTTGTCTGTAGCTAAGGATGATTTTCAAAGTAAGCTTTAGCTCCTTTGCTGAATTACTCAGTTATTGTGAGTCTCTCCCATGTAAACATGCTATTAAGCTTCAGTTTGGTTTTTTCCTGTTAATTTGTCTCACCTCTATTTAATTCATATCAGCAAGCAAAACCTAAAAGGGCAGAGGAAAATTTCTTCCTTTCAACACCCTCTATATTCTTTGGCTGGCTTAATTATTAAACTGACATAAGATGGATTCACAGAAGAAAAACAAAATTTGAACATAGTGGAGTCCCATCAAAACATCAGATTTGAAGTTGGCCAGGCAGCTGATGCTCATGTTCATCAGATCTAAAGGATGGGAGAGGAGCCTGGGCCTTCAAAGGAAAGGAAGACAAATCACAGGCAGATGCCCAGAGCAGATGTGAGGGAAACAGCTGTATGACATGACATGCAGGTAAATCTTTATTTTTCTGTTGCATTCGGGATCTTAGTTCCCTGACCAGGGACCAAACCATGCAGTGGAAGCTCAGAATCTTGACCACTGGGCAACCACGGAAGTCTGCAGATGGGTCCTTCTGACATAAAAAGTTACCTTTGGTTCTAGCTTGTCCTGGTCCAGGCCCTCTATACAAATTCTTTTAGGCAGTCGAGAGAGGCAAAGAGACTTTTCTTGAGTTTGCTGGGTCTTAATTGCCTTTAGCTCAAAGCAGTCCATATGTCAAAAGTGGCACATTTTGGGGTGGCATATTGCTGCTCCCTCTTAGGTACTTGTATTAGTTTATGTTATATCACCTTAGGTAGATAGATAATACTGGGTTATGTAAAGAAGAGAAATAATAAGATTTGCCAGTACCTTCACAAAATTGAATTTAAATTCTAAAACTTGGGTGGCCCAAGAAATAATAGGAAACCGAAAAGCAACTTTATATTATAAATAAACTGTGAAAATAGCAAATGCTAACTGGAACAACTGAGCACAGATGTATTTCCAGAAAAGATTACGACAAGCCTCACAAATGCATGGTCCTTGTGATGCCACGCCCTGCTCCAGAACCCATGGGAGACATTTCTAATTAATTATCTTTTCCTGAGAAACCTTGAAACTGTGTGCCAATGCAGAGCTTCTGCTTGTGTTTTGACATCGACATTCAGATGAAACCTATCTGCCATCTCTGAATGAAATGGTCATAGTGATCCCAAAATGAAAATGAGTTAGGGGCATGCGGATTTGATTTTATCACTTGGAATGTAGCAAACAGAAACTTCAAGGCAGTGGTACTGTGATCCTCAGCCATGAGGTGACTACTGAAAAAATTCCAACTTATTCTCAGAGGCAGCACCAGTAGGGGTGAACCAGTGGGGCCAGTTAAATCCTTAGCTCTGTAATGGACAGAATTTTCACAGCATCTCTAGAATGGGGATGAGGCCTATTTCTCAAGTTTGTTATGAAGATTAATAGAGAGAGACCATGTAAGTTACCTTAAAATAGGTGCTTGCTCATTGACACGACTTAGCGACTAAACAACAACAAATGTCAGCTCCAAATTCTAAAAGCATGACTTTTAAAGGGACATGAAGAAGGGCCCACTTCCTAGGTGGTGCTAGTGGTAACAAATCCACCTGCCAGTATGGGAGATGCAAGAGATGTGGGTTTGATCTCTGTGTTGGGAAGATCCCCTGGAGGAGGGAGTGACAACCCACTCCAGTATTCTTGCCTGGAGTATCTCATGGACAGAGGAGTCCATGGGGTCACACATAGTCGGGAACGGCTGAAGTTACTGAGCATGCATGCACAAGGAGGGGCCAGAGGAACACAGAAGAAGTAGTTAAAAGTGTTGGAAAGTAAAATAGGGAAGATATTAATCAAAATTGTTTCAGGCACAAAAATGAAAAACAACCAGGAATCCCTACTCAACACAGATAGCAACAAGGTTTTCATCTGTTTTGATACTGAGAACTCCAGCGATGTAATTCAAAGTGTGGTATGCATATCAGCAGTGGTGCATGATCAATGGTGTCAATAAAAAATTAATAGTTGATATAAAGAAAAAAATGGGCATTTTTATTCAAGCCAAACTAAGGGTGATAACCTGGGAGACAGACTCTCAGAGAGTTCTGAGAACTGAACTGAAAAGGCAAAGGGAGGTCAGTATATACATGATTTTGGCAAAGGAGGACAGTCAATGAAGCACACCTTTCAGTAGAAGGTTGCTGCAAGCCGTTAGAAATAGATACCCTAATGGTTTAATGGTTTCTAAGATACAAGAATTCAGATTCATAAAAAGTAGCTTCTGAAAACATCTGACTATCTGAAGCCCATTCTTCCAATTTTCCTAGAGCACAGAGTGCATCATGCTGATCTTTGCCCTGAATTCCTTGCAGAATGTGATGTAGGTCAATGACTACAGTGGCTAAGTGGCTAATGGCTTGGTTCTTGTAGAACTGAATTGTGGGCAACATTATGCCACAACTCCTTCCCTTTTTATCTTAATTTCAACCAAAATTTGGGAGGCATTTCATGACTAATTTGTCCCACAGTGCTGGGAATGCTCATTCCCACATCAGGCAAGGATTTCACTGATGGGCCCCTCAATTAGCTATTACTGTACTGGACTCTGTTAAGAACAGCCAAAAGCCTTTTGACCACTTGTCTTACTAGTCTGTTATGGTCCAAGAAGTGGCTTCCTTTAGCTGCTTCTTCCCATATCTAGAGTTACACTATCACAGTCATTGCTCTTATAGAGCTACATAGTTGGTTAATTGTTTCAAGTCACCTAATCATTAATTTGACCTGAGTTTCAGTCACATGTTTAGTAATTCAAGAATGATCTAGGGCTTCCTTGGTGGCTCAGTGGCAAAGAATCCGCCTGCCAATGCAAGAGATACCAGTTTGATCCCTGATCTGGGAGGATTCCACGTGCCGCAGAGCAACTAAGCCCATCTCCACAACTATTGAGCCTGTGCTCGGGAGCCCGGGAGCCACAAGTACCACAACCACTGGCGCTTGCACACTCTAGAGCCTGTGTTCTGCAATGGGAGAAGCCACTTCAAGGAGAAGCTCATGCACTGCAACGAGAGAGAAGCCCCCATTTGCTGGAACCAGAGGAAAGCGTATGCAGCAATGAAGACCCAGCACAGACAAAAATTTAAAAGAAAGAAACAATCTAGTAAAATAGGCAGAATACAGGTAATAAAGTTAGTAACACAAACACGTCATCATCAAGTATTTAAGCTATGAACTTCCATTAGGTGAGACTCAGTCTTCCCTCCATGCCATGCCCACCCCAAGTCATCTGACCAGTCTGTTCTAAATCAATTGCTGTCTTCCTGGATCATCAAAAAAAAAAGCAAGAGTTCCCCCCAAAACATCTATTTCTGCTTTATTGACTATGCCAAAGCCTTTGACTGTGTGGATCACAATAAACTGTGGAAAATTCTGAAAGAGACGGGAATACCAGACCACCTGATCTGCCTCTTGAGAAACCTATGCAGGTCAGGAAGCAACCGTTAGAACTGGACATGGAACAACAGACTGGTTCCAAATAGGAAAAGGAGTACATCAAGGCTGTATATTGTCACCCTGCTTATTTAACTTCTATGCAGAGTACATCATGAGAAACGCTGGGCTGGAAGAAACACAAGCTGGAATCAAGATTGCCAGGAGAAATATCAATAACCTCAGATATGCAGATGACACCACCCTTATGGCAGAAAGTGAAGAGGAACTAAAGAGCCTCTTGATGAAAGTGAGAGAGGAGAGTGAAAAAGTTGGCTTAAATAAAGCTCAACATTCAGAAAACNGCAGGTGATCTCACCCTTATGGCAGAAAGTGAAGAGGAACTAAAAAGGCTCTTGATGAAAGTGAAAGAGGAGAGTGAAAAAGTTGGCTTAAAGCTCAACATTCAGAAAAAGAAGATCATGGCATCTGGTCTCATCACTTCATGGGAAATAGATGGGGAACAGTGGAAACAGACTTTATTTTGGGGGGCTCCAAAATCACTACAGATGGTGACTGCAGCCAGGAATTAAAAGACGCTTACTCCTTGGAAGAAAAGTTATGACCAACATAGGCAGCATATTGAAAAGCAGAGACATTACTTTGCCAACAAAGGTCTGTCTAGTCAAGGCTATGGTTTTTCCTGTGGTCATGTATGGATGTGAGACTTGGACTGTGAAGAAGGCTGAGCGCCGAAGAATTGATGCTTTTGAACTGTGGTGTTGGAGAAGACTCCTGAGTTTCCCCTGGACTGCAGGGAGATCCAATCAGTCCATTCTGAAGAAGATCAGCCCTGGGTGTTCTTTGGAGGGAATGATGCTAAAGCTGAAACTCCAGTACTTTAGCCACCTCATCCGAAGAGTTAACTCATTGGAAAAGACTCTGATGCTAGGAGGGATTGGGGACAGGAGGAAAAGGGGATGACAGAGGATGAGATGGCTGGATGGCATCGCTGACTAAATGGATGTGAGTTTGAGTGAACTCTGGGAGTTGGTGATGGACAAGGAGGTCTGGTGTGCTGTGATTCATGGGGTTGCAAAGAGTCAGACATGACTGACCAACCGAACTGAACTGAACATAAAAGTGAATAATCCTTGGTGGCTAAGAAAAGGGTTTTAAGAGAAGTTTATTAGCTACATATGACTTTGGGAAATTTTAACCACAAGTGAAAAATGTGTGTGTGTGTGTCTGTGTGTATGTGTATACATGCATGTGTATGTGTATGGAGAAAGAACATTTACTTTTTAAAAAATGAGAATATCACTTGACACAAATAAGAATACTATGGCAATCATGAAAATTTCATGATTGAGAGAACAATTCTCATTTGTTTTCAGTGCCCCAGGATAAATCAGAGCCAATTTATCTACATTCCAGGCAGGTCTGAATTTCTTTACCCTCTCTCCTCCTCCTTAAAAGATACCCAACCTCAAGCCCATCAAACTCCAGACCATTTGGGTCTTTTAGAGTTATAATTTTGCTTCTTTATGTCTTTATTGCTCCTTTGATAGAGAAATTGAAAAAAAGAAAAAGATATGAAGGAGAACAACAAAAAGCTATAATTATGAAGATTCAATTTAATTTTAAAGCTTGTGGACAGAAAAGAAGAAGCCAGAAAAGAAGGAACCAAATTAATTTAGCAGGGAAGCATTGCATGAAATATTGTTGAAGTTTAATAACCATGCAAAGACAGATGATATGTGTGGAAAAATTAGTTGTAGAACCTCATAATAGTCTATTAATATTTCCTACAGGCACAAAACCCTTTCCTGAATAATTGTGACAAAGTAATCTTTTGAAAAAGAGAAAGTTGAAAAAAAGAATCTTCAAAAGGAGACAGTGATGAGGAAGGCACTGGAAGGAGAAGGATACTCTGTCAGGCAGGGGATCTGAGGGTGTGTTTGATATAACTCACCACGGCCAGACAAGAGAGATAAAGCTCATAGATGAACAGAAGCCATGTGGAGGGCACACACTCATCCACATTGTAAAGGTCTGGGAAAACATACAACATGGTTTATAGACATATCTGTCTCAATGAAAATCACTTAGTACATTACCCATGAGGCCAACACTACTGAGTTCTCCATCATGCAGATGGAAAAAACTGAGATGCACAAAAATAGAGTGACTGGTTCCAGGGGTCCCCAGGAAATGCAAGTAGAGACCTGCCATGGGCGGTGTGATGACCTGACTGCCTCCCCGTAGCCTAGAGAAATGGAATGGCTTCTTCTGGCTTTGTCCTCCTTGCAAAGGTCGAATCCCGCTTCCAATTTACAAAGTCTTATCTCTCAAGAGCAAAGTATCTGAGTTCCTCTGCACTAATCTAACAAGAAGGGTAGTTATTCTGTATACCCCAATTCCAGAGATTATTGTTCTAGTGGGGACTCAATAAATACTTATTGATTGAATTACATTAAGTTTGGGGAAAAGGAAATGAAAACTAATATGTGTTAGTTTCATATATTAGTTTTGTCCCAATGCATTAAACTGTATTACTTTCTCTAATCCTCACTACAAACTTGCAAAGTAGTGATATAATGCCCATTTTGCAGAAGAGGTTTTCAGTTTTCCCTGGAGCTGGGAACTCACAGAGCAAAAGAGTCAAAGCAAAAGAGTCAAACCAAAAGTACTGCTTCTACCCAGGGCTTTGCCTGTGGAAGGATTGGTTAGGTTTGCTGCCATAACCCCTTCTGCCGAGGGTTCTCCTGTCCTTTACCAACTTGCAGAGGTTACTTCAGTAGCTGCAATCTTGGTCTCAGGTGTTAAAGTAACTTCTGTTCAGGGAAATGGCTCATAATAAAGGGCCCTATTCCTGCCCTGCTGAGCATGGTCCTGCACTAATTCTGGCCGTCTGCTTCATAGTTATTGATGACTTAGGTTATCTAGGATAAGGGCCATGATCAATGACAAGTTCAGTCCATGAAAGTCTGCAGACTTCCATGATCAACTGAGAACTTACTCCTTCAGAGTGAGATAATCATGAGCACCTAGCACATGAACGTATGAAATGAAATAGTTGAAAATGTGAAAGGAAGAATTTTGAAAGGCATAGTGGTTAGGGTTGGATTTGACAAGGTTCTTTTCATCTTTTAGAAGAGTACTATCTAGATATTTTAGGGAGCAAAACTCTTCTTCCAGGTTTCTGTCTGAGGGGTAAGGTAATGTTCTAATATGGTTTCAACGTATTGAGCCAAAGTATGCTTGCATGGCTGGGATAACTGTACACACATCAGTACATTCTCAGGGAGCCACAGTGGTCATGCCTCATTAAATGTTGGACTATAGAGGGTGATTTGCAGAACACAAATTTGTTTGAAGTGATGATAGCCAGCACAAAATGTTAGTTTTCACTTATTTTGCTCTTTAAATTGGGCCACACCAGGCCTATCTTGACCACCTTGAGCTCTTTAGTAAATTATTTTTGGTTCAAAACATCAGAGAACGGTGGTCATTGGGATGAATCCTGGGACAGGACAGGTCTGTACTTGCAGTTCAAGACTCACCAAAAAACTAATTTTGGGTTCCTCTTCCCATCACCTAAATTTCTCTCTTTTACATAAATATTGAGGGCCTTTCCTAGGAATATAGAAAGCAAAGTAAGACTTCATTTCAGAGGCATCCCACAAAGGATCTACAGTTTCAGGCCAAACAAAGAAAATAAGCCCTCCCAGAAACCAGTTGAAAGCCCGTTGGTACATGGGATGCAATAAAACCTAAGTCCTAGAAGCTGACCCTAGACACTCAAGGATTTTTCCCAATAAATTTTCTTATAGTCCACCTTCTCATAAAAATTATTTTAGCCATATTGAATCACTATTAGGAATAGCATTGACCACATGTTCAGTTTCATTTACAGAATTCTATAGAATTTATTCATTTCACAAACACTGATTAAGCACCTGAATTCTGTGCCTGCTGAAGGTTGAAAAATGAATAACACAGTCTCTGGGTTTCAGGATTAACTACCTGAGGACTTCAGACCATATTCAGAAAATTAGATGTTAACAAACCAAAGATTTTTCAACCCTAAAATCCTTTGTGACTTTATAATAATGTAGAACAATAACATATTAACTTAGAAATGGAATAAACCTTCTCTTGCTTTTCCTTATTTTTCATTCATTGCTCAGATGGGAAATCCACAACCATTTTAAGACTTTTATAAAATTAGAGGCCACATAGTTTAGGAAACATTTGTATTTTACAGATTAACCTAAATCATAAGTATATAGCCTGCAAATAGCCCATAAGTGTTTGTTAGTCACTCAGTCGTGCCTGATTCTTTACGACCCCATGGACTGCAGCCCACCAGGCTCCTCTGTCCATGAGATTTTCCAGGCAAGGATACTGGAGTGGGTCACCATTTCCTTCTCCAGAAGATCTTCCCAACCCAGGGATCAAACCTGGGTCTCCTGCACTGCAGGCAGATTCTTTACTGGCTGAGCTACAACCCAGGCACTTAAACTTTGTCCATCTTAGTCATTCTGAGGCACAACCAAGTTGTCATAAACAGATAACACCACCGAGTGTTTGAGCCAGAACACTCGCTCTAACAGTTTAATTCAATTTTAGTTCCCCTATCAGAGATTAAACTTGGGCCCTCTACAGTGAACAGAGTCCTAACCACTGGACCATTAGAGAATTCCCACTAATTTCTTCCAGCCTTACTTAGTCTACTTGAGAAACAAAAATCTTCCCCTTATTATAATTGTTAAACATGAGACTATATTTAGTGATATATCTGTATTGAGAAGAAATAAATCCTGTACCATCAGGTACAAACCAAAGCAAGTTCTGTTCCCCATACACAGATCTCCCCAGACTTGCCTGTTTCTACCCCAATGCCTTTGCTGCTGCTATTCCTGTGATCAGGAAAGCCCTCCCTCTCTTCCTCACCTCCCTAAACCTTCTTGTCCAGCCTGACCTTCTCTTCCAGCCCTGCCTGCTCCATATCCCCTCTTTCCCTGAAGCCCAGTGGTTAAGCATTGTATTAGCTGGTTAATCATTGTGTTAGTCTCCCAGGGCTGCTTTGACAAATTAGTGCACACTGGGTAGCTTACAACAACAGAAGTTTGTTTCTTTATGGTTCTGAGCATAAGTCCAAACTCAAGGTGTTGGAAGGCCAATCTCTCTGAAGGCTCTGGAAGGGACTCTTTCCTGGTCTCTTGCAGGTTTGAGGGCCCCTCTCATTCCTTGGCTTGTGACAGCATAATTCTAGTCTCTGCAATCACATAGCTCGCTCCTCTGTGCCCTCTCCTCTCTCCTTCTAAGGATACTAGTCCTTAGATTTAGGGCCATTGTAATCTAATATGATCTCATCTTGAATTTTACCTTAAGTACATCTGCAAAGACCCTTCTTCCAAAAAAGGTTATGTTTTGAAGTTTTGGTGGCCTTGAATTTCTGGGAGCTGCTATTCAATCCACCATTATCATATACTGTTTTACTTTTTTTAAAATTGGTTTGTTTCATTTTCAAATTCAAATTACCATTTAAGAGACTTTTTAAAATTTCTCAGAGCAACTAAAGCAGAACACACCAATTTCAAATGTAATAGAAATAGGATTTGTAAAAATTCTCCCACGTTTTACGAAGAAGCATGCATGGTTTTTTAAACAGTATTTTCTCCATAAAATATATTAAATTGGTTTCTTATGTCTAACAACATCTGTTTCTTTCAATTTTACCCTCATTACTCTGTGTATTTTACTTCCTGTAACTAGAAGTTTCCTTCAATAAGTCTCATACTTTCAGAACTGAAAATATCTTCCTTGTAATGAAGAAAATACCTTGAAATAACCTAAATATGTATCACCCCCCACACACACTCAAAAGGCCAGTCTAAACTAGCCACTGTTATTGAGACTCAGAGATTCACATCTGGGAGACTCTACTATTTTCCATCCCTTGAACTTGTAATACTGCCTTATTCCATTGTCATGATCTTCACCTCGACCTTATCAACCCTTCTCATCCAATGCTTGATTGAAGGCAATGTCATACTCCCTATCTCTCTGAGACATAAGCATTTTTGGACAGCAGTACTAAACTAGAATGCCACACCAGTTCTGCCTTTCTCATTCCCATCTGTCCTCCAAGACTCAGCTCAAGTATTCATCTCTTTCATTGTTAATCATTCCCTGATTCCTACAGATGGAAGTTATCTCCCCCTCTTCTGTATTTGGACTGTGCCCTAGCATTCAATATACACCCCTCATTGACAGGACATTGTGTCCAGGTCTGTCTTCCCCACCAGGCTCTCCTCTCTTCACCATGAAGGCAGAGGTCATAACTTATGACCTAAACTTTCACTTGTAGCATTCACTACATACAGAATGGTTGTAAGTTGAAGTTTTGTACTTACCTGAACATCCTTATATGTAATTCTCCACGCATGTTAGTAAATTTTACTTACGCTTAATAGCAAGTCATGGCTGACTATGACCCTAAATAGACAATTCTCCCTATGCTTTGGAAGCTATAATAAGCTAAAGTAAATAATTATCTGAAAAAATATTTGAAAATGTAATAAAGGGAAACATGAAGAAACCAGTGAATACATTGACCCAAAAGTGAGATCAAGACTAATGCAGAGAGACATTATCTCAACCTGGAAGTCTTCCCTCATCTCCCAGAAGCACTATTCAAATACATGAGGTTTATAAAGCAGGAGAGCCCTGTGTCTGAACCACTGCTTGAGCTCTTACTACATGTGTTAACTTGAGAAATTAATTGCACCTAATTCCCTGAGCCTCAATTTTCTCATCTGTAAAATGAAAACAATAATTGCTTCATAGGGCTATTTTAAATTAAGTGAGATTGTGCTTATACAATGACAAGTATAGTGCCTGACTGCTGTAGCCTGAATGTTTGTATCACCCCCAAATTCATATGTTGAAATCCTAACCCCCAATGTGATAGTATTTGGAAGTAAATCTTTTGGGGAGATGATTAGGTCATAAGGGTGTGGCCCTAATGAATGGGATTAGTGCCTTTATTAAAAAGAAAAAAAGATCCCAGGGATATCTCTCACCTCTTCTGCCATGTGAGGATACAAGAAGAAAACTGTCTATGAAGGAAATGAACCCTCACCAAACATAGAAATCTGACATTGCCTAGGTCTTGGACTTCCCAACCTCAAGAACTGTGAGAATGCTTGCTGTTTAAGTCACTCTGTCTATGGTACTTTTGTTATAGCAGTTCAAGTGGACAAAGATACTGGCTCATAGTGGATGCTCAACTGTGATCCATGGATGTCTCACCAGTGATGGGCAGAGTAGGTTTAGTTTCTGCGAGGAGAATGGATAAAAATTGTGTTGTGAGCACTGCTGGAAATATTTCCTTTCTATGAGGTGGTTGAGCCCTGGATTTTACCAGAACTGTTGCTAGGATGTGGCACCAAAGTTGCACTTTTACGTAGCATGTGGAAGATTTATTTATAATTTTTTAGGAATAGTTTTAGAGGTCTAAGGTTTAATAGTAAGTCAATGAGAAAATCTTTAGGTCTTATATACACACAAGTCAGAATTATAGTGGAATAACATCCCATCCAGCTGCCCATTTCACTGATTATATGAGGATGTCACTAAAATTAACTCATTCACCAAGATTAACCAACCTCTGATAGTCACTGGAGAAGAATCATATTAGACACTGACCTAAGGAACCCACTATCTAGGTGGAGAGAAAAGAATACAATAGTCTCATATTAAGTAACTGTAAGTGTCTATACATGCCCTCCATGGTTTTGTCTCCCCGGAACACAACTTTCCTGCTTCTGGGAAACATTTTTCTACTCTAAACTATGTGCATACAAAAGGAGAAACTGTTATTACAGATTCTACCTTTGTGCCAATTAGATTTGTTGCATAACAAAACATCTCAAAAAACTTAGTGGCTTTGAGCAATAGCCATTAAGGTTTTCATGACTTTGTGGGTTGGCATTTTGGTCTAGGCTCATCAAATGGTTTCTCTGGCCTCCCTGAACTTCAATTTCCCCATCTGTAAAGTGAAAATAATAATTACTTCATAGGACTATCTTAAATTAAGTGAGATTTTTTTTTAATATACAATAACAAGTATAGTGCCTGATGGTACGGTACTGATGGCGGTACTAATGGATCACTAGGCAGCTCTGCTTCTTGTGGTTGTCTGGTTGTCAGTTGGGGTAATAGGAATGACTGGGCCATATGTCTCTCACAGTTATGCAGCCTAACCCAGACTTGTTCACATGGCAGTGGCAGATCTTAGAGAAAAATGAAAATGTGTGTGCCTCTTGAGACCTGGGCCTGGAACTGACAAAGCATCACTTCTGCTGCATTCTGGTAACACCAAAGCAAGGCTCAAGTTCAGCCAAGATTCAGTGGATGGGGAAATAAACTCCACCGCTTGATGGAAGGAGCTACAAAGTCCCAAGGAGGAAGGAAAGATCATGGTCACTTTTGAAATCAACCATAGTGCCCCTGGCCAAATTGGGGCCATATGCCCATACTGGGCTCAGCATAGTACCTTCCTCCCCCACTCTCAGCCTCATTTTCTTGACTTAGAAGTGGACATCCAATAACTGCTATGTTAATCAGATATCCTACCCATGTCTTTTACCTTAGGGGCCAGATAGCCCAAGTGTCAGTATGTCCCTTGTGGGAAAAATATGAAAACTAGAGCTATCAGCCATGTGTTTACCTGCTCCTGGAATGTACTTTTGAATTAGAAGAATCTGTCACCAGCTGGAGAGAAGAAAGTCAACACTTACAAAGAAGCAGAGAATAAAAACAAAGAGAGTTCTAAGGATGAGCAATCTCCTGATTGGTTTCCTTCAGACCCAGAGGCCCTCTTCCTTTTCCATGATTACCAAACCTTCTAATAAGATACCTTCCTGAGCCAAGCTGGATTCTGCCATGTATAACCAAGAATGTTCTGCCAATATGAGGCATGGTATCTCAGAGGAGGTAAAAACTATGTCCAACCAAGGGAAGACAAGGATAATCATGTGGAAAAGGAGGAGAGTGAATCAGGGAGGTAAAGAGTTTGGAAAGATGCAGGTTTCAGGAAGAAAGTTTCAAGACAAGAAAGAACAAGAGCAAATAAATAGACATAAAGTAACAATAACAATGTCTGAAGCACAGGAACTACTTTTCTGAAGCATGGGTTTTAGAGGATGAAGAGAAAAGAAGCAGTTAAACCAGATTTTGGAGGGTCTTAAAGCTATCATAAGAAACTGGAGACAGTGGACAGGGAACGTCATTGTCAAGAAGAGTTTGGGGAAGATCAGTCTGGTGACACCTGGTATGATGGATTTGAAGGACAAAAGTCTGAGACAAAGAGGCCCTGAACTGAGACTAGAGAAAGGGGTGAGGAAGAAACAGAACAAGGGACAAGCAAGAGGGAAAGAAAAGAAAAAGCCAGGACTTGGAAACAGATGGAACAATTGACCATGGAAGATGAGATAAATAGCATCTCACCAAGGGCCAGAAAGCCAAGCATTTGATTAGAGACAGAGGATGTTTATGATGGCAGGAGAATTTACGGGAGACATTCAATACTTGGGAAAGAAACTGGGATCAGAGATACATGTTTGGGAGTTATCTGTCAGTCAGTTACCAAATACCAGTGGAGGACCTTCTGTGTGTTCCACTGTGAAGGGTGCCAGGAACCCCAATGTACACAAATGTCTCACAGACTTGAATTCTGATGAAGACCGTGGGAGCCTTGGGAACACAACTGGTCTGAGAGGAAGGTGTCTCTTCTATCCTCACAAGCATGGCGTGACTCATGGGGAGCAGTTTTATTTCCACATAAATGACTGAGAGAGAAGGAGCTAGAACATAGCTAGTCTTCAAGTAGCCCCCTGCCCACAAACCGAGGTCATTCCCACTGCTTAATGCTTTCTCTCTTACCTGCATCTCCCTTTCCTTTTGCTTCTAACTTGCAGTTAATTTGTGGCTGCTGTTTTATATAATTAGAGAAAATTCAACATTTGTATTAGTTAACCCAGGAGCCATATTCAAATCACTGTCAGAAGACAGTTACAAAAATCTTTAACACTTCCAACCAGACCAGTGGTAGTAGCGTGAAGGAAATCCTTTGGCGGAAGGGAAGAACATGATTCACTAAGATTTAGAACCCAGTACTGCCTCTTAACAAGATTTATGCCAGCACTCCCCACCCGGGAATGGGGAAGATCCCTGGAGCAACTGGACACCAACTGGGAGTCATCGGCCTGGGAGAGGCTGGGAGGAAGGTGGGGGTACCACAGCCACAGGGGCCAGGCAGAAATGAAATTCTTGGCTTTAATGTCTTTTGCCTGCGTATTTTCATCTTTATAGAACAGTCCCCTCCCTGTCCTTCCCAATTCCCCATTTTCTTTTCTTTTTTCCTTTCTTTAAATGCAGTCTAATCCTGAGTATGAACTGATGTAGTTTGTGTGTTAGGGGGGGGAAAAATCTCTCTCTTTTTTTGCCTTTTTTTTTTTCTTCTTCTTCCCCTGGCCCAGTTCATTATTTTTCTTTCTTGTCACTCAGTGTGATAGGTTGAACAGAAGTGCACAGATGAGCACTGAAAACGGTGTCACAAGGCCTTAATCTAGTCTTTAATGCCTGACTTCAGAGATGTCATTTATCTTCTAACTGCAGCAGGCATCCACCAACTTTATCTCTAATAATATATTGATGGATTAAAAGGGTCGGGCAGGAGACCGGGCTGGAAAAATTGCTTATTGACATCAAAATACAGTGCCCTCAACCTGATAAACATGGAGGGCTCGTGTATCTCCCAGAATAGTTGGCGTAGCTATAATTTTTTTTCTAACATGTTTCCCCCAGGTTCATGGGGTGGTCCAGTAAAATAAACAAATACTAACATTATTTCTATTCTGACATGGCCAGGGAACACACGAGGTATTTTAGGAACACATTTTTAATGTCAGATTTATAAATAGACCTTCCTTATTTATGACATGTTATAGCATATACTATGACAACTCGAAACAGGCACCTATAGTCTTGGCAGTATTCAAATATTCTCTGTGCAGTTTGCTGGAGCCAAAGCTCCCGTTAGCACCTGATTATGCTTTTGGACGGCTGGGAACGCAAGGCTATTTCAGCAGAGAGATGAGGCCAGTAATCTCAGAATGTAAATGAAGAGAGCCTTTGGAAAGGTTTCCTTTGTTTATTATTCTCTTTATTTCATTGTTTGGTTGGCAGCAGCATGTTTCAAATCATGGTCCCCTTTCCTTGCATGGGCTGTGTCTACACAAGTCAGTTTTAGATAACCACAAAATAATTGTAGCCTTCAAACTCCTATTTAGTGGGTAGTTCCTAAATTGGCTCTTTTCAAAATTGCCTGTTGTTGAACTGAATTCTGTCTAATTTTTTTTACATTGATGACTAGTTTGCATGTGAAGATACTCTCCTGGAGAATTATCAATTTTTAATTTCATGAAATGGACTTCTTCAGCTCAACTTCCTTTGTTTGGAAAACAAGCTCTAAAAATACCTTCCCAGCCTTATGGCAAGAGGGAGGTGAACTTAATTTAGTATTTTTTTTATTGTTAATATTTCTTCTGAGTACGAAGTTAATGTCATAAAGGCTGTCTGGCACAGTTGTTTGTATAGGGATTTGCAGAAATGACACATTATTCCTGCACTTTGTAAATTTCATAGGAAATATCTTTGTGTTGGACTCTTGTTAGTGACAAGAGCACTGTATTCAGGACTGTCTGAGCCAGGATCCTGGACATCAGTGTCCAGAACCTAGAGGTACCTACAGAGGAAATTCTCCAGAGTCAGCTCCTGAATGTCCATGAAGACCTGCAGCCAAGCTAGCTGCTGTCTACTTGGTACAGCTGTCCAAGGCCCTGAGACTCTTTTATAGCAGTTTCCACACCTATAAAAAGAAGACAATAATTGTATGTATTTATGGAGAAGTTGTGAGCATTCAGTGTGTTCATATATATAAAGTGGTCATAGTAATGTCTAATACATGGTGAATGTATTAGAGGTGAGTAAATCTAATCTCTATTATCATCGTCTTTAAAATTATTGGGTTTACAATGACATCTCATTCAAAAGGAAGCATGACTTGAGATACAGCCAGAAAAGAAGGGTATCCACCAAGAGAAAATGTGATGGAGTGAGAAACAAAGGAAATTTCTGAGGCCAAAGAGGATGCCAAAATGAAACAACACAAAGGCTGACAAAAATTCTAAGAGTATTCAGCTATATGGTGGCAAAGCTCCAAACAACCTATAAGAAAAGAAGAAGTGCTAATATATAATGTAATTTTCAAAAGCAGACACCTGATCCCTTCTTATAAGATTTCCTAGCCAAACTGGGGAATATATGGGAATATAAGAAGTGTTGCATAAAACCCTGCTATTGAAATGAGGGTTTAAAGATCCTCGTTTGACAGATTCTAGAAAATATTGAGAAAAAAAAAATTTTTGAATTTGTAAAGTAGAGTGGAGCCCATCCCAGAATGACCTGTCAATCCTCCTTGAATGCTTTGGAATAGACCCTGTATCCAAGAAACATCCTCTGTGTTGAGAGTGCTGCAATTAGCACGGTCAGGTTGGCTACATGGACAGAATTCAAAATGCAGGATATAAAAGCTAAGAATCCAAAACTAATCACTTAAAGGCTCTTCTACACAGAAACATTCAAAGGAAGATTAAGGAGCAATGTGATTGAAGTACAAAAGCTGAACTGGGAGTTAAAATAATAATAGATGCAATATACAGGGCACTGACCATACACCAGGATTGAGTCCACGTCTGTCTTACTTAAAAGCTGTGCTCTAAATTTCCAACATTTCCATTCTAAACCATGTTCAGGCTTCAACAGCAGGAAGTGAGGGGAAGACAGTAGAGTTCCCAAGATTCTGAGCTAGAAAGTTTTATCAGCAAGGGAACTCAAAATTCCACGTGCCTACTATTTAGCCTTTTGTGTATAGCTCCACCCAAGAAGACAACTCTGGGCAGAGAGCCCCCTAACCTTAATCTAGCTAGAGATTTTCTCTTTCCTCCTCGGTTTAAAGTGCTCAGTAGATAAAGAAATCAATCCTTAAAGCTGTCATCAAATGGAGTCAGCCTAAGGTAAGACAATAAATAGAGGGCCCATGACCTAGAAATCCTGTTAAAATGTGAGAGAGTCCATCCACACCCACGACTCACTGTTTTCACAGAAGATGGCTTTCTTGCAATTCTGTTGTTCTTTTATTTCTGGTGTGTTTTTTTTTTTAAATTCTTTAATTGGAGGAAAATTGCTTTACAATGTTGTGTTGATTTCTGCCATACAACAGTGCAATTCAGCCATACCATTACATATGTCACCTCCCTCCTGGGCCTCCCTCCCCTCCCTCAACCCCACCCTTCTAAGTCAGCACAGAGTGCTAGGTTGGGCTCCCTGTGTTGTGTCACAACTTCTCACCAGCTATCTGTTTTACACATGGTAGTGTATGTATGTTGATGCGACTTTCTCCATTCTTCTCACTCTCTCCTTCTCCCACTGTGTCCACAAGTCTGTTCTCTGTATCTGTGTCTTGCATTCCTTCTCTGCAAATAGGTTCATCAATATCATTTTTATAGATTCCATATATGTGTATTAATATACAATATTTGCTTTTCTCTTTCTTACTTACTTCACTCTGTAGAACAGGCTCTAGGTTCATCCACCTCACTAGAACTGGCTCATATTCATTATCTTTTATGGCTGAGTTATATTCCATTGTGTATATGTACCATATCTTCTTTATCCATTTATCTGTCAATGGACATCTCTAGGTTGCTTCCATGTCCTGGCTATTATAAATAGTGCTTCTATGAACACTGAGGAACATGTGTCTTTTTCAATTATGGTTTTTCTCAGGGTATATGCCTAGTAGTGGGATTGTGTCATAAGGTAGTTTTATTCCTAGTTTTTTTAAGGAATCTCCATACTGACTATATCAGTTTACATTCCCACCAACAGTGCAAAAGAGTTCCCATTTCTCTACATTCTCTCTAGCATTTATTGTTTGTAGATCTTTTTGACAATGGCCATTCTGATCTGTGTACGGCAATGTTTCATTGTAGTTTTGACTTACACTTCTCTAATAATGAGTGATATTGAACATATTTCCATGTGTTTATTGACCATCTGTTTATCTTCTCTGGAGAAATGCCTATTTAGGTTTAGATGCCATTTTCAATATTTATAAAATTCTGCAATTACACCTTTGTCCAATAATTTAACTTGCATAACTTGCTCTTCAGTTGGATAAAATAAAACAGAAAAGCAAAGAGAAGAGAAATAAAACTCCAAGCTCATCCCAAGCGGGTTTTGTAGTCATGATCCAAAAGAAGTCACTATGTGAGTTGATAGGCCAGGTGTCAGTGTTTCTGTGCATCAGTTTTCTTGTTGATAGGGATTATTACAAGGAAACTAAATCTCAGAAAGGATGAGTAACTTGCCCAAGGTCATAAAATAAGTAAATACTCAAACCCAAGTTTCTCTGTCAAGCACATTTTTAACTACTACTTGTGCAGCATGGTATTGCAATGGCTGGTGATGTATATCTGTTCTTTGAGAGTTAATAAAAAAAAACCACAGGAGGGGAGATCATCATATCATCTTGCCTAACAAGCTCTGTTTATAGAAAGAAGTACAAAGAATATGGTTTGGTTTAGTCACTAAGTCATGTCTGACTTGTGACTCCATGGACAGTAGCCTACCAGGCTCCTCTGTCCATGGGATTTTCCAGACAAGAATACTGGAGTGGGTTGCCATTTCCTTCCCCAGGGGATCTTCCTGACCCAGGGATAGAACCTGGGTCTCTGAATTGCAGGCAGATTCTTTATCCTCTGTACCACCAGGGATGCCCACAAAGGATATGGGGATAGCATCAAACTTCAAGGGGATCTCTTTGGCTTTGTCCATAACCTTTTTTATTAATAAAACAGTTTTTATTACTTATTTCTTGAATATAGAATATTTATTTCCTTTAAATTCATGTATACTAACTGCAGGTCCCTGATGATGCTAAAATTTTATTTTAATATTCCCATCATCATATTCAGATGCTTCCAAGGACTGAGCTCTCCCTGTAACCAGAGGTACCACTTTCTTTTGCGGGCTCAGCAGTGTCACTGATGATAGCTCAATTATCAGAGAGTATAAATCACTCTGGAAAAATCGATCTCTTCCTACCTGATTGCACAAGTGGCCCCTTCATTGGAGCGCAAAGCGCATGTGAGGGCTGGTCATGAGGAGCATTAAGACAGACTATGGCTGCAGCTGGAAGAGAGGGCTTAGTCTGTGCAGAAAGAGAGGGTGGTGATAGGGCGCCTGGATACAGGAGAGGAGGCCAGCCACAAATGCTGGCTGGACTCGGGCAGGTTTGTGGTTAGTGTGAAGGATGAAGGACTGCATCAAACACCAGGGAGCTGTATGTCAAAATGCAGCCTAAGGAGGCTAAAAGGTCAGTGTTGAAATTAATAGAGCAAACAAGATGAGTAAAACGTAGTGAAGTCCAGCACAGCAATAAATGTATTCACCCACAGGGAAAAAAATTAAAGCAGCAAGGGTTCTACTCAAAAGCAGAAACATTAAAACTAATGATTAAAGAGGGGAAAAGATTCTAGAGGGACTTCCCTGGTGATTCAGTGATTGAGAATCCACCTTCCAATGCAGGGGTTGCAGGTTTCCTCCGTGGTGGGTGAACTAGGATCCCACATGCTGCAGGGCCACTAAGCATGCAGACCACAATTACTGAGCCCACCTGCTGCAACTACTGAGACTGTGCACTCTAGAGCCTGGGCGCCACAGCTAGAGAGCAGCCCACATGCCCCAAGGAAAGATCCCACATGCCTCAACCAAGACCTGATGCAACTAAATGAATAAATACTTTAAAAAATAATTATTCTTGAGAAAGGCAAAGCACAGCTAGACGCCCTTGTGATCTCCCCAGAACACTCTCTGGGTCTCCTCATCCCCCTCAGAGAGCCACTGGTGGTGACTCAACATCTATTCCACCACCTCTTGTCCCTGCCATCTCCTCACTCAGTGGTCTTCCCTCTCTCTTAGGTAGCATCTGGAAAGATATTCAGTCAAGACTACCTTTCACAGCGTCTATTTGACCCAAGTGAATACGATCCACCAAAGAACAGAAAGGGCTCCTGGCTCCTGCCTGGAGGCCCCATGCTTCTCCACACTGCCGTCCTTCCCAGTTTCTCTTTACCTGATGCCCCTAGGCACAGAAGCACATCAGCAAGTCTACCATCCACCTGCGGAACAAGATGCCAATGTTACTCGGTGCTTCACTTGGTTTTAAGGGACAGGGAAGACTGATGACTACTAAACAACTGATGACTTCTGGTTATGATTTCCTTCTCTCTTTCATATTCTGATTATATAGTTAAGCTCTTGGGTATTTCAGGAGATAGCAGAGTCAACTGATTATTAATAAGACCCAACTGCTAGGGGGCCCTCTTTAGAGTCTGAAAAACTTGAGAGCTTCTTCTCTTCAGTTTTTCATCTTTTAGTGACCATTTCAGGGCAGGCGCAAATCCCAGTGACAATCCTATTATGAACACAATTACTCTTCACTATAAGCAACATAGTAAGTACATGAATGCAACTCACACAAAAAATTACAATTACTAAAACTGCTAAACTGAGAGACCACAATAATTTTTTTTAATATGCAAGAGAAATCAAGAAACATAGACAGTATAATGAGAAGCACAAATTCAACTAATAGGAGCACAAGAAGGATAAGGCAGTAGGGTAAAGGAATGGAGAAGAGGTAATAACAGAAAAAAAAAATTGGCTAAGAAGTTTTTTCAGGATTGTCAAAAAATAAGACTCTTCAGATTAAGGAATTGAAATGAAAACCAAGCAAGGTAAATAAAAATATGTCCGCACCAGGCATACCTTAGTGAAACTGTAAGAAATCTGAAACTAAAAGAATTTCTTAAGGCAACCAGAAGGAAAGGGTAGAATACCTATAAAGGAATAGCTATAGATCTTGGCAGCAAACTGCTCACCAGCAGCAACAGAAACCAATAAAGTACTGTCTTCAATGTGCTGAAAGAATACAAGCAACAATTTAACATTCTTAGCAAAACTAGCATATAAAGTGAAGGCAAAAAACATGTTTTTAAAAAATTAAATGTGTATGACCCTGTATGTGAGACAACAAAAGAGACACAGACATATAGAATGGACTTTTGGCCTCTGAGGGAGAGGGAGAAGGAGAGGGTGGGATGATTTGGGAGAATGGCAATGAAGCATGTATACTATCATGTAAGAAATGAGGTGCCGGTCTATGTTCAATGCAGGATGCAGGATGCTTGGGGCTGGTGCACGGGGATGATCCATAGAGATGTTGTGGGGTGGGAGGGAGGTGGGAGGGAGATTCAGGATTGGGAGCTCGTGTACACCTGTGGTGGATTCATGTTGATGTATGGCAAAGCCAATAGAGTATTGTAAAGTGAAATAAAGTAAAAAAATAAAAATTAAAAATTAAATGTGAAAGAATTAACTACTCCTAGATCCTGGCTAACAAAAATAGCAAAAGATATTCTTAAATAAAGCTACACTCACAAAAACAAAAGATACATGTACAAGGCCACCTTGACAAAAGTCATAAAAAGATGCAAGATTCCTAACTGTGACATTATTTGGAAGAGTAAAAGATTGGAAAAAATCAAAATACCTAGCAACTGAAATGATTGAATAAACTATGGTACCTCCATACAGTGGAGTTCTATGCATTCACAAAAGGGAATGGGGAATATCTTACTGTACACTATTGAATAATCTCCAAAACATATTATTATGTGGAAAAAAAGTAAAAGGAGGAAACATTTATAGTGGCTTCTTCTTATCTCAGAGAAGGGATATAGACATATATTTGCTGATATTAAAAATCATAAATCTTTTAAAGAATGGCAACCTATAGAAGAGGGAAGAGTGTTGGTTAGGGGATAGATATAGAAGCTGGACTCCTTTGAATATAACTTGCTTTGTAGATTTAATCTGGTAATCATGTAAATATTTTACACAATTATAAGATAGCATTAAAGAAAGAAATTCCCAAGAATCAAAATTTCCTGGCATAACAACTCAAAGGAGTTATTCCAAAAAACTTTACAACATCATAACTTGACTATATATGCCTTAAGGGATATAACCCAAGAACAACAGTAACACAAAAAAACATGGGAAAAAATGCTAGGAAAAACGGTTTTTCGTAAACAAATTGCTGTAATGCCAGTAATGCTAATATTGTTAATATGAGATAGCTGTATTATGGAATAAATAAAATGAATGATTTTTACTAGTATTTCTCAAAACTGAGATGTTAAGCATTGTGTACAGGAAACGCAAATTCAAGATGACTGGAGTAACAACCCTCCAGGCCTGAAGATTCTGAATGTGACTAGGAGGGCTGCACATAAACTCAACGATGGAGTCTTATCTTTAAGGGAAATATGTATAGACTAACTCCAACACTGAAAAAGCTTCAAAATTATGATCAACTCTGTAGCAGTGAACACCACTAGCACCTAGATTATGGTTTCAAAAAGTCATTTCCCACTAAAAGGAATCAAGTCTCCTCAGAGAAATGGTTGATTCTAAGTCTGGAGCAGGAAATGGACAAGATTAGTTTAAAACATTTTGTCAAGACAGACAGCAAGGAAACTATCAAAATTTATCAGGACTATGGTAAAGGAACTCCAAAGCCAAATTGAAGAGACTACCACAGTCCAAAATTGGATCAATAACTCTGACTCACTGTTTCAATTGCTTATTCATATTTCATTTACATTTATAATAAAACAAAAATTCTTATGGAGGATGCTAGGAAGGCAACTGGTTATATTAAAAACTGTAAATAAACTTTTCTTTAAAGCAGATGTTTAACCTAATTTGCTAAATAACCCATACCTCAAGGTAAGAAAATATTTGAAGGGAAATTTCTTTTCATACACATTCTAACTTAAAAAAAAAAAAAGAAGAAATGGCAGAATTAAACTGTCACAGTTGTGTAACTCCTCATGCATCGACGTATTTGTAGCATGTGATCATCAAAGCCATGAACCAGAAGTTATGATGAAAGAACATACATACCACCACCTACAAAGTAGACTTGCCAAAAATAAATAAATAATAAAATTTTTAAAGGAAAATGAATTTCAATAACAGGAAAATCAAAAGTTAAGGATGGGAATCTCTGTGGGACAAATACCTTCTTTTTTTAACATATTATAAAAGAAAAATATATCTTTGTTCTATCCTAAATAAAAACAACAATTTTTAAAATTTGGGGAGGTAGAAAAGCATGGCTGCACTTCTACATGTTTCGGTGCTTCTTTGTGTTTTCATTCCATGTTGAGTGCTCAGAGGTTGAGAATCAAAGTGAAAGAAAATAGCAACTATTTCCATGAGCTAATGGTATTTCATGTGTGATGGTGAGACAGACATTCATTCATCCAACATTTATTGTGTGGGTTAGTCACTCGGTGTGTCTAACTCTTTTGTGACCCCATAGACTACAGCCCATCAGGCTTCTCTGTCCATGGGGTTTCCCAGGCAAGAAAACGAGTTGGTAGCCATTTCCTTCTCCAGGGGATCTTCCTGACCCAGGGATCAAATCCAGGTCTCCCACATTGTGGGGAGATTCTTTACCCTCTGAGCCACTAGGGAAGCCCCTGCATGTTATGGCTTAAGTATCAGGCTCACTGATATGGTGATACAGAGATGAGAGCCAGTCTTGCTCTCCAGGAGCTCATGGTCTGGGATGCAGGGACAGGATAAATGGGCAAGGACCCCAAAAGCACAGCACAGCTTGGATTCCTACAATGCAGACCACTGGAGGTGCAATAGCTGATTTTTGGCAACACAAAGAAGATTACTTTTTTATTTTAAATATCCATTAACACCCCCAACAATTTATTTATGCATTTATTTTAATATGTGAGAAAATATAGAACAAGCATATTTGAACCATAAGTCCATGGATAATACTCTGTATGATAAAGCTAAAGAAAGCGTTTGAATTTCAAACAAAAGTGAGTGATTTAAAGAAAAATAGAAGTGGAATTGTTAGGCAGGTAGGGCAAAAAAAAAACTGTGATGGTTCTTTCTAGACATGTTTTGGTAGATAAATGATCCAGAAACATGAGCAGTTCGGGGAAATGGCTGAAAAGGAACACTTCGGAGGCTAAGATAGCCAAAGTAATCACTATACTATATTCTTTCCTATTAATCTAGTACATATTCTCTCATGAGAAAAACAATTATTTCATATTTTTATTACTTTTATCAATTAGTCACCGTCAACTTAAAACTTAGTCACAACCTAAAAGGCAAGAGTTATGTTTTATTCAGTGGGAATTTTTTAGACTTCAAACTGGGAAGACAGTGTCTCAAGTAACCCTGAGAGAAGTGCTCCCAGGAGGGATGGGGAGGAGTCAGGTTATATAGAAGTTTGCAACAAATGGCAACTAGTCTGAACAACAAAAGATTAGTGCTAATTAAAGAAAACCAGATATCTCAAGTTAAGGAATTTAGCACTTTTCTGTATGTGGGAAGATGCAAGAGTCCAGACTCACTATAATCAAGCCTTTCATATGCATTTCAGCTATTTGGGGCCAGTATCCAGTGTTTTTCACATTTCCTCCTCCAACCGCCCCCC
>SJYV01033975.1:109897-148302 GCA_006410875.1 Neotragus pygmaeus
TTCTCAGTAGACTCTTGGGACCTCAACAGCTCCAGAACAAAAGTGCTATCTAGAGATGACTGAATTGTCTTGGGGGTAGTGAGTTCCCTCTTTCGAAGTTCAAGTAGACTGACAGCCCCTTAGCAGCGGCTTCAAATACCAGCTGGAAGTTGTCTTAAATGGCTTAAAGGTCTCCCTCCTGGCAGAGCTTCTAGCTCCCCTCTGGTTCTGATGAGCTTGGGAGATGTGTGTTGGGCCAGGCACTCTTGACATGATTGAAATTCCGTTCTGGGTGGAAGAGCTTGAAGGGACATTGGAACTAAGCCCTCTGCCGCCTGTTATTAGTGACGGCTGGGACTTCAGGGAATTGCTTCATGCTGCTAAATGGGTGCAGGGCAAGCCCTGGACAGCAGAGGCCACATCACATATCAGAACATTCAGGTGATGGCAGAAAAATCATCGTTCCAAGAGGCCAACCCCAGCACTGCTCAGCTCTTTCTGTAACACAAGGCAGCCAAGGGTTTCTATAGCACCCCTAAAGAAAACAAATGAAAGGTTGAGAAGATTTCAAACTCAAAAGGGGGCAGATTAATTGGGAAAAAAGTAAGGTTTGTTTGGTTTGGCAGCAGCAGTCCCACTGGGACTGTTTGCTGGCATCCAGCACAGGGTGAGTGAGATGTGGAAAAAATCCCTGCCCTTGTGTTATGTAAATGGCTGCAGATATTGTAATAAAACACAAAAGAGACACAGACGTATAGAATGGACTTTTGGGCACTGAGGGAGAGGGAGAGGGTGGGATGATTTGGGAGAATGGCATTGAAGCATGTATACTATCACATAAGAAACGAGGCGCCGGTCTATGTTCGATGCAGGATGCAGGATGCTTGGGGCTGATGCATGGGGATGATCCAGAGACAATGTGGGGAGGGAGGTGGGAGGGGGATTCAGGATTGGGAGCTCGTATACACCTGTGGTGGATTCATGTCGATGTATGGCAAAACCAATACAGTACTGTAAAGCAGAATAAAGTAAAAAATAAAATAAAATTAAAAATAAATAAAAATAAAAAATAAAACTCATGCGGACTTCTACAGCAATCCCCTGAACTAATGAATTCTGGCTTGCTATGATTGGTGGTTAGCACTCCCAGAACCAGTTCTCCGAGAAGCCTCTCTCCTCGACTGGTGATGTTAGGCTCAGTGCTCTCCCGGGTGACTGTGGCCAGGGGGCGGGGGCTGGGGCAGGTTGTCTGATGAGACGGTGCCAAGGCTCTTAGTAAGCCTCCACCAGAGACAGTGTTTTGGGGCAACAGGACCCAGTCTCTGTTCCATGTAGAGTTCTCAGGTCAGGAATCAAGCTTTGTGCACTTATCCCTTTTTGTCGGCATACATTTTGCTTTTCATATATTATTATATTGAATGAGCTATAACGAATGCCAGCTGAAAGCAGTGAGCATAGAACATGACTTGGAGTAAGGAGGTGATTAGAGAATGAGATACTAATCATCTAGAGAAAACAGGGTCCCAGATGAAGATGAAGTGAGTTCATCAGAGGCTTTTGTCATTGGACTTTTGAGAAAACATAGGAGTTATCTTTAGAGACTGAGCAAAATTTGGAGGGGACGGGGAAGACTGAGAGAGTAATTTGAGTGGGACATTGCTGCAGTGGCCCAGATTATAGCTAAGNTGCTCACTGTAGGGACTGGCTGTAGCCTTCTGGCTTCCAGATAGCAGATGCTGTTTTCCTTCCTGGGCGTTCTCCTGGCTCAGAAATTCACATATGGAGCGCCAGAATGGCTGATGACTGTGGCATTCTTGCTTATTGATATGGTAGGAAATACTCCATTTCTCATCACATAACATCAAAAACTTTATCAAGAAAGACAACTGGAGGGAACTCCCTGGAGGCTCAATGGTAGAATAATCTGCTTACCAATGCAAGAGGTGGGGGTTCAATCCCTGGATCAGGGAGATCCCCTGGAGAAGGAAATGGCAACCCACTGTAGTACCCTTGCCTGGGAAATCCTATGGACAGAGGAGCCCGGCAGGCTATGGTCTATGGAGGTGCAAAGAGTCAGACCCAACTTAGCAACTGAATAACCAGTGGTTAGGGCTCCATGCTTCCACTGCAGGGCAAGTGGGTTTGATCCCTGGTCAGGAAACTAAGATCCTACATGCCACAGCATAGGGAAAAAAGAAAGAAAGAAAGAAAGACAATTGGAAGTCACTGGCACAACCAAAGAGGAAGTTAAGCATTATGGAAAGTAGTCGGGAGAGGGGGCTTTCCCACCAGATTAACAGGGTTTGTATTTCCTCTAACAAATGCACTGCATCTACTTTATAAAGTGTCTACTTTATAAGGTTGGGGGATTATAATTTGTATACATTGTAAGTATCTACATTATAACTTGGGGGATTAGATGAGTTAATACCTGTGAAGCACTTCGAAAATACCTGGAACATAATATGTACTCAAAATAGGTGTGTTTGTTTGTTTGTTTGTTTTTCAACACAGAGAACATCCAAATGACTAGTTCGAGATGTAAATAAAGGAATATTTTTGTATTCTGAACAAGTGGCTCTCAGCTGTGGGAGATTTGCCTCCAGAGGACATTTGGCAACATCTGTTGGTATTTTCACTGTTACACCTGAGGGGAGTGGTGCTGTTGTCATCTCTGGGAAAGAGCCCAGGGATGGCAGTAAACATCCTACAACACACAGGACAGCCTCCCATAACAATTATCCAGCCCCAAATGTCAGAGGTATTGAAGTTGAGAAATCCTATTCTATCCCCACTCACATTCTGCAAGAATAAGTAAATGCCTTTTCATGTCAGTTTTACATTAATTGTTTTAATCATTTTCAGTCACTGGACGTACAAATCAAGTATTCTAACAGATCCATTTTACATAAACACGGGAACATCATATAGTAAATATCTCATCCATATTAGCATTTTCTGAGTGTACCCAGTAGCTTATGGGATCTTAGTTTCCTGATCAGGGATTGAACCTGGACCCTCAGCACTGAAAGTATGGATTCCTAACCACTAGACTGCCAAGGAATTCCATAGCATATTTTATTTTGGTGCTTCCCAGGTGGCTCAGTGGGTAAAGAATCTGTCTGCAATACAGGAGATGCAGGAGACACAGGTTTGATCCCAGGGTTGGGACGATCCCCTAGAGGAGGGCGTGGCAAACCACTCTAGTATTCTTGACTTAAGTATCCCATGAACAGAGGAGACTGGTGGGCTACAGTCTACAGGGTTGCAAAGAGTCACACAACTGAAGAGACTCAGCACACACCTGTTTTATTTTTAGAGACAAAATTAAAAAGTGGTATAGAAGAGTGGTTAAGGAGATAACATCCACTCAGTTTGAATTCAATTTAAACACAATGTATCCCAGCCCTGCTCTTACTAACTGTAAGTACATGTTATGGTTTTTTACCACAATTAAAAAAGAAATAGTTTGCACTGCCTCCAGAGAAAGCACCATAGTAGCATGTAATAATGAATAAACCTGTATAATGGTATATGAGAAAACAGCAACTTCTTGCCAAATAAAAATATATCAGTAGTTACATAAAGTCCTGCTATGTCCTCCCCAAACTCTAGTTCATATATTAAAGCCCTAACCCTCAATGTGACTGTATTTGGAGATAGGACCTGAGAGGAGGTGATAATGGATAAATGAAGTTATAAGGCTGGGATACTAATCCCATAGGAGTGGTGCCCTTATAAGAAGAGAAGGAGACACCAGAACCCTGTCTCTTTGCCATGTGAGGACATATCAAGAAGATGGCCACTGTGAGCCAGGAAGAGAGTCCTTCCTAGGAACCAAATTGGCCAGCACTTTGATCTCAAACTCCCGGACTCCCACACTGTGAAAAATAAATTTTTGTTGTTTAAGTCACCCAGTCTGTAGCATTTTGGTATAGCAGCCCATGCAGACAAAGACAATTACTATTAAATGTAGTTCATGACAGAGAAACTAGAAAAGAAAATTTGGATGACACTTTGGTGTGGCTAGAAAGAGGATGGTGAGATTTTGAGGGGCGAAGAATGAATAAAAAAGAAATTGGAGAGAGAAACCAAGATAGGGAATATATCAGAGATGAAGGACAGATAAGAAACACTGAAGGAAAAATATTAAACTGAAAGGAAAAAGTCAGATAAGAAAACTGTTGTACAGAAAGGTAGAAAAATAAAATAAAATAAAGGTCTTGAGAAAAATAACTCTTCCCCTGTCAAGGTGCTATACAGCATGAAAAATTTAGAGGGTAGGAAAAACTCTGAAAAAGTTGCCAAAGTTGTAAAAGGAAGACCAAAGTGGGAACGCAGTCAGTATAGAGGGGTAAAGGAGAAAGACAAATGCTGTAGTGATTGGAGAAGCCACAAGTTTTACTTATTGGAAATGTTTCCATTGTGGCTGGAAACTTTCCAAATATATATATAAGATCACTTATGATCCTCTGGGAGCTTCTTTACCTTTATTTCATTTTGTGTTTATTGATTATTACCATATCTTCATAGATAAGTTGAAAATCCACCATCTGGCCAAAGCCTGATTGAACAGTGATGCATTTATCAGTAATTCAACCTTGTACCCTTCTTTCAAATCCCTTTACAGTGAGGTGAAACACACACACACACACATATACACACAGCTGCTTATGAACAGAATAACCAAATTGTGTCTAGACAAAGAAATGGAAGCAGTGCATTAAAGCAATTTTCTTGAAATTGAGAGAACTATTTCACTTCTAGGATCACTATGGCTATGTACAAAACCAAAAAGAAACAAGAACAAAGCCAGAAGACTCCATTTTCATGTATAAAAGAGATAGATTCAATCTGCAGCCTCCAAAATATGTCTAAAGTGAAAGTGTTAATCATTCAGTCGTGTCCGACTCTTTGTGACCCCATGGACTGCAGCCTGCCAGGCTCTTCTGTCTATGTAATTCTCTAGGCAAGAATACTGGAGTGGGTTGTGGGTTGCCATTCCTTTCTCCAGGGAATCTTCACAACCCAGGGATCAAACCTGGGTCTCTTGCATTGCAGGCAGGTTCTTTACCATCTGAGCCACCAGGGAAACCCTAAAATATGTCTAAGGGTTGCCCCAAAGTGTCATAAAAACAAGAGAAGTGTGAAGAGTAGCAGAAAGGTCCAGGGGCAGCAGATCTCAGAAAATGCCACCAAAAGTACACTTCCTGGAAGAGACGGCTTAGGCTGAAGTGCAATATTTACATGCTTTGTTTGCAAGCAATCAGTACAAAAATAAAGGTGGGTAGAACAAGAGGGTAAAGTAGCCTCAATCCAGTTTGTTTCAGTGACATATTACAAGTCACACAGACAAACCATATCTTCAGGAAGCAGCTTGTCTCTATGGCAGTAGAAAAAGAAGAGGCTCACATGTGTTGAAAAACCCAGAAATTGACTTTGGCCCCTCCTTACTCTCCACTTGCAAAACACAGCAAGCCCAGGACAATCTAACTTTTTCAATGGTAGCAATTTTAAAAAAGGAAATTGATAAAGCATTCAGAGAAAGATAGTAGAAGAATAAATATGGAAAAGAAAAGCAAAACTTTGCAACGTGTGATGAATGCTCATGAGGAAATTGTTCTCCAGGGCAGAAGAAAGCTGAAAATTTCAGTTTATCCACTACTCAGTTACAAACTCCCCTTCATGGATCACAGCCTTGTTGTGGCAAAGGGGCTTGTGTAACTCACTGAAGTGTGAGCCATGCATGCAGGGTTACCCAAGATGGATGAGTCAGTGCAGAGTTCTGATAAAATGTGGTCCCCTAGAGAAGGAAATGGCAACCCATTCCAGAATTCTTGCCAAGAGAACCTCATGAACAGTATAAAAAGGCAAAAAGATATGACACAAGAATATGAGCCCTCCAGGTGAGAAGATATCCAATAAGCTACTGGGAAAGAACAGAGGGCAATTACTGATAACTCCAAAAAGAATGAAGCAGCTGGGCCAAAGCAGAAACGATGCTCAGTTGTGTCTGTTGGTGAAAGTAAAGTTCAGTGTTGTAAAGAACAGTACTGCATAGGAACCTAGAATGTTAGGTCCATGAATCAAGGTTAATTGGACATGACTCAGCAGGAGATGGCAAGAGTGAACATCGACATCATAGGAATCACTGAACTAAAATGGACGGGAATGGGTGAATTTATTTCAGATGACCATTATATTTACTCCTGTGGGCAAGAATCCCTTAGAAAAAATGTAGCCCTCAGAGTCAACAAAACACTCTGAAATTTAATATTTGGGTGTAACTTCAAAAATGGAGGATGATCTTGGTTCATTTCCAAGGCAAATCATTCAACATCACAGCAATCCAAGTCTATGCCCCAACAATGCTAAAGAAGCTGAAGCTGACTGATTCTTTGAAGACCTACAACACCTTCTAGAACTAACAGCCAAAAAAGATGTCCTTTTCCTCAAAGAGGATTGGAATGCAAAACCAGGCAGTCAAGAGATACCCATAATAATGGGCAAGTTTGGCCTTGGAGTACCAAATGGAACAGGGAGCTAATAGAATTTTGTCAAGAGAATATGCTGGTCATAGCAAATAGCCTTTTCCAACAACCCAAGATGACTACACACGGACATCAACAGATGGTCAATACCCAAATCAGATTGATTATGCTTTTTATAGCCAAAGATGGAGACGCTTCACACAATTAGCAAAAAACAAAACCTGGAGCTGGCTGAGGCTCAGATCATCAGCAACTTATTGCAAAATTCAGGCTTATATTGAAGAAAGTAGGGAAAACCAGTAGGCCATATGGGTATGACCTAGAGCAAATCCCTTATGATTATACAGTGGAGGTGATGGTTAGATTCAAGGGATTAGATCTAGTAGAAAGATCCTGAAGAGTTATGGATGGAGATTTGTAATACTGTACAGGGACAAGTGACCAAAACCATCCCAAAGAAAAAGAAATACAAGAAATGCAAGAAGTTGTCTGAGGAGGCCTTACAAACAGCTGAGGAAAGAAGAGAAACAAAAGGAAAGGGGGAAAGGAAGATATACTCAACTGAATGCAGAGTTCCAGAAAATAGCAAAGAAAGATAAGAAGGTGTTCTTAAATGAGCAATGCAAAGAAATAGAGGAAAACAATTGAATGGGAAAGACTAGTGACCTCTTAAAGAAAACTGGAGATGTCAAGGCAACATTTCATGATGGGCATGATAAAGGACAGAAATGGTAGGGGCCTAAAAAAAGCAGAAGAGATTAAGAAATGGCAAGAATATGCAGAAGAACTAAACAAAAAAAGGTCTTAATGACCTGGATAACCAGGATGGTGTGGTCACTCAACTTAGAGCCAGACATCCTGGAGTCAGAAGTCAATGGGCTTAGGAAGCAATACTACAAAAAAAGCTAGTGAAAGTGACAGAATTTCAGCTGAGCTGTTTAAAGTCCTGGGCTTCCCTGATAGCTCAGTTGGTAAAGAATCTGCCTGCAATGCAGGAGACTCCAGTTCAATACATGGGTTGGGAAGATCCACTGGAGAAGGGATAGGCTACTCACTCCAGTATTCTTGGGCTTCCCTTGTGCCTCAGCTGGTAGAGAATCTACCTGCAATGTGGAAGACTTGGATTCGATCCCTGGGTTAGGATGATCCCCTGGAGAAAGGAAAGGCTAACCTCTCCAGTATTCTGGCCTAGAGAATTCCGTGGACTCTATAGTCCAAGGGTCGCAAAGAATCAGACCCAACTGAGTGACTTTCACTTTCATTTAAAGTCCTAAAAAATGATGTTGTTAAAGTGTTGCACTCAAAATGCCAGCAAATTTGGAAAAAACAGTAGTGGCCACAGGACTGGAAAAGGTCAGTTTTTAATCCCAATTCCACAAAAAGACAATGCCAAAGAATGTTCAAACTATAGCACAATTGCACTCATTTCACACGCTAGCAAGGCTAAGCCCAAAATTCTTCAAGCTAGGTTTCAATAATATATGAACTGAGAACTTCCAGATGTACAAGATGGGTTTATAAAAGGAAAAACAAGGGAATTTCAGAAAAACATTTACTTCTGGTTCATTACTAAGCAAAAGCCATTGACTGTGTGCATCACAACAAACTGAAAAATTCTTCCAGAGATGGGATTACCAGATCACCTTACCTGTGTCCTGAGAAACCTGTATGCAGGTCTAGAAGCAATAGTTAGAACTGGATGTGACCTGGTTCCAAATTGGGAAAGGAGTATGTCAGGCTCTATATTGTCACTCTGTTTATTTAACTTATATGGAGAGTGAATCATGTGAAATGCCAGCCTGGATGATTCACAAGCTGGAATCAAGATTGCCATGGTAAATATTAACCTCAGTTATGAAGATGATACCACTCTAATGGCAGAGTCTCTTGATGAGTGTGAAAGTAGAGAGTGAAACAGATGGCTTCAAACTCAACATTCATAAAACTAAGATTGTGGCATCCAATCCCATCACTTTATGGCGTAGAAGGGGGAAAAGTAGAAACAGTGACAGATTTTCTTTTCTTGGGCTCCAAAATCACTGCTGACAATGACTGCAGGCATGAAATTAAAAGATGTGTGCTTCTCATGATGAAAGTTATGACAAACCTAGAAAGCGTATTAAAAAACAAAGACATCAGGTTGCTAAACAAGGTCCTAGAGTCAAAGCTATGGTTTTTCCAGTAATCATATACAGATATGAGAGTTGGACCATAAACAAGGCTGAGCACCAAAGAACTGATGCTTTGGAATTCTGGTGCTAGAGAAGATTCTTGAGAATCCCTTGGACTGCAAGAAGATCAAACCAGTCAATCCTAAAGGAAATCCACCCTGAAATTCATTGAAAAGTCTGATGCTGAAGCTGAAGCTCTAATTCTCTGGCCACATGATACAAAGAGCTTACTTATTGGAAAAGACCATGATGCTGGGAAAGATTGAAGGCAAAAGAAGAAAGAGGCAGCAGAGGACAAGATGGTCAGATAGGATCACTGACTCAAAGGCATGACTTTGAGCAAACTCCAAGATATAGTAGAGGACAGAAGAGCCTGTCATACTGCAGTCTGTAGGGCTGCAAAGAATCAGACATGACTTAGTGACTGAAAAACAACAATGACTATAACAAACTACCTAAAACTTGGTGGCTTCAAACAACAACCATAGGCTTCCCTGATAGCTCAGTTGGTAAAGAATCCACCTGCAATGCAGGAGATCCTTGTTCAATTCCTGGTTGGTAAGATATGCTGGAGAAGGGATAGGCTACCCACTCCAGTATTCTGGCCTGGAGAATTCCATGGACTGTACAGTCCATGGTGTTACAAAGAGTCAAACACGACTGAGTGACTTCCACTTTCACTTTCACTTTGAAATAACAACCACTTATTATAACTNAGAAGGGATAGGCTACCCACTCCAGTATTCTGGCCTGGAGAATTCCATGGACTGTACAGTCCATGGTGTTACAAAGAGTCAAACACGACTGAGTGACTTCCACTTTCACTTTCACTTTGAAATAACAACCACTTATTATAACTTACATTTTTCTGAGCCAGGAATTCAGGAAATACTCCACAGGGTGATTTTTCTGTTCATTATGGTTTCGTCTGGGGTCAATAACCTCAAATATCCAGATGACACCACCTTTACGACAGAAAGCAAAGTACAGCTAAAGAGCTTCTTCATGAAAGTGAAAGAAGAGAATGAAAACATTGCCTTAAAACTCAACACTCAGAAAACTAAGATCATGGCATCTGGTCCCACCATTTCATGGCAAATAGATGGGGAAACAATGGAAACAGTGAGAGACTTTATCTTGGGGGCCTCCAAAATCACTGCAGATGGCAACTGAAGCCATGAAATTAAGACACTCCTTGGAAAAGTTATGACCAACCTAAACAGCTTATTAAAAAGTAGAGAAATTGCTTTGCCAAGAAAGGTCCATCTAGTCAAAGCTATGGTTTCTCCAGTAGTCATGTATGGATCTGCGAGTTGGACCATAAAGAAAGCTGAGAGCCAAAGAATTGATGTTTTTGAGCTGTGGTGTTGGAGAAGACTCTTGAGAGTCTCTTGGACTGCAAGGAGATCCAACCAGTCTATCCGAAAGGAAATCAGTCCTAAATATTCAATGGAAGGACTGACGTTGAAGCTGAAACTCCAATACTTTCACCACCTGATGAGAAAAACTGACTCTTTGGAAAAGACCCTGNTCTTGGACTGCAAGGAGATCCAACCAGTCTATCCGAAAGGAAATCAGTCCTAAATATTCAATGGAAGGACTGACGTTGAAGCTGAAACTCCAATACTTTCACCACCTGATGAGAAAAACTGACTCTTTGGAAAAGACCCTGATGCTAAGAAGGATTGGAGGCAGGAGGAAAAGGGCATGACAGAAGATGAAATGGCTGGATGGCATCACCAGCTCGAAGGACATAAGTTTGAGTAAACTCTGGGAGTTGGTGATGGACAGGGAAGACTGGCATGCTGCAGTCCACGGGGTTGCAAAGAGTCAGAAACAACTGACTGAACTGAACTGAACTGAACTGGGGTCACTTGGTAGTGCTCAACTTGTGACTTGGTTGGTCTGGAGATTCAAGAAGGCTTCAATAACATGATGTCTCGGCTCAGCTAAACTACTTTCCCACCCAGGTAATCTCCAATTTCGTTCATATACCCTCTCCAACATGGTGGTCTCGGCATTCATAGAGAAAAAAGTAGAAGTTACCCAGATTTTAGGCAAAAGGACATAGTCCTACCTCTCAGAGGAGAGTCGAGGAATATGTAGCCATTTTAATCCACCACTGTGATCAAGGATTTCACCATAAACTATAAATAAATCAATAGCCTCCATGAAGGACTACTACAAGAAAAACATGACAGACGTAAAACCAAGAACATCTACATAGCCATTAATGTAATAAGTTTTACTCACTGATTTTAAAAACTCTTTAACTCTAGACTCTGTACAGGAAGCACTCTGGAAACAAAGTAATTCAAGAAGGTTGAAAACAAAGAAACGGATGAAGTTGTACAAGCCAAACAAACAAAACAAGACCTACAAGACTTGATCTTATTATCAGATAACGTAGAATTCAGACTGAAAAGTGATAAACATGCAAAAAGAGCACTTTATAATGCTAAAAGGATCAATTCACAATGAAGATAAAACATCATTTAATATCAAGGCAGCAGGAGGGCGGTCCTAAGATGGCAGGGGAATAGGACAGCGAGACCACTTTCACCACCACAAATTCATCAAAAGAACACTTAAACGCTGAGTAAATTCCACAAAACAACTTATGAATGCTGGCAGAGGACATCAGGTACCCAGAACAGCAGCCCATTGTCTTCGAAAGGAGGTAGGAAAAAATATAAAAGACAAAAAAGGAGACAAAAGAGGTAGGGATGGAGCTGCGTCCCAGGAAGGGAGTCTTAAAAAGAGAGAAGTTTCCAAACATCAGGAAACACTCTCACGGCTGAGTCTGTGGTGAGTCTTGGAAGCACAGAGGGCAACATAACACGGAGGGAAAATAAATAAATAATTAATTAAAACCCACAGATTATGAGCCCAATGGTAACTCCCCCAGCGGAGAAGCAGCACAGATGCCTGCACCTGCCACTAGCAAGCGGGGGCTGGGCAGGGAGGCACGGGCTTCATTGCTTAGAGTAAGGATCTGGCCTGAATGCCCCAAGGGCAATCTGAGCGAACTAACTTGGGCTAGCAAACCAGACTGTGGGATAGCTACGACGCAAAAAGCCCTAAGACATAGCCAGGCCCGTGCACAGAACAAAGGACTGAACAGAANGAGTCCTCATCGATTACTTTCACCTCCACCTCCTCTTCCTCTGAACACTGTCCAGGGATAGATCTGAAAGATTTCATTGTAACTCTGGGAGTGGATGAGAGGGATGATTGAAAGATGATGGAGTCTATTTTTTAATCTGGCTTCCCAGACTCATTAGAGCTCCCAGGGCTTTGCTTATTGCCTGTGGTAGAGACAGCTCTGAATTTGCCAAAACCAATGCTTTTTCCCCTTTGGTCTCATGTACCTGTGTACTAAGTTGCTTCAGTCATGTCCGACTCTTTGCAACCCCATAGACTGTAGCCGTGGACAGGCTCCTCTGCCCATGGGATTCTCCAGGTAAGAATGTTGGAGTGTGTTGCCACAGCCTCCTCCAGAGGATTTTCCTGACCCAGGGATCGAACCTGCATCTCATATCTTCTGTATTGACAGGTAGGTTCTTTACCACTAGCGCCATTTCCTGGCATCCCTTGTGGTTTAATGGGACCATGTAACTGAGTTTCAGCCAATGGAAAGTGGGCAGTGATGTAGGGCTTCCCAGGTGACTCAGTGGTTAAAAAATAATAATAAAAAAAAATCTGGCTGCCAATGCAGGAGACTNCATTTCCTGGCATCCCTTGTGGTTTAATGGGACCATGTAACTGAGTTCCAGCCAATGGAAAGTGGGCAGTGATGTAGGGCTTCCCAGGTGACTCAGTGGTTAAAAAATAATAATAAAAAAAAATCTGGCTGCCAATGCAGGAGACTCAGGAGATGTGGGTTTGATTCCTGGATCAGGAATATCCTCTGCAGGAGGAAATGGCATCCCCACCCCAGTATCTTTGCCTGGAAAATCCCCCGGACAGAGGAGCCTGGTGGGTTACAGTCCATGGGGTTGCAAAGAGTCAGACGCAACTGAGCACATGCAGCGTCAGAGAGATGTATGACATTTCGAAGTGTAGCCCATGGAAGTCCCATGGATTAGTCATCTGCAGTCTCTCTCCTTCCACCTTTGAGCTGGATGAAGCTGACTCTGAGGCAGGTTTCTTAACTTCTCTGTCACTCAGTTGCCTGGTCTGTAGAGGTCTAGTGGTCACAGGAACAAACAGTTGTCACGAAAGCCCCTGATGCATGGTGGGTGAGATCCAGAGGTGATTACAAGAAGCTCTGTGAGGGGACTTCAGTGCCTCACAGGCAGAGTGTGGCATCAACTCGGGGAGAAATTCCTTCTCCCATTTCATCAGGCGCTGGTGCTTTCAGAGTCCCACTGCTGCTGCTGATTAGTCACCAAGTCGAGTCCAATTCTTTTCAACCCCATGGACTGAAGCCTTCCAGGCTCCTCTGTTCCATGGAATTTCCCAGGCAAGAATATAGTGGAGTGGGTTGCCATTTCCTTCTCCAGAGAATCTTTCCAACCCAGGGATCAAACGCTCATCTCCTGCACTGGCAGGTGGTTTCTTTACCTCTGAGCCACTAGGGAAGCCCAGAGTCCCATTAGAATCTCCTAGCAATAGCTGGAGCTTCTGTTGGGGGAGCTGATTTCTCACCTGGGCCCAGCAGCGGGGGACACATGAGCTATTGCCTTGCGAGCCTGCCTGTGAAGGACGTCAGATCTTGTCAAGTCTGGGCACTGAGGCCAGATGTTCTCTGCATCCCTTGTGGATGAGCACTTTCCAGATGGAGAGCCCCGGGACCTCTTAGCCTCGCCCGTTTCTTCTGAAGTAGCAGTGGCAGTCACAGTTTGCCAGGCTGATGGCGTCTCCCGCCGGTTCCTCTCTGCCCTGCTGGTGATCTGTCTCCATACAGCAATTTCGTACATCATTAAGGGAGATGTCATATGCACACGCATGAGGCTGTGTTCTTACCCAGAATGTCACATTAGACTCCTGAAGGCTTTGGAGGGAAAAAAAAAAAATCAAATCCAACCACATTCCCCACCCCCTTAAATCATCCAATCTTCCATCTGATGCCCCCAAAGAAAGCTGTTAGTAAAACAGCAACTTGCAGGGTTAAGAAAAGTGTCACAGAGAATGTTAGCTAAAAATGTGAACTTTTTCGACCTATAGGGAGTGGGGTCAGGACAGATAGAGCTGTCTGGCTTTTTCAGAGAGCTTCCTGGGTGGTTCGGTGGTTAAGAATCTGCCTGCTAATGCATGGGACATGGGTTTGATTCCTGGGCCGGGAAGATCCTCTGGAAAAGGAAATGGCAACCTGCTCCAGTGTTTCTGCCTGGGTAGTTCCATGTACAGAGGGGCAGACCCTCCTTTCTCTCTCTAAGCGACCAGCAGAGAGACTGGGATGTGGTCAGCATCCCGCAGAGATCCTGGCTGGATCTGAGCTCTCTACTCTGTGGCCCCTTCAGAAATTTTCCCTATGCTAATGTTTCTTGGAGAAATTTGCTTTGAAACCAAAATAAAGAGATGAATTAGAGTCACTCATGGAGTTTGGAGGCAGGAGGTGCCTTTCTTACTTATGCTCTCATTGACAGACATCTGCTGGGTCCAAGTGGTCCAATGGGTTCTGGGACTTCTACTCTGAACCCCAGGTCTGGCTCTCAAGTCACGTGCTGGGGTGGAGGCTTGAATCATCATCAAGGAAAGGGCTCAGCTGCAGGTGTGAATGGTGCCTGCTGGGAGACCCTCAGCTGAGAGGGTGACCCTAGGGTTCTGCTCAGCAATTCAGAGGTGTGGGTTTTTCCCCACAAGAAGCCATTATCTGAGACCAGCTGGTTGTCCTACAGTTTCTCTCAATTCTGATGTTAGCTGCATGCAGACAGCATCCAGTCCTACAGGCTAAGGGTTCAGTCATACAAGACAGCCCCATGATGCCCCAGTTCAGATGCCAGTCCAAGAAGATCCCATGATTTTGCCTGACCGGCTATAGGTCAGGGGTTCCAATGACCACACCCCATTGCTTGGGTACAATTAATTCTTTAAAATGGCTCACAGGGTACAGAACTATTTTACTTATTGGGTTACCAGTTTACTTTTTATTGGAGTATAATTGCTGTACAATGCTGTGTTAATTTCTGCTCTACAGTAGAGTGAGTCAGCTATGTGTATACATATATCCTCTCCCTCTTGGACCTCCCTCCAACCCCCGTCATCCCACCCCTCTGGGTCATCACAGAGCACCGAGCTGAGATCCGTGTGTTATACAGCAGCTTCCACTAGCTATCTATTTAACACATGGCAGTGTATATACACAGGCTCAGAAGGTAAGGAATCCACCTGCAAAGCCGGAGATCTGGGTTCAATCCCTGGGTCAGGAAGATCCCCTGGAGGAGGACATGGCTACCCCCTCCAGTATTCTTGCCTGGAGAATCCCATGGACAGAGGAGTCTGGCGGGCTACAGTTCACAGGGTCGCCAAGAATCGGACACCACTGAGCGGCTAAGCACAGCACAGTGTGTATGTGTCAGTCCTAACCTCCCAGTCCGTCCTCCCCTTCCCTTTTGTGCCCACACATCTGTTCTCTCTGTGTGCGTGTCTATTCCTGCCCTGCAGATAGGTTCATCTGTTAGGTTTCTAGTATGTTATAAAGGACATAACAGCCTGATGGAAGAGCCACACGGGGCAAGTCACCTGGGAAGGAGACCGTGACTCTGAGCCCTCTCGCCACTCCCCCCAGGGCCTCGTGTGCTCACCAGCCCGCAAGCCCTCCAAATCCAGTCCTCTGAGGCTTTCCGGAACCTTCCTTAAGTCAGTGTGGTTGGCTTGGTCATCGGCTATTGATTGACAATTGAACTGACTCTCAGGTGGCCCCTCTGTCCCCCCTGGGTTAGGCCTGGGTTAGGACTGAAAGTTCCAAGCCTCTAATCACTCTAATCACCTGGTTGGCTCCCCTGGAAATCAGCCCCTATCCTTAGGTGACCTGGGGGCTTTCCAAAAGCCACTAATTAATATAACAAAAGGCACCTTGATTGCTCTCAGCACTTAGGAAATTCTGAAAGGTGTAGCAGTTTAGGACCAGCAATGCAGATGAAGGTGAAATACACCTTTGTTGTTTGTCACAGCGTCACAGTCCTGCCCAGCACCCCCACCCAGTGCGCCAGGGTTGGGGCTCAGCTCCCAGAGTTCCAGACCCCAGCCCTGGGTTCACCCTCCTTCTCTCCTGCTTACCAGCTGTGTTACCTCAAGGAGGTGATTCTTTGTGCATCTCTCTTTCCTCATCTGTAACACTGGGAGTGTTTGTCGCTCAGTCGTTTCTGATGCTTTGCGTCCCCATGGACTGTTGTAGCCCGCCAGGCTCCTCTGTCCATGGACAAGTGGCCAGTGACATGAGCTCAAATAAAATGATGGTTAGGATTTCTGGTGTTCTAAACAACAGATTGGGCACGTGTGCGCGCACGCACACACACACACACACAAGGACAACGAGCTGAGAGCAACAGAGATGCTGGGGAGCATAAGCTAACGGGGCCCTGTCCCCTAACCCCTGACAGGGGTTAGAGAAGCCTCTCAGAGGGGTTTGTGTTTAAACTGAATCCCAGCTGATCAGCAAGGGTTGGCTAGACACAGAAGCAGCAGCCTGTGTGAAAGCACTAACGAGCATTCTAAAACCTGAACGCGTTTCCATGCAGGCAGGAGCGCAGAGCCAGGACCCAGATGGAGGACAGAGAGCCTGGACCCGGCCCCCAGGGTGGTTATCAGGATGCTGGGTGCTGCCACTGCTGCTTTCCCTGCCCACTCTCTCAGCAGTGGCAGGGCAGCCCGGGACGAGAGACAAGGGGCCTGTGGATGGAGGATTCTGGGCGTCCTGGCTTACCCCGAAAAGACTGTGAGCTGTAGATCATGAAGGAACACTGTCATTCGCTCATGGGGGTGGAGGGAGGAAGCACAGTATTGGGAACGAGATTGACTGAAAGAGCTGATTCATTGGGAAAGACCCTGATGCTGGGAGGGATTGGGAGCAGGAGGAGAAGGGGACGGAGGAGGATGAGATGGTTGGATGGCATCACCGACTCGATGGACAAGAGCTTGAGCAAGCTCCGGGAGACAGTCGGGGGAGCCTGGCGTGCTGCAGCCTGCGGGGCCACAAAGACTCAGACACGACCTAGTGACTCTACAACAACCACCACCCAGCCCTGTGTCCCTGAGCAAGTTCCTTTACCTCTGAAAGCCTCTATTCCTCGCCCATAAGGGGAATAGTAAGAATACAAGGCGCGTTGGTCTCCCAGTGCTTATCTTTATCAGACCCTGGGTGAGCTCTGTCTTCTGGGTCAGCTCCTGCATCCTCACCCCACACAGCGCTCATCTCCCAGCCCAGTAAACTCAGGCGGTGAGAGTTAGCGCTCACCCTGAGGCCCTGGCACTGTCGCGGAGGTTCTGATGTTCACCCACATCCGTCTGACTCAGAAGCCTGAGCTGTTAATCCCGTACCATACTGCCATTTAACTTTATTAAGAGGATTAAGTAGAATAATCCATCTCCCCAGCATTTCGTCTGGCACAGATTCAGAAAATATAATATGATCAGACAGATGTGGCTCTAATCCCAGGCTTATCGCTTACGGCTGTGTGACTCCTTTCATCCTTTCATCTCTCCGGGCCTGTTTCCCCATCTGTGAAATGGGAATGAACTGAGATTCCATCTCATCTGTTAGGAGCTTTCAAGGGGGAGAATGTCTGCAAACCCCTCAGCATGATGCCAGGGACTGAGTTAGCCCCAGCACATCTCAACGCTCAGTGTTGTTAGGTATACAGTAGCACGTGGTACTCAGTCCTGTCCGACTCTGTGCAACCTCATGGACTGTAGCCCGCCAGGCTCCTCTGTCCAGGGCATTCTCCAGGCAAGAATACTGGAATGGGTTGTCATGCCATCCTCCAGGGGATCTTCCCGAACCAGGGATCGAATCTGCATTGGAAGGCGGGTTCTTTACCACTAGCACCACCTGGGAAGCCCAGGTATACAGTAGGTGCTATGCTAATGTCAGCCATCCCACCTCCTCTCTCAAGTTTCCGTCTTGGCACAGGGGCTTCAGACAGTGCAAAGCCGGGCGTATAAGAGACCATGGTGTCTCTGAAAGAGGTGGTAACAGAGGTCAGTGGCGCGAGGTGGAGCCATTGGCCCGATTCCTTNCCACCTCCTCTCTCAAGTTTCCATCTTGGCACAGGGGCTTCAGACAGTGCAAAGCCGGGCGTATAAGAGACCATGGTGTCTCTGAAAGAGGTGGTAACAGAGGTCAGTGGCGCGAGGTGGAGCCATTGGCCCGATTCCTTCCAGCTGATGGTGACCTGCGCGCAGGAAGGGGGATGCCCTTGGTTCACAGTTCTTCGTGTTCTTTCCCCAAAACTAGAGCCTTCCATGCCAAGCCATCTTTCCTGAGCAACACTTTAATTTACATCTTTTAATAACTTTGGTTGCCATGGAAGCGTTGGAATTCAGTTTTAAAATAGACAAACTAATTGTTTCAGTCAGTTTGGGTATTTGCTGTCAAGGAAACTGCCCGCTTTTCCCCACCACCAACAGCCCACCTAATTGGATATGCGAGGTGGCAAACGAGGGGTATTGACCACCCCACAAGCAGGCAGAGGAAACAGTGTCACACACCCAAGGAATCTCAACCAGTCCTGCTCATGAGCTTAAGAAAGGGACAGTCTGGACTAATGCTGGCGGCCGGGGAAGGTGGTGGGGTGAGGCTTCCAAGGGCCACAGACACAGCTCCTGAGACAGCACCAGAACGGAGCTCAGGGCTCAGGACATTCCAGCAGCCAGTTGCGGTTCCTGACCTTGGATGGAGGCCCAGAGGCCCTCCACCCTGTTCTGAGGGATTCTGAAAACGATAGCAATAATAGTAGCAACAAAGCAGATGAGCCCAGGGCCAGAGCCTACTTCCCCAACGAGACAACAAACGTTCATCTAACAACAGGCATCCGCTTACCTCCTCCCGGGAGTCCTGCTGATGCAGAGGGCAGATGGCACTGTTCATTTATTCAATCATCCAACAAGTATTTCTTGTGTTCCTGTCTGATCCATCAATGAATACTGATAGTTCTCTGTCCCTGTGAAGCTTATCTTCTAGCAAGGAAAACAGACAATGAACGAGAAGAATAAGGGGTTGAATGAGGCTTTGAGGGCTCCCCAGGGGGGCCTCAAAGTGGTGAAGAACTGGCCTGCCAACACAGGAGATGTGGGCTTGATCCCCAGGTTGGGAAGCTCCCCTGGAGGAGGGTACAGCAACCGTCTCCAGTATTCTTGCCTGGGACATCCCATGGGGAAACGGGCCTTGGTGCCTACAGTTGCAAAGAGTCACACACAAGTTAGTAATTAAACTACCATCACTCCAATAGTTTGGGCTTCCCTGGTGGCTCAGTGGTAAAGAATCAGCCTGCAATGTGGGAGACCTGGGTTCAGTTCTTGGGTCAAGAAGATCCCCTGGAGGAGGGCACGGCAACCCACTCCAGTATTTTGCCTGGAGAATTCCATGGACAGAGGAGCCTGGCAGGCTACAGTCCACAGTGTCACAAAGAGTCAGACACCAGTGAAGCTATTTAGCACACACGTACACGTGGAGTATTGAAAGCTAATACGTGGAAAGTTAAAAGGAAAGAGTGGAACAGAGAAAAGGGGATTGGGAGTGCAGAATTAGTGGTGGGTCGGTAAGACTTCCATAAGAAAGTGAGTTCTGAGTGAGCCCCTATCAGTTCTCACCTATAAACGGGGAGCCATGAGCCAATAGAACCTTGGTGATTAAGTGTGGTGGTGTTCTGTTGTTCAGTCATGCCCAGCGCTTTGGGACCCTATGGACTGCAACATGCCAGGCCTCCCTGTCCTTCATCATCTCCGGGAGCTTGCTCAAACTCATGTCCATTGACTCGGTGATGCCATCCAACCATCTCATCCTCTGTCGCCCCCTTCTCCTCCTGCCCTCAATCTTTCCCAGCCTCAGGGTCTTTTCTAATGAGTCAGCTCTTTGCATCAGGTGACCAAAGTACTGGAACTTCAGCCTCAGCATTAGTCCTTCCAATGAATAGTCAGAATTGATCTCCTTTAGGATGGACTGGTTGGATCTCCTTGAAGTCCAAGGGACTCTCAAGAGTCTTCTCCAACACCACAATTCCAAAGCATCAGTTCTTCGATGCTCAGCTTTCTTTATGGTCCAACTCTCACATCCATAAGGGTGATTAGGAGTGATGAAAAGTTCTGCTTCTGTGATGGGGCCCATCTGAGTTGGAATTCCATTCTCTATCACTTAGTTCTGGAATGATCTCTTCTTCCCATGGCTGTACCTCTTTATGCCTCAGTTTCCTTATCTTTAAAGAAGGGTGGTCATAGTAATTTAAATGGTTAAGTGAGTTAATGTCTGTAAAGTGCTTGACACAGAGTGAGAGCTCTGATGATGGTGTTGGGGCCCCTGATGGTGGTGATGAAAGTGACGATGATGGTGTGTTCAGTGACTTTGTTGTTACTGTTTACTGGCTAAGTCATGTCCTACTCTTTTAAAACCCCAGTGGACTATAGCCCACCAGGCTTCTCTGTCCATGGAATTTCCCAGGCAAAAATACTGGAGTGGGTTGCCATTTCCCTTTCAGGGGATCTTCCTGGACCAGGGAGCAAACCCACATTTCCTGCATTGGCAGGTGGATTATTTACGACTGAGCCACCTGGGAAGTCCTTTCCAGTGACTAGTTGGTTGCAAAGTGGAGAATCAAAGGAGAGGCAAGGAGTAAGTTGAGACTCAACTGGCCCACCAGCAGGAAGCATTTGTAGTCATCCAGATGGGAGTCCATGGTTGTGTTCATGGCCATGCTGGTGGAGTGGAGGGGTATCCACTGAGGATACGTAACGAAAAATGCCACCAGATCAGAATACAACCTCAGTGGCCCAGTTTTCCAGGTATTCTCTCTAAGAACACACAGGTTTACTTTTAGTGTTTGAAAGATGATGCTGTGAAAGTGCTACACTCAATATTCCAGCACATTTGGAAAACTCAGCAGTGGCCACAGGACTGGAAAAGGTCAGTTTTCATTCCAATCCTGAAGAAAGGCAATGTCAAAGAATGCACAAACTACCGCACAATTGCACTCATCTCACATGCTAGTAAAGTAATGNTGATGCTGAAACTTCAATACTTTGGCCACCTGATGCAAAAGTTTTTTCATTGGAAAAGTCCCTGATGCTGGGAAAGATTGAAGGTGGAAGGAGAAGGGGATGACAGAGGATGAGATGGTTGGACGGCATCACTGACATGATGGACATGAGTTTGAGTAGGCTCCCGAAACTGGTGATGGACAGAGAAGCCTGGCATGCTGCAGTCCAGGGGGTTGCAAGCAGTCAGACACAACTGAGCAACTGAACTATCTAAAGTTATTTTTACATAGAGAGAGGTTTGAAATTTCCTATAATGGTAGTTTCTTAGTCTCTCAGATTTAAGACTGACATTGAGATCATCAGTGAGTGAAGTTGCTCAGTCGTGCCCAACTCTTTGTGACCCCATGAACAGTGGCCTGCNATTTTTACATAGAGAGAGGTTTGAAATTTCCTATAATGGTAGTTTCTTAGTCTCTCAGATTTAAGACTGACATTGAGATCATCAGTGAGTGAAGTTGCTCAGTCGTGCCCAACTCTTTGTGACCCCATGGACAGTGGCCTGCACCAAGCTCCTCTGTCCATGGGATTCTCCAGGCAAGAATACTGGAGTGGGTTGCCATTTCCTTCTCCAGGGAATCTTCCCAACCCAGGGATCGAACCCAGGTCTCCCGCATTGTAGACAGACGCTTTACCGTCTGAGCCACCAGGGAAGTCCTTAAGATAATCAGAGTAGGCATTAAAGACATAAAATATCACCATGAGACTTGACTATTTTCCAACAATTTCCCTATGATTGACCCTTTTATTGCTCTTCTCCTCATGTCCTAATTCGACCCATCAGCAAACTCTGTTGGTTTCACTTCCACTACATGCCTTGAGTTAATTCCCTTTACTATGTGCTCACAATACTACCCCAACTCAAATACCATCATCTCTTGCCTGATGAATGCCCTTTGTATGTGATATGAGGTAGATGTTTTCCTCTGACTTGTCACTTGTCTTTAAACTTGTTTATGTTTTGATGTTTTCCTTCTTTTCATATATAAGTGCTTTATTTTTCTGTACTCAAATTTATTACTGTCTTCCTTTGTGATTTCTGGACTTTGAGTCATATTTAGAAATATGACTCAAACTATTGATTTCAAATAAAGAAACTCACGAGCCTGAACAGGATCTAGAAAGGGCCTTGCATCTCTATTACCACCCCCAGTGCATGCTGTGAGTCATCCTCAAACTTGGAGTTTACACAGAGCTTTAGTCTAAGACTTCTTAATGCACATAGCCGCTCCAAAGGAATACACCTATCTTCCAATATCTCAGCTTTCAAGCTAGACTTTAGAAAGCAATGTTCAAATCCTGCAGACCCTATAATGTATGATACTCTTTGTACAGGTGGTCAAACCTTAGGCTGCCACAATAAATCTTTGAATTTCAGAAGTACTTTAAATAGTAAGTGCATAGGCATTTGTCTACAATATAAAGGGAAAAATACTAGTATTAAATACATCAATTAAAAACACTTCCAAATCCATGAACAAAATAATTGATAGTCAGTTTTACAAAGAAAAGGCTACTATAACTTGACTCAAACTGTTTAGATAATTGGAAATATGTGAATATAAACTAAATATTTGATAATATGAAGGAATTTTTGTTAATTTTGGGATATAGTGGTAACATGGCTATATTTTCTTTTTAAATAGTTCTTAACTGTTGGAGATATATACTGAAATATTTGTGGATAAAATGCTATAATGTCTGGATTTGCTTTCAAATATCCAGAGATATTTTTAATGATAGGGATATATATAAAGCATATTGGCTATCAGTTATTGAAAATGGGTAATGGGCTGATGAGGATTTATTATATCATTATCTGTACTTTTGGATATGCTTGAAACTTTCTATATCATATTTTAGAGACAATATATTAATTATATTGTCTGGGTTTTTGTTTTTTTTTTTTGAATAAGATTTGGGAGTGCATCCATGAGGCAAATGGACTCAGCACCTCTTTCAATCTCTTCTCCCCTGACTATATAGAAGCTGAAACGTGTTAGTGCTTATTTTCCCAGCATTCTTTGCAGCTAGGAGTGCCTTGAGTCACAACTTGGAACAATGAAGTGAAGCCAGTGTCTGATAGGATTTCTCAGAAAACTTTGCTTTTCATATTATGTGCCTGGCTTCCACCTCTCTTTTTCCCTCTTTTAATGGGATCTAAGTTCTGACTGTGAAGCCATACTGCAACAATGAGAGAGCCAAACTGAAATAATAAAAACTAAGCCTGCTTCCACTGCAACACTGAACCAAAACCTTCAGCCACCTAACTCTAGACATCTGAGACATCTATTTATACTAAATATAAATATGTTTCTTTAAAAAGTCCCCTGTATTTATATCACTATAAGTCAGATTTTTCTGTTACTTGCAACTAAACACCTCCCTAACTGATCCAATCTATTGTATAGAATTTCTTATATAATAAAATTACTGATCTCCACTATGAAGCAATGCTAGTATTTGTTGCTAGCTGAAAAGCTTTGTTAATTTGAATTGGATACAAAAATGCCATTTTAAAAATTCTATTCACTTTCTCTAAGCTCAGTTGGATCATCTCACCAAAGTATCTGAAAACTTATTTTAAACTATTGTAAGCATTACAAAGTGAAATAATTTATTGTTTAAGAGTCATTCATTACTGACATATTCTTTTCCCAGCCCTCTCTTCATCACTGTCAATCATACTTTTATTTAAGCCCCTGATTTCAGGGTGTCATGAGCCCCAGTCTTCCTCTGTAAAATGGCAAATGCGCATGTATTTTGGGCTCTAAGGAGTGGCCAGACACAGGATACAGTACACAGCTCCTCTTCCCTCAAGGCCAGCCAACCTTTGTCATTAAAGTTTCATCACATTTAAAAAGTCCCGCAAACTAGGCAAGATGAAAGTTTTCACAATTGTTCCAAGTCCTACCAGTTTCAGTGTATGTTTAAACATAATCTTAACTCCAGGTCAATACTAAATATCACACAATATTCATGGGAGTAAAGAGTTATCACCAATTCCTTGGCATTTATTTTCATTTAAAGGCTAAACATCTGTGTTTCAGGTAAGATGGCTGGCCTTAATTAAAGACAACAGTGATATGATAAATGAACTCCTATCAGAGTATCTAAGGCACTAGCAGGCACTTAACAAATGTTCACTAATTAGTTTACTACATGCATTAATTAGCCAGTTAATAGATACTTAGGGTTCACAACAGACTTTATTTCACATCAGGAAGTCCAACTTTGCTGACACTACTGAACAAATAAAGCCTGATTTCAAAATACAAAATATTAGGAAATGTGTATGATTATCCTTCATGAGATTAGCAACACATTCTCCAGTAATACCTAGAAATGATTTTACTCATTCGTTCATTAGATCATTTCCACACAATGGTAGCTACTTCTTATATTAATAATAGGGCATGTCCCACCTCCATTTAACCATCTCTTAGCAGAGCACACTGTCTCCAGTAAGAGTGATGACACCCATCAACAAAAGTGAGATGAATAAACTATGTCCTATTATTTCCAGGCAACAAACTTGAGGTGAATTGTCTGGACTAGAATCCTAACTCCAACATATTCACCTGTATAACCTTGGGCAAATTTCTTAATCTCTCTCTGCCTTGATTTCTTCATCCATAAGATAGGGCTGATGATAACAGCACCCACCTTACAGGAATGTAGTGAGGACTCCAAGAGATTATAGTGAGCTGACAGGTACTACATGCCCATAGTGTTATGCACTATTACCTGACTCTGGTATTGCATCACGATCAAAGATTTCTGTCCATCTAGTCTGTTACAGTCAATCCACAGGACATCACAAGAGCAATTATTAGTCACCACAGTTCACAATTATGTCCAGGTCCTCTGGTTCTACTGGGAGTCAGCCTGTTTTCACAGCCCTCCCAGGGGCCCAACACATGATTCATCCACACCAACAATTGTACATGTGCATCACACACAAGCCAGCTGGTGCAGAACAAAGGCAAATATGCAACAAGTTGATCTGGATTCAGTCCAGTTCAGTACATGTTTAGGGAGAAATCACTTTCCCTCACAGAGTCTCTGTTTTTCCATTTGTAAAGTTGAAATAATACCTACCTTATTGTAAAAGATTAAATAGCCAAAGTAAGAACACCTTTCAAATGCAAAGTATATTGCATACTGGGTATTGTTATTCATCTTGGTATCGCTAGCTTCATTCATTAAAAAAATATTGGTTCATTTCTGATTATTGTAGGCAGTGTAATAAGCATGAAAATAAATAACATATAGTAGCCAGAGCTGAATGCATATCTGTTTAATACATTATTTGTTGATTTATCAACTAGTATTGTTGAAAATATTTGGACTAGAGACCCAATTTGAAAGGGATATAAGTTGTCATATTTCATTTTACCACAATGGACATGTGACTTCCTCTCCCCTGTGCACTTCCAGTGATCATGGACATCTATGACAAATTTGAATATGTTCTATCGGGATCATTAGTTGACTTCCTATAAAGCAGGCTTCCCTGGTGGCCCAGTTGGTAAAGACTCTCCCTGCAATGCAGGAGACCTGGGTTTGACCTCTGGGTCAGAAAGATCCCCTGAAGAAGGGAATGGTAACCCACTCCAGTATTCTTACCTGGAGAATTCCACGAATAGAGGAGCCTAGAGGGCTACAGTCCATAGGATTGTAAAAAGTTGGACATGGCAAGTGGCTAACACACACAACACTCTAAAATGAGAGCTTCTTGAGGGTGGGCTTATAAGTTTTGGGTTTTTTAATTTGGATCTTCAGTATTTGGCTCAGAATATTGCATAAAAATAGGTAGTTAGCAAAATGATCGTTTTTTGTCTTGCTTTTTTTTTTTTTTTTTCTTTTTGGACAACAGCATCTGAGTGTGATGGAGAACCAATGTCACCATTCAGTTAAATCCTTTCAACCAGAAACCCTGTGAACACATTCTCTTTTGTACTAACACTTGGGTGTGCACCACCTCTGTGTATACAGAATACCCCTGTCTGTACCTGGGCTAACGCGCCAGCCCCTGCTGGGAAGATCACATTTCAGAATATTCTGTAACCGTTTAATAAATGACAACTTCTGATGGCCTAAGCTTCCAGAAAGAGTTAATGCACCTCAAAGAAATAATCAGTATAACTTTCCAACCAGTAAAATCAAGCTCCTTATATTCTATTTAATTTCCTAGGAGTTTTTATATACTTATATATGTTCAGCAAACACAGCTCCTCACACATATACCAGTACTATATTTTTTTTACAACATAAGGTTTTCTAGGATTGAGTAGTCTTAAACAACAGTATTTTATTATTTTAAGCATACCCACTGTGGAAACATTCTCAGAGCTCACTGCTTCTGCTATTGGAACATTTGTTTTTTATTCTGAATATTTCAGCACATCTATTTACCTGGCACTATATTTAGTACCACAGTGCCAAGATGGCATATATAAAGATTCAATTGCAATTCCCATCTGATGTCCCTTCCCTCTCCTTTTTACCCCTTTTTTTATGTCCACACTCTGAATTCAGCACAAAGTTGGTGTGTTTAATTTAAAAAGAAGTAAAACGCTCCAGGAGACGCCTCAGACCACTGCAAATCACCTACTTTATAGAGGCAGTAAAATTGTGTATCGGATTAGAAGTGATGCTGATCTGAAATTTATGATAACTTTTAATGGCATTATAATTTTTTTCCCTGTGCGCTCCATAACTGCATCGTTTCAATGCACAGTGCAGTGAGATGAAATTTGTAAGAGAAGAACATTACCCAGGCAAGCCCAGGGGGGAAAAAAAGCCAGTGGAATAATGCAACAGCCCCACACAGGCGGATGGAAGCTATTCTTTCCATGCACGATGTAGAGGCACAAACTTCAAAAAGACCCTTTGAAATTAAAGGCAACCCAGGATACAGAATCTGCTGATAAAACTAGGAAATATGGTAGAAGCATCCTCTTAAGAAACCTGGTGCAGGTGATTTCTGCATACTCCCTCACCACATCTAGGTCTCTACACAACTCTCTGCTGATGGACACACCTGGGTGTCCTCAACTATTTTTCTAGAACAAACAGCTCTTCCCTAGGCTGGTCCAGTTTCCTCTGGGACAGCTCAACTCCCTACTGGTTCCAAAAGAGTATAATAAGGCATTCTTGATATCACAGGCTGAAAAGTCTTGTAAAGTCCTGAAAAGCAGTTAAGAAACTGATGACAAAGAAAAGAAGAAACTTAATAACAAAAGGAGAGAAAAAGATGTGGAAGAACTTCAAAAAATTTCAATAGTAATGTTCATGTTACATTCTAATTTGAGATATGGGAAAAACAAACTCTCCAGAAAACTCCACTAAAGTCAAAAGCAAAGACTTCCTCTCAATGCCAAATCCCCTCTTCAACTCCTTTCTTCAGGGGTAATTCAGCCTCTGCTTGAATACTTCCAAGGATAAGAGGCTCATTACCAATAGAGGCAGTGTATGAACTCATGTAAAAATTCAGTGAACAATGTATTAGGCATAGTGCCAATCACCAAGTGTTGGAACATTGTTGGAATATTTTTGAAAGCTTTTTTTTATAATAATAACATGTATTAGTCTTTTTTATTAGAAAAACTATATAGGTTCAGTATAGGAAATTAAATCTCCAAAATACAAAGCATGCTCTATGTGGTATTCTTGCCAAAAATGTTTATCATGAATCTCATGATGACCACGAAATCCGAAAACTATTCCAACTGACCTAGACTAGATCAAAACAAACAAACAAAAACACGTGGGGGACTGTTCTTGTTTAAAGCATGCTAAAGAGACATGACATCAAATGCAAAACATGGAACTCAATTAGATCTTAGATCAAAGTCAAAAGATTACAAAGAGCATTTAGATGACTACTGAGGAATCTGAGTATAGATTAATTCTTAGATGATATTATTCAATCAATATTAAAATTTTGGTTGTGATAATGCTATTATAACTTTGTAGGGAAATGAACTTGTTCTTATGATACATATTTTGAAATATTCAGGGATGAAATATCATGATGTCTGCAAATTACCTCCAAATAGTAGAGCAAAGATGGATAAGCCAACAGGGTAAAATGTTGACAACTGGTGAATCTGGGTGAAGGGTTAACAGAGCCTCATTACCTTTCAACTTTTTGATTTTTCAAAATAAGAAGTGGGTTGAGGGGGGAATCTAAAAATAATGCCAGTTATCTCTGGATTGGCTGTTTACATTTTTCCACTTTATCTTTTTCTATATTGTGCAAATATTCCTGCAAGGACAGAAAGTCCTTGCTTTAGATTGGATAAAAATGTGTCTATTGGTGCAAGTTCCTCCAGCAAGGCAGTAGGATGATGCCCCAGAAAGGGTGGGGCATGAGCATCAAAGACCCAGGTTTTCATCAGGTTTTCCATAGCTTGCTTCTTCATTTGCAAAATCAGCCCACCCTGTGTGGCTTCAGTGAGGCTCAAAGTGAAAAAAAAAAAAAAATCAGAGTAAACTCTCTTATGAAAAGGTTATTCTTTTTAAGGCCATAGAACCAACTTGCCCCACTATCCATTTCTTGAACTTTGTGCTTTACAAACATATATTTTTTTAAGCCAAAAAATTTTATCCTCTTGCCTTGAGCGTTTTGTTCTGAGTAAGAACTGAGTTCAAAGGAGTAGATCCTCTCATGCTGTCTCTACTTTCTCTGTGATTAAATAGCAGATCAAGCCAAGAACTTATCTGGCATTCTGATTTCAGTGGAGTTGGTGAAGGCCCCCTCCCTGCACTCACCAGCTCAGGAGGCATATTTCAAGCCTTGTCCTGCAGAGCCTAGTCTTGGCTCTCTTTGACTGGCCAACCTGCAGCTTCTGCTGGTGAAAGCAGCATCCTGCTCCCACTTCTGAGAAACTCCTCCCCAGTTAACCCTGGATTTCGTGGAGAAGTAGGCTTTCTTTTGAAATTGCAAGGCTCCTCCCCTTCCTTTTCTTCTACCACACTGGCACAGCGAACCAGGCCAATCAAGCTGCAGGTCTCAGCTTTACTTGATGAATGCCTTTCCCTCTCCACGTTAAAGTTCTTTAAAAAAAAAAATTATCTATTTGTTTTTGACTGTTCTGCCGAGTGGGCTTTTCTCTAGTTGCAGCATGGTCTTCTCATTGCAGTGGTTCTCTTGTTGCAGAGCATGGGCTCTAGTGCGCTCGGACTTCAATAGTTTCGACATGAGGGTTCAGTAGTTGCAGCTCCTAGGCCCTAAAATGCAGACTCAATAGTTATAGCCCTAAGTTACTCCACAGCCTGTGGGATCTTCCAGGATCAGGGATCAAACCCATGTCTCCTACATTGCCAGGAGAATTCTTTACCACTGAGCCACCAGGGAAGCTCCTGTTCTGAGTGTGCTTGCCTTCTTGCCCTCCCCGAAGGGAGGCTATGTTAGTCCTGATCCATTTCTCAGAGAATTAGAATTAAAGAAAATTAGGTGTGTCATTGAAAAGAAACACAGAGGCTGGCTAGTCTAACCTCTTCATTTTACAGACAATGAAGCGAAACTGAGGTCCAGAGAGGGAAGTCAGTTATCCAAGTTCACATAACTAATTCATTGCAAAACCTGAGTTAAAACCCTATGTCTGATTCCCCATCTTGTACTCCTTCTATTGAACCAGGATCCTTTTTCTTCAAGGATCATACACATGGACCTTGTGAGTGTCCAGATTCCCAAGCTTGTTTAGATGTTTCTTTCTCCTACTCAGGCTGAAAGGCTCAATAGTGAGCATGTGGATCTAATCAAACACAGCCTTAGAGTGTGCCTTTGTCCTTATCCATCAGTTCTTAAACGAGGTGGGAAAACAAATCCTCTCTTCAAGACAGCCCATAATCTACTCGTCATTGACTACTGCCTCCTTTCTTTTAATAGGTAAACAGAGAAATAGAAAATTCTCCTCTACTCCCAAGTCTTTCAGGTTCCTATCCAGAACTGTGAATCCTTTTGAGTACTCTAATTTCTCTAATTTTTACCCCAAAACATCCTCCCCTCTTTTCTGTTCCTACCTAGTGCTAAGGACTCCAAACACCTCCCACATGGAGCTGACCTCTGCCTCATCTGAGTCTGAACTGTGACCTTTCTATATCCCCATTTTAGCATCAATCACCAGTTTCTTTCTGTTGCAATTTTTTGGTTTTATGTCTTTTCAACCACAATCTCTTTGAAGGCAAAGTTGTTACCTTATTTCCTTTTGTGTCCCCAGCTCCTGACACAGGGTGAGGGGCTTAAGTAATATTTTGGAATGAAGACATGCAAATCAGCAGAAAAAGGAGGTCATGTGGATTTTCAGAGTCTTGCAGTCCATTTTGTTATATTCTGGATTTAAAAGTCTAGAAGGCAGCCCTTCTCTGACTGACCGGTATTTGGTTGCTATATACAGCACTGTCCTCACTTCTTTCCCAGCCTGCAAGACATGCCTCTTTCCTGGGGGACTATCTAAATGCCTGTCACCTCCATGCCTGCCTGGTGTTCCACGTGCCTCTGGAGGTACCTTATTAGAGGGGACCCTAATAAGAGGGGACCCTTTTGCTTGTGTAGCTCTACTGATGCAGAAATTCTCCTTTCTCTACAGAGCCATGTGTCACCAACATTGATGTTGATTTCCCTTCATCTTTATGGACTCTTTTTCTTTCTAACCTTCTTTCTCAACATTTCCTCCCTAGGAACCCATTATTTATCCCTTTAATACTCCACCACAGAGAAACATTCCTGAGCAGTGAAGCCAATGTGGACATCTGCTGTGGACTTCTCACAGCAGATGTAATTTGGTGATCAAAATGGTGATCAAAATGCACTGAGACTGTCTTCTTCCACATGCCAACAGTGTGACCTTCCATAGGTTTCTAAAACTCTGTACCTCAGTTCCTTTTTTGTAAACTGTCTTGTGGGGGTTCATTATAGAACACTGAACATTAAAGAAAATAGTGTAGAATGTGTAGTACAGTACCTGCTACCCAGTAATGCAAAGATGTTTGCTGTCACAACTGTTGTGATAACTCTATGCTGCTGCTGCTGCTCCTGTTGCTAAGTCACTTCAGTCGTATCCGACTCTGTGTGACCTCATAGACGGCATCCCATCAGGCTCCACCGTCCCTGGGATTCTCCAGGCAAGAACACTGGAGTGGGTTGCAATTTCCTTCTCCAATGCATTAAAGTGAAAAGTGAAAGTGAAGTCGCTCAGTTGTGTCTGACTCTTAGCGACCCCACGGACTGCAGCCTACCAGGCTCCTCCATCCATGGGATTTTCCAGGCAAGAGTACTGGAGTAGGGTGCCATTGTCTTCTCCGGTGATAACTTTACACAGGAACCCAAAGGCAGTGCACAAACATTTATGGGCCCTCCTGATGCCCACAACCATTTCTGTGCTGCCTTCACATCTTAAGGTTTTATATAAATCTTAGGTAGTTTCAGGGAAAATCATATTTTAGATCATGACATTTTTTTGAAGTCTTCTTGTCTCATCCTTTTTCATTTGGCTGCTTTCATCTTCTAACCTCCTGGCAGAGCCCTTGCCCAACACAAAGTGTCCCTCTGAGTCTACCCAAGAAGTAAAGTGAGGTCACACAAGGAGAAAGGGGATCCACATTGGAAAAGATGATTCAAGAGAGAGTGCTCATGTTGCAATCGAGGAGCCCACCACATTCAGCTCCTGCTACCCCTCCCCACCCCCCAGAGGCCCTGGGCCCAAGCAGAACTGACCTTCCAGGTAGCTCAGCATTTTTCCAAGTGACTTGTGACCCCAAATGCTCAAAACCTCAATGACCAGGCTCTTCTGGTCGCCTCTAGAGACTTACGTTAATGATGAGCTAGTACCTTGGGTTTACACTAAATTACTCTTCTTAACCTAATTACATGCCAAGGGGGAAATTCCAATGTATTTGATCAAGTCTTGGTAGTGTTTTCCTTGTCTAATTCCATTAGTCTCATTGATATGAAGGGTTCTGAAGTAATTAAAGCAAGTGCTATCCCCCAAGGACTCTGGCATGAATAACCCTTTCCCACTCTTCTCAAAACCTGGTTAACCTAAGTGAATGGCACTGACAAGGATGGGCAGAGGACCCCTCATAGCAGAATCATCCTTTGGTGTCTGCCAGTTGGGATCAGACTGAACTTCAGTGAACAGTGTTCAGATACTAGTATCTCAGCTGAGAATGTGGAGGGAGGGGTGCCGTGTTCTTGGTGAGATTGTTCTTCACATCTCTTTCTCCCAGATGTTTAATTCCCATGCTGTGTACATTTTATTCAGTCTTATTACCATCTTTATCCATCTAGAACTTCAATGACCCGTGAAATGCCTTCAAAGTCATTGGCCCACTTTTGAAACCTCCGGTAGCCCGTTAGAAATGTCAATGCACACTCAACAAGCAGCCAGATCCAAACACACTGAGGCTGCACCTCATTAAAATGTTTCCAAGACACAGGGTCAAACTTATCTTGCCACAGACCCCCTTCCTCTTGCCAATCGCTGAGAAACCATTTTCTTTCTAATTAATTTCATCTAGATGAAACCTGCACAAATGTCAGTGCAACAAATTAAGGCTTATTGATTATTGGCTTTTTAAAAATAGTTAATGGTTCTGTCCAAAGATGGAATATTTTAGGGACATCAGCAAGACACTTTAGCTTAGGCTGATTTTGGTTTCTGAACAATGAAAATAATGTTGTAAGCATCTTCCATAGCCTCATTGCTCATTTTTCATCTGAAACTTTATTCATTTTTTTTATATAATCACAAAATACAAATAGCTAGAAAACTGCACCGTGGAGTTTGGTGGAAGAACAGTGCTAGCTGTTTTATATTTCAGGCATTTATATTTCATATATGTTGCTCTGGGGGCTCAACTTCTCTCCCCCTTTATCTCCCTTCAGACATTGGCAGAATGTTAAGTTTGTTCACCGTGATTGTAAATAGCAAAAGAAAAAAGTTAAAAATGAATAAAACTCAAATTCCTTATCAGAAACCTTGTTGTTTGTTTGTTTAAGGTTGATGCATGGGAAAGGGTGAATGCCTTGAACTAGCCCATGGGTTTCTGGCCTCTGTCAACCACTCACCAAGCCCTTCTGAATCACTGTGTACCAGGACAAAGGTCAGAGGGGAATGCTACCCTCCCCTTAACTGCTACTCTCAAGACGATATAACCTAGTTCAGAACATCTACATGCACACACACACACACACACACACACACACACAAAACCTGTGATCTACAAGGTTGTCTATACTACACATATAGTAGAATCAAACACAGTACTCCATCTGGTTTACAGACTTTCCGTCAGGTTGCCTGGGATCCCTGTTCACTAGTGGAAAAACAGGGCAAAAAAAAAAAATAGAATTGCATCAAAAATATTAATAACATTGGCAGCAGGAACTAAAATCAAGCTTCCAGTTCTAAAGTATTTAAACTAGGTCATTTCCTAACATGCTCTCCAGAACTTTTATTTGACCAATTAAATATATCCAAGGCCTACAAGTAAGGTTTTCTTAAAAAGGGAAAGTCAAGTTCATAATCTACATAGGCAAATTGTTTCAATGAAGATATTTATGACATACTTTTTATTTTCTTCTGTGCTACTCAAATGTTTCCATGTGTCAGGGAATCAGTTTGGTTCAGTTTAGTTCAGTCGCTCAGTCGTGTCCGACTCTGCGATCCCATGAATTTCAGCACGCCAGGCTTCCCTGTCCATCACCACCTCCTGGAGTTCACTCAGACTCGCGGCCATCGAGTCAGTGATGCCATCTGAATACAATTGTTTTCTATGTTCACTCTGAAAATGTATTTAGTCTTCATCTGTTAGAACAGATCCATGAAAGGTACATGAGCTCATCTAGTCCAACTCATCATTTTATGAAAAATAATTGAGGCCCAGAGAAGTTGTTACTCGTGTGAAGTCATGTAACTTGAAGGGGTGTGTATGTGTTTTTACACTAGGATATGTATATGTGAAAGGATTGTCATCTTGCTATTCTATACCATATTTGCTGTCATATTGTCCAGTATTGTATGTCAATTACAGGTAAGCATGGATATTTTGAAAAAGGTGTCTAGCTAGGTGATATCAGTGGCCAGAGAACCAGCAAGTTCAGCATAGGAAAAGCACTAAGAAGGACTCACCATATTCAGCCTGGATCTAAGACCAGAATAGGCTAGACTATAGGGAGAAACATCCTTAAGCCTGAAACAGTGAGATCTCAGCTGAGGCATAACAAAGGGGAAGCAAACCATAGGACACATTATCTTAAGGATCAGATAAAAGCCTAAGACCTAACAAGCCCTTAGGCCTCACTAGTGGTCCAATGGCTAAGACTTCAGATTCCCAATGCAGGGAGTCTAGGTTTGATCCCTGATCAGGGAACTATATGCCACATGCCAAAACTAAAGATTTCTCATGCCACAATGAAGATTGAAGATCTCACATGCCACAACTAAGACTCAGCACAGCCAAATAAATTAATTAATTAAAATAAATACTTTTGTAAAACACCTAGGGCACCCCATATAGAGGTCCTTCATCTTAAAAGGAGATTTTAGAAACAAAGACATGGAGATAGAGGTAAAGAATCTGATGGCTACATCACTGCAACAGGGGATTGGACCAGTTGACCTTGAAGTCCCAGGCAGCTCTTGAGGACTTTGATTGTATGATTTATTTTTATGTTTATATTTATGTTCTGTCAACAACCCCATAAGCTCTGGGACTGCTTTAATGAATAATTGATAAGTTTAAAAATGATAATGGTGTCATCAGGAGCAGAAACCAGTGCTAGTTTATGGCTGGGTCTTAATCTATGCTGCAGGATTGGACACAAGAACAGATTCTCTCATTCCGATTTGTCATAACAGGTAGACATAAGGACTTTAATTTTTCAACTCAGGAAGAGAAGACTTCCTTAGTTGTCCTAGGGCAGAACAGCCAGAGCTCTTGTTCACACTCTTATTTGTCTTCATTCAAAGACTGTCTGCATCCTACAAATTGTACGTTTGGGAATTCCCTAGTGGTCCAGTTGTTAAGACTTCTGCACTTCTACTGCAGAGGGCATGGGTCCAATCCCTGGCGGGGGAACTAAGGTCCCACATGTCACACAGCAAGACCAAGAGAAAAAAAAATTGCGTGTCTTTTTAGAAAGTGTATAGTAGGTACAGAATTGAAACTATTGGCACAGGGAAGGAAACTGATGTCAAATATCTTAACAAAACATTCACTATACTCTCTCTAAAACATTTAAGACCAGCATCAGGTTGGAATTCACCTGTTGTAGGTGAGCAGTGACAAAAAGACAATAGGTTTACCATAAACAAAAAGTCCATTTCGTTTTCAGGGAGTATGCTCAAATGTGATTCGATGCTCAGCTATACTAAAATGCTGACTAATCAAAATGAACCCTGTTTTTTAAGAAAAGATATTTGCCATCAGTTCCCTTCCAAAACCAATAATCTCTTGCACCTCACATACTCTTGCTAAAGACATGCCTAACACAATTAATCACCAGCACTAACCAGATATGATCCATAAGAATAGTGATAAAGAAATGTGGTTCTGGTGTTTAGCTCTCTAAACATGATCGGCTGAGGCAGAGCCTAGGTCCATCGAAGACTTGGAGTGGGATTCGTGCCAATAGTATACTAGCTGCCTTTGGTAGAGAGAGAGACAGGGTGATTTCCATAGAAAAATCGAGACAGTGTGACCAGGAGAAGGGTAAATTGATATTGATCTGCTAAATAATGGATATCTATTATATCAAGTCTTACCTACCAGATTCTAGCATGAACTGAGGACAAAAACCATGTCTTACATTTCTCTGAGTCACTCACAATAACTAGTTTATAAATAACTGGTAATAGTTACAAATAAGCATGTAATAGTTGATTCACTGATTCATTTAGTCAAATTGAAAAAAAAACTAACATTAAACATTACTCCAGCTTTTCTTCAAACTCTTCTGCTTCTTGACAATGTCTATACTTCATTTCAAAAAAACTAGACTTTCCAACTCTGTTTTCATTCATAGAACTATCTTTTATTTGATAAGTGAACTTGTTTTTTAGTTGTTAAATTGTGTCCAACTCTTTTATGACCCCATGGACTGTAGTCTGCCAGGTTCCTCTGCCCGTGGGATTTTCCAGGCAAGAATACTGGAGTGAGTTGCCATTTCCTGCACTATAAAATATTATTAATGATACTGACCCTCAGCAGCACCATATGAGAGCTTTTACTTGTGATATCTCAAGTAAACCTCATGACAACCCTGTGAGGAAAAGGTTATTTTTATCTTTTTATCCTTATTTTACAGATACAGAAAATGAGGCTCGGAAAAGTCAAATGGTCTGCCCAAAATAACTCCATCAGTAAGTGGCAGAGCTAGGATGTGAACCCAAGTCAGTCCACTTGGTCAACTAGATCATGCTGTAAAGCCCCATTCAGTTGCCAATACCTTACAGAACCACTCCAGCTGGAATCAGTCAACCTTTCAAACCATTAGAAGCTTCTCTTATAACCCTTATTTTGTCACACTGAAAACAAAATACTTTTTAAGTAAATATTTGAGTCTTAAATAAGCATCATTTAAATACTAATGGATAAGGTTTATTTTATAGGTTTTTCATTGTAGTTGATTTACAGTGCTATGCTAATTTCTGCTGTATAGAAAAGTGACTCAGTTATACACATATATACACTCTTTTTATATTATTTTCCATTATGGTTTAATTCCAAGATATTGACAATAGTTCCCTGTGGTATACACTAGGACTTTTTTCTTTATCCATTCTATATATAAGAGTTTGCATCTACTAACACTAAACTCCCGGTCCATCCCTCCCTTCTTCAGATAAGGTTTATTTTAAATTATGTGACCAGACTGAAAATTGGTATTTCTTCACAAAAATATTGGTTGACAAGTTTAATCCCACTTATTTATTCACTCNACTAAACTCCCGGTCCATCCCTCCCTTCTTCAGATAAGGTTTATTTTAAATTATGTGACCAGACTGAAAATTGGTATTTCTTCACAAAAATATTGGTTGACAAGTTTAATCCCACTTATTTATTCACTCAGTCAATATTTATTTATTGCCTACCATGGGTTAATTGCTAGGGGTAGAGTGATAACCAAGTCAGACATAGTTCTTAACTTCTTGGGACTTTGATAATATATTTTTTATTATTTATGAGAATGTTTACAAATACATACTTTGAAGCTGTATAAATCAACAAGTAATTATTGACTGAGCTGATATAAATACCTTGTCTAGATGCATGAGATACACTGGTGAATAAAATAGACAAAGATCCCTTCCTTCAGGGAGTTTATAGTTTAGCAGGTGCAATGGATAGTAAACATAATCAATAGGTACTTTATAAATTGTATATATTAAATAAGTGCTTTGGGAGGAAGAAAAAGTAAAGCAAGATAAAAATGATCCTGGAGCTTTTGAGGAAAACTAAGACAGTGTGTCTGGAGTGAAGTGAGAAGGAGGGGAAATAAGGTGAGAGAATAGGGCAACTTGTGTAGCCAAGCAGGTGACTATATTGCTGTTAGTGTAACTGACACCGTCTTGGGGTCCTACAATTCCTTTCTTCTTCTGCTGACCCTACCAAGGACTGTACTGTGCAGTGAATCACTTTTCTGTTGTCGAGGTCTTTGTGGTTGATAGACATTGCTTAATAATCATTAGGACCAGGTAGCTTCTATGCTCTATTAGTCCCCAAATAAAAATGAAGACTTTCCTGATGTTTTCCCAGTGCCCAAGAGACTATTTACCCATTGCATGTCCTGNAGGTCTTTGTGGTTGATAGACATTGCTTAATAATCATTAGGACCAGGTAGCTTCTATGCTCTATTAGTCCCCAAATAAAAATGAAGACTTTCCTGATGTTTTCCCAGTGCCCAAGAGACTATTTACCCATTGCATGTCCTGTCTCCAAGCACTTACCCCCAAGCCCTAGGTTAACTTTTAAATTGTCCCCATGGTCCTCTTGCAGTACAAAGTTTAGTTATGAATGCTTCTGGATCATTGTATGCCCAGTCCCCATCCCACCCCGTGAGTGAGTTACCCTATAATAAGGTGATCCATTGACTGTATGGACTCGCCTGACTCATTCTTCAGTCTCAAGATGCTTTCTGAATTCAGTGAGCACTTTTAATTCCCTCCATCCTCTAAAAGACTTTACTTTGGCTATTACTCTAAGCAAAAAGGAGAGCTACGGAGGGCTTTGAGCAGAAAAATGATATGATGTCTCTGTTATATATTATATGACTCCTTAGAACAGTCTGGACAGAGTCAGGGCCAAGGGTAGTAGCAAGGAGCCAGTTAGGAAAAATAACACAAGATCCAAATTAGAGAAGGTAGCAGCTTGAACCAGTAGGCTAGCAATATAGATAATAAGAAAGGTTCAGATTCTGGATTTATTTCATATTGAGGATACAAGTAGTCTTAACTTCTATGTTTGTGGTGAGGACAAATGAAATGAAAAAGGAAAAGAGTTTACAATGGTGGCTAGTACTAAAATTGCTTAATAAACAACAGTAATAATTATGACTATT
>SJYV01033975.1:157255-200420 GCA_006410875.1 Neotragus pygmaeus
TCTGGGGAAGACTTCACTATCTCTGTCTCTTAAAATCTTCAGAAAGAAACTGGACCAATGTTGGTTCTGGTCATTTAGACATTCACCCTCCTGAGACCAGAAGCTGCAGCCTGGGAGCCTCCAACCATCTGCTGAACTGGGATACAGTTGCAGCCGACCTGATTGCTTCCTGAAGGAAGAGGGCATCCTGCTGCATTAAGCATGTGGCAGTGGACCATCTGCGTCGGACGAGTGACACAAGGTTGGCTCAGCTCTCTGCTTTTCTTGTCCAAAGACTGGCTGGCACTTATGTACCTTTAATCATCCCTTTATTCAACAAGTATCTATTGATGGCCTGCTGTGGGCCAGATTCTGTTTCAGGGGTACAGAAATGAGGAAGACACCATCTCTGCCCTCAAGAAGCTCACCCTCAGGAAACACCAAGTATTGAAGTGTAAGCCCAGGGTTCTTAGAGGTATGGAGAGTGAGGGGTGCAGAAGGAGGAAACCTTCCTGAGATGGCAATATCTAAATAAGTCTTGGAGTCAAATGGGCATTGACTAGATGAATAAAAAGAAATAGGAGGGTGTTGTGTAAAGGAAATATCACTTTTAAAAGCCAAGAAATGTAACACAACCTGGCACATGTAGAAAAATATAAGGAATTCTGTTTTCCTTGAGATTGGTGAAAGAGGAGGATACATAAGTTGGTGAGATTAGAGTTGATGAGAGTCAATGTGTTAGACAAGGCGTTTGAGAGACTTCCCTGATGGTCCAATGGTCATGAATCTGCCTTCCAATTGCAAGGGACACAGGTTTAATCCCTGGTTGAGGAACTAGGATCCCACATGCCTAGGGACCCACAACTACTGAGCCCATGTGCCCTGGAGTTCGAGCCACAGCTAGAGAGAGAGGTCTATGTACCACAACAAGAGAACATCTGTTTGCCACAACAGAGAGCCCGTATGCCATAAAATGAAAAGATCCCACCTGCTGCAATGAAGACCCCACGTGCTGCAACTAAGATCCAATGCAGCCTAGTTAATTAATTTTAAAAATGTAAAGGAATTTGAAAGGAAAGCCCAAAGCCATGGGCAGTCACTAGGATTGTGATGGCAATGTGGCAGGGTGGGGATGGCGATTGTGTGACATGGTCAGATTTCTCTACAAAATNTAAGATCCAATGCAGCCTAGTTAATTAATTTAAAAAATGTAAAGGAATTTGAAAGGAAAGCCCAAAGCCATGGGCAGTCACTAGGATTGTGATGGCAATGTGGCAGGGTGGGGATGGCGATTGTGTGACATGGTCAGATTTCTCTACAAAATAATTTGATTATAACCCAGGATGCTGATATCCAGTTGTTGTTGTTGTTGTTGTTGTTGTTGTTGTTGTTAAATAGAACTTTTGCTGGGGTTTTCATTAAATACGAGGTACACTTGAGCAAGGACTCCTCAAAACCAGATGTCTTTCTGCTCCCTTCTTGGATTTAAGGAACCATGATTTGTCCCAGGAGGAGACACTCTTAGCAGGAGCTTGCTGGTTTGGAAAGCAACCTGTGTGTTTGCTCCTGATCAGAGTTGCAAAGCCTTTTTGGCCTTTTAAAAAAACATTGGCATGACAGATACATGGTTGTCTGAGCCAGAGAAAGTAAGAATGATGTTTCTCCCTAAATCCATTACTAAGCCTAGAATACACATGCTTAGAAATAATTCCAAAAGACACAAGATTTGCGCATCAGAACCCAGAAACAAATAAAATGAAATATTTTTTATTAAAAACTGAACCCAAGTGAAATAAGTCAGACAAAAATAAATACCAAATAATCTCACTTAGATATGGAATCAAAACAAAATTTTTTTAAATAGAAACAAATGGTTACAGAGAAGAAACTTTATTGCCGGAGTTGCAGCCAGTGGGGAGAAAAGACTAAAGGTGGTCAAAGGTATAAACTTCCAGTTATAAGTAAGACATGGAGATATGGTGACTAAGGTTAGTAATAACACTGCATTGTATATTCAAAAGTACACATGGACATCACCAGATGGTCAACACCGAAATCAGACTGGTTATATTCTTTGCAGCCAAAGATGAAGACGCCCCATACAGTCAGCAAAAACAAGACGGGGAGCTGACTGTGGCTCAGATCATGAACTCCTTATTACCAGATTCAGACTTAGATTGAAGAAATTAGGGAAAACCACTAGACTGTTCAGGTATAATCTAAATCAAATCCCTAACGATTATAGAGTGGAAGTGAGAAACAGATTTAAGGGACTAGATCTGATACAGTGCCTGATGAACTACGGACAGAGGTTCATGACATTGTACAGGAGACAGGGAGCAAGACCATCCCCAAGAAAAAGAAATGCAAAAAGCAAAATGGCTGTCTGAGGAGGCCTTACAAATAGCTGTGAGAAGAAGAGAAGCAAAAAGCAAAGGAGAAAAGGAAAGCTACGCCCATTTGAATGCAGAGTTCCCAAGAATAGCAAAGAGAGATAAGAAAGCCTTCCTCAGTAATCAGTGCAAAGAGATAGAGGAAAACAATAGAATGGGAAAGACTAGAGGTCTCTTCAAGAAAATTAGAGATACGAAGGGAACATTTCATGGACAGACGGGCTCAATAAAGGAAAGAAATGGTATGGACCTAACAGAAGCAGAAGATATTAAGAAGAGGTGGCAACAATACCCAGAAGAACTATACAAAAAAGATCTTCACGACCCAGATAATCACGATGGTGTGATCATTCACCTAGAGCCNAAGGGAGACACCAGAAAATTGTCATACCTTTTAAATATCCTCCATACGAATGATGTCAGAGTTCTTTACTGTTCAAATGCCCTTTTTTTTTTTGGCTTAAGTACTCTGCTTGATGAAAAAGAACAATCAATGTATAGTCACATCATGCAAATAAAGTTCTTTGAGTTAATGATTAATAATAATTTGCAATGTGATGAAAATATGTATTCATTTGAATTTTAATAGTCAGTTTTTATTTATATACTTTTAAAATAATCTGCAACTTAAAGGAAAATAAGATATATAACTGTACTTTAGAATCTTTTTCTTAATCCCAAACATATTGCATACATTTCAAATAATGCTAGACAGAAGATACCATATCATGATGCTCCAATTATTCATTTGAATCTTAACAAAAATTTAGAGAATTTGTTAATCAATATGCATTTTGATTAAACAGATAAATCACAAATTCATTTTAGAGCCAAGCTCAGAAGAATCTTAATAAGGGGGAAATAGCCTTTCTTGGAAAGCTTGTACTTCTAAGTTTAAATGACTGTGTCTTGGTCTCTGAGTCATGTAATGTGCATTAAAATCTATATACCATAATGAGACTTTAAAATAGTCTGTTGATTCCAAATGTCTATTAACTCAATTATCCAGGGGCCTATTTTCAAGTTTATGAATTATTTATTTCCTTTGTTTTGAAAATATTTTTATAGCTATCAGGGCCAAGAAATATTAAAACTCCAGAACTTGATGATAATGCTCATGAGACATTTAAGCATGGAAGGGAGGCACTGATTACCAAAGCAAATAACTTTTAACTGAATGAAGAACCTAAGAAAAATGCTTCAGAATTTCATTCTACATGGACAATTGAGCAACCACATAAAATGAACTGTCCAAGAATCCCCCGCATGTTTTTAGTTTTAAATGAAATACAATAGATAGTATTTTGCCAACATTAAGTCTAGGAAAAGGATTGATATCAAGAACCATAGCCTCAATTTTTATTTGGTATCATTAGAAAATCAAACCATAGTTCTGGCAATTGATTGGACTTGGCTACACTGAGCCTACCAAATTCCAGGATGATTTAAGTTTTTCAAAACAAAGAACATTGTATTTGGCCATTGCCCATGAAATAAAATATAGCATAACAGGATTTAACTCATTAAACAATAGATAATTTTGAACTTGGTATCAAAATAGATTTCTAAAATTTGAGAAACTCTTCCCATATTGTCACCAGCAACTAACTATAGCCATAAATAACTATAATATACTATCATTATAATATAATTTGTTGCTTTATAGACATAAAGCAGTGCTATAGGTAAATGTTGTTAATGACAGTACCAATCTGATTTAGGGAAATGCTATATAATCAAAACCTCTGTGAACAATGTTCAGCTAAAAGCTATTATTAATTCAGCTTCTAATTTTGTAAGGTATTCTGATAGATTATATTGGCAAAATGGCTACAAATAGTCAAATGTCAAAGCTGTTTAAGATTTGTAACTGTGGCAGATTTTACACCTTTTTTTGTTAAGCCATTTTATCAACATCACCTCTGACTCTTTTTAAACATGAAAAGAGAGATATGTAGCCACACATTGCAGCAAAAATGTATTTTCTATTTGACAATAGAATTGACATACTCTTTATTACAACTCCATCAGATGTAACACGTAACATACAGGGAGTAAATCAAAAAGCATACAAACCTGTTTTAGAACATTCATCGCCTTCTCCTGCATCATTTCAGAAAACCAAGATCTTTAGGGTATTCATGTAAATATGCTAAACAGTTAATTTATACTATCTTTAAATTATTTTGCAACCCCTTATATTTTAGAAAATTCCAATGGAGACATTTATTTGTGAATGATATAATCCTATTCTGCCTCATACAAAGAACTATATAATGGCAATAGATTTCTCAAGAGACGGAAGGAGGAACTCAAAAATAAATGACTTGCCAGCCATCTATAATAAATTTTGTTGTTAAACCAACTTAAACCTATATGACAATTGTCCCAATACAGTCTGGTTTACTCATAAAGTGCTTGCTTTTTCAAAATCCTTATTCAGGCAATACTTCTTCTAAAGTTCATGGATTGAAACTAGAGATAGATTTTACTCCTTCTATAGTTCTATTACCTCAACCAAAGTAGATACTCAGTGTCAAGAGGTAGCTATTATTTTTTTTCTAATTTAGCAATAAGACAATAATGACATCATTGCCCACATGAATTACCAAACTTTGCTAAACACTATTACTAGAGCATTTAAGTAAAATATACCATGACTATAAAGCTAAATGCGTCTTCTCTCACAAATTTTAAAAACAATTAATGTAGACAATATTGAGGGGGGATTATAGATCCTTATAACTTAGGATCATATCCATATGATATGAGTTACCAATATGATAACTTGTACGATCAAATAAAAAATTAAGACACTCCCTAAACTAATTAATATATTTAAGCATTAAGAAGAATCTACAAGCTGGCTTCACCCATAGCTCAATTGGTAAAGAATCCCCCTGCAATGCAGGAGACCCTGGTTCAATTCCTGGGTTGGGAAGATCTGCTGGAGAAGGGATAGACTACCCACTCCAGTATTCTTGGGCTTCCCTTGTGATTCAGCTAGTAAAGAATCTGTCAGCAATGCAGGAGACCTGAGTTCAATCCCTGGGCTGGGAAGATCCTCTGGAGAAAGGAAAGGCTATCCACTCCANGGAGGCCTGGCGTGCTGCAATTCATGGGGTCACAAAGAGTCGGACACGACTGACCGACTGAACTGAACTGAACTGATAATATGTGAAACATTTCAAAGCAAGGATAATCTATTCAATATTTCACTGAAAAAGTTTCCTGCTCCTCAACATTTAATATATTTTCAGATTTTTAAAAGCAATATATAATACTATGATGATAATAAATAAATATATATATATATATATAAAATATTCATATTTAAATCTCTGACCACATCTGCAATTATTTCCTTAGGACAACTCCTAGGACTGAGACTTGTAGATTTTTATAGAATTTTCTCTTTGATTGCAAAGAGACCCAGTGTTGCTCTGAGAGGGTCTGGCCTCTAAAGTCCCTGGCCTTGGTCTGTCAGGTGTTGGCCTTAGGTTTAAACCTGAGATTCTGTGAATCTCTGGAGCATCTTTTTCAACCTAAAAGATTGAAAAAGGTTGTTGACAATTTCACATCCATCCCTTTATAGACAACAGCCTTCTGAGTTTTCCTCTTTATTTGTTCCCTTCCTGTGCCCAGTTCAGACCATTCAAAAATGAAATGGGGTAATATGTACATATCTGCCTATCTGTATCTCCCTTTTCCCTTTGTACTCCTCTCAGCTCCACTTTATTGTCTTTTCTGCAGAGACTCCAGGGCCCAAGGATAGGACACCCAGTATCTAAGAACTTAAAGCTTCTTAAATTCTGCTTCCCAGAGTCCTTCCAGTCAGGACATCCATAACTATTTGCATTTTAAAACAGGATCTCAAAAGAAGAACAATGTTCAACTCAAAAGAAGTAATCACTAATGGTGGAAATCACAAAAACAAACAAACAATAAATCAGACCAGAGAGAGAGATTTGCATTGTCAACAGGAAGGGAAAGCTATTGAAATTAAGGGTTTGGCTGAACTTGCCTACCAGGAGTGAGAGAAGGAAGAAGATGAGTGAGTCCAATATGGTGCCCCTGGAAGTCAGCAGCCTGAGCTCTCAGGAGAGGGGCTGAGAGGGAGTGAACCAGAAGTCCGGATGGTGAGATGGGAAAACAGTGAGAGCTTTTGTCTGCCAGATGAGCAATTTGGCCTCACACCTAAAGGCAACAAGACAGTACCACTCTGTGGTCTCAGGCAAGAAGAAACTGTGCAGAAGCCAGCATCTGAAGATTCTTCCAGCAACTAGGGGCCTGAAAAATTGCAGGGAAGAAAAACCAAGAGCAGAAAAATCAGCCACTAAATTGTGGCAACAATAATAGCTGATATTTACTAGATATTGATTGTATGTCAGGCACTGTGTTGTATCTCATGTATTGACTCATTTAAAAATCAGCCAAGATTTATGTTGTAAGTATTATTATTACCCCATTTTATAGATAAGGAAACTGAGAAAGAGAGAGAGTAAATTGCCTGCCTAAAGCTACCAGCTAGTAAGTAGCAGGGCAAGGACCCAAACCCAGATGCTTAGCCCCTACACAGTGAACTGCCATCAGGATGGCAGCCTGAGAAGAAAGTGTATGGCCTTGGGAAGAAAGTGTGTGTCTATATCACTGTAAGAACAGTTTATGTTCTGGGATATGGGGAGGCAGAGGGAAAAAATGAAGACTGCATCTCAGAAATGTTTCAGAGGTGGTAAAGGCAGGAACAGGAAGTGAGAACTGTATGGTGTCACAGGATTACAGCCATCACACGTCTGGCGGCTCAGCTGCCTTCTGCAACTCACCAAACTGCAGATTAGCCTGGGCGGGGCTCTGCTGGACCCANAATGTTTCAGAGGTGGTAAAGGCAGGAACAGGAAGTGAGAACTGTATGGTGTCACAGGATTACAGCCATCACACGTCTGGCGGCTCAGCTGCCTTCTGCAACTCACCAAACTGCAGATTAGCCTGGGCGGGGCTCTGCTGGACCCAGTGCAACTGACATAGGAAGGGGTGGAGCTCCCTCTCACTGAAGAGGCACCTATTTTATGCCAGGCACTGGGCTAGCAGCTTGACATGTATCATCTCATCCACTTTTCATAACAAAACTACTTTTACTTTTGTTTTACAGACAACAAAACCAAGGCTGCAGAGTTACCTGATTTGCATGAGGTGTACAACTCTGAGAGCACCAAGATTTGAACTCAAGAAAGTCTGTGAGCTCCAAAGCCATCAGCTAGATAGGCTTTAGTCACTTCTGGCTAAAGATGACATTTCAGGTTCTAAGTCTTTTGGGTCCGTCCTCCTCGTGCTCCCCAGAGGTGCCCCCTTTCCCATCAAGGAAGAAAGGCTGAGCCTTTCTTTGCTCAGACATGTCACTAACACCCTCCCACACTCCTCGTTTCTCCTACCCTCACCTAAAAGAAAATAATCTACTGGTCCCTGGACTTGTAGGTTGATGGGTGTGTTTAGTCGCTCAGTCATCTCGAACTCTTTGCGACCCCATAAACTATAGCCACCAGGCTCCCCTGTCCAAGGAGATTCTCCAGGCAAAAATACTAGAGTGGGTTACCATGCCCTCTTCCAGGAGATCTTCCCAACCCAGGGATCGAATCCAGGTCTCCCACACTCAGACGGTCTTTACCATCTGAGCCACCAAGTAAGCCCAAGTTGATGGACAGTTTTCTTCAATTCATGACCTTGTTTGGATATTTCCTCCCCTTTTATGAACTCCCAGCCAGCAAGGTCACATGAGAGAAGCACAAGATGTGGAACCAGAAAGCCTGGGTTAAGAGTCACAGCCCCTCAGTTCATAGATGGATGATTATGAGCCAACCTTAATTTCCACATTGAGTTGTTGGGAGAACCAAGTGAAATGATGCATGTGAAACACTTTGTGATCTAGAAAGCCCAATGTATCTATTCCACAGCATCAACCCACTCTCTCTTGTAGGTCAGGATTGAGTCCAGAATAATAGTCCCCTGAGTGGCCTCCTCTGCTTTAGGGGAGATGAAACTGTGGACAGGGAGATCTGGGCATCCATCAGATGTCTGCTGCAAGCCAAACCACCTGCCTGCCGAGTCAGGGCTGGAGTTGGGGCCAGGCAAGACAGCTCCCATTTGTATGAGGTTTCACCACTTACAAAGTACATCCACATCTATTATATATTGCTTCACAACCACCCTACAAGGCAGCAATCCTATTCCTACTGTTCAAAATAGAAATCTGAGTCTTCAGAGAGGTGAGTGGTTGCCCAAAGTCACACAGTTACTGAGTAGAGAGCTGGGCTCACACCCTTGTCTTGGGCTTCCCAGTCCACTGCTGCTTCTGGTTTTTGAGGGGCAACCTGGGGTCCACAGTGCTGCTTCATTGCTAGGCTCATAGATATTCTGTATAAATAGATAGTTCTCTATAAACTGTACATATATGTATGCTTGCATGAGTGCTCAATTGCTAAAGCATGTCCGACTCTTTGCATCCCCGTGGACTGTAGCCCACTAGCCTCCTCTGTCCATGGAATTTCCCAGGCAAGAATATTGGATTGCATTGCCATTTCCTCTTTCAGGAGACCTTCCTGACCCAGAGACTGAACACTTGTCTCCTGTGCCTCCTGCACTGGCAGGCAAGTTCTTTACTACTGATCCACCTGGGAAACCATGTGTAAATGTATGTATGCTGTGCTTAGTCGCTCAGTGGTGTCTGACTCTTTGTGACCCCTTGGACTGTAGCCTGCCAGGCTCCTCTGTCCACAAGGATTCTCCAGGCAAAAATATTGGAGTGGGTTGCCATGCCCTCCTCTAGGGGATCTTCTCAACCCAGGGATCGAACTCAGGTCTCCCACATTGCAGGTAGATTATTTATCATCTGAGCCACCAGGGATTGTAAATGTATAACTATATATGGCTCAGATAGTGAAGAATCTTCCTGCAATGCAGAAGACCTGGAATCGATTCCTGGGTTGGGAAGATCCTCTGGAGGAGGGCATGACAACCCACTCCAGTATTCTTGCCTGGAGAATGCCCATGAACAGAGGAGCCTGGCAGGCTACAGTCCACGGGGTCACAAGAGTCAGACACCACTGAGCGANGCAGAAGACCTGGATTCGATTCCTGGGTTGGGAAGATCCTCTGGAGGAGGGCATGACAACCCACTCCAGTATTCTTGCCTGGAGAATGCCCATGAACAGAGGAGCCTGGCAGGCTACAGTCCACAGGGTCACAAAGAGTCAGACACCACTGAGCGACTAAGTGCAGTGCAGCATGTATTAATTAAAGATACATTAATTTTTATTATATTGTCTTTTCATCTCCAGCTGGGAACACCTCAAACATTCTGGAAGACCCTTGTGAATGCCATCAGCCCTAAATACTGTCAATATAGCCTAATGGTTAAAATCACCTGCTCTCCAACAGCCCCCTCTCCCCATTCCAGCTGGAGGTGTTCTGCTATGTTCAATTCACCTCACTTAAGCCCAAGAACCAAGAGGTCCCCCTGCAGGTGGAGATGCAGCCAGGGAACTCTCACAGGGAATGCTCACAACCTCTGCCTGCTCAGGTCTTGGTCTAACCACCCATCTCCAGAAGCCATCCCTGACTCTGCTAAGCTTGCCAAAGTATCTCTTTTCTATTTACCCACAGTGTCCAGTGATAGGCTTAGTCACTCTGGGGTGAGTGTCAGTTGGTTGGATGACCCCCCTCCAGACAGCTGAGGCCAGGGACAATATCTTACTCATCCCCTTTTTCCCCAGCACAGGACCCATTGATAAATGCTTCTGATGTGAGTCAGTGAGTAAAGGAAACAACACATGGATAAATGGAAGGGTATTTACCTCCCCTCCAGCTCTTAAATTCTCCTGTACTCCTTCTCATATATCAGAAAGGGCAGTGAGTGGGGGGCAATTAAGACTGGAAAAAATAATACTTTTTAAAAATAGCATCAATGGAAAGTTTTCTTTTTCTTTAAGAGCCCAGCTCTTACAAGCCCACAGAGGGATGGCCCACAGCACAGAGCCTGGCCAGAGAAGCAAGCATGCTAAAATCCTCTCTTAAATTCCTGATCCTCTGAACTTGTTTAAGGACAATGAATTACCTTCTCTCCGTTCCTTCTCAGGTCACTATCATTCAAGTTGCAGTGACCGGTGTTTTCTATGCAGCAGTTTTCATTTATTCATTTCCTTTGGTAACTGGATTTTTTAAAAATATACCTTAGGGCTTTCTCCTTGACCTACAAAACAGCACAACGCACTCTGCATTCCCTGGGGAGAGGTCCTCCCGAACCTTTATTCGGAGAACAGAGTGTGTGCCAGAGCTTGTCGTCCTCAGTGGAAAGTTTGATTCATCTCACCAGGAGATGGTTGGGGGCAATGCTAGCCTAGGCTTCCACTTCTTCCTTTAATGAAGTGGCACCTATTTGGACGATAAGGAGCCACTGAAAATTGGGAACATCTTACAAATGCAAAATGCTCTTTATATAGAAATGTATATCTCACTTTAGAATGTGTCCTGTAATAGTATTCTAATATAATAAGGATTCTTACAAGGAGTTTATAACAACTTGGGGAAATGTTTATGAAGTAATGTTAACTTTAAAAGCAAAATGTGAAATTATATATACAGTATGTCCTCAATTCTGTTGCCGAAAAGTGCACAAAGAAAAAAAGAAAGACAGCTTTCTCGTTTCATCCTCATAAAAACCCTGCAGTGTTATGAGGAATTATTAAATAATTTGCCCGAAGCCATACAGCTATATGTGTAGCCCAAGGTCACAGTGCATGAATAGTTCAGTTGTGCATGTATGTTTCATCCAGAAGGCAATTTGGGGAAGGGGAGGGGTTCTCGGGGCTCTGCTTGGAGGTATGTGGCAGAATTGCCCTTCCCTAGCTCGGTGGAGCCTCATGTGACCAAATGAGTTATTCTGGCCAGTGACAAGTAACTGAGGTAGTGTAGCCCTTTCAGGTAAAAACTAGAAGAGCCAAGGAGCATTCCCCACATATTGCTGTGCTTTCCACCTAAAGACTGGCGGTCCTCCAGAGAAAGGCTGTCCTTGTCAGCTGGATCCTAGAAGAAGAACATGAAGCAGAAATCATATGTTGCATGAGTGAGAAGTGGTCCTGAGTTGTTTTAATCCAAGAGGTTTGGAGGATGCTTGACACCACAACATACAAGAAAACCTGACTTGTTCTGCCAGATTCAAGGGCACTGACCACTGAGGCCAGATGACATGAACACTCTCACATAACATCTGTTCAAACGGGATGTGGTGTGATGCTATAGAGGAGTTTGGGTCTCAGAACCAGACCTGAGTTTCAACACAAGCCATTAACCTGGTTAAACTTACTTTCATGTTTTAAAACAAGGATTATGCTGCATTCTGTAAAGAATAAGATAGTGCATATAAAAAGTGCCTGCTACTTAGAAAAACACAATTATATTTTGCAAAGATGCTCCAATCCCAATATATTTGGTAAGCAAGGTATAATTGTACCTTTCTGATTCTTAATTTGTTCTTTCTACCAACGAACAAAAACTTGTGGTAATTTTAGTTTTCCTTTACCAAACAGTAATAAATACATAATGTACAACATTAGTAGGTTCATTATTTCTAAGAGGAAAAACCAGTGGTTATCATGATTTAAAAGCTCACTGTTAATAAAAATTACTATTAACGTAAAATTAAGAGAAGGAAGATAACATTATTAAAAATATATTCAACAAAGATAAAAATTGAGATTCAATCATGCATAATATCAATCTAAAGAAATAATGGAATACATAAGGAAATAATGGATCTAACTTCCTTCAAATGCCTCCTCCACCAAATACACAGTTCCTGTCCTCAACGCACTTCCAATTGAGAAAATTAAATACACAGAAAATATTTAGCTCTAATGTGGTATGAAATTTTAGAATATTATGTTACTCTCCTACTACTCAGGCTTCTAAGTTGCTCAGTGGGTAAAGAATCTGCCAGCAATGCAGGAGACACAGGCAGATGCTTGTTTAATCCCTGGGTTGGAAAGATCCCTAGAGTAGATCATGGCAACCCACTCCAGTATTCTTGCCTGGAGAATTCCATGGACAGAGGAGCCTGGTGGACTACAGTCCATGGGGTCACGAAGAGTCGGACACGACTAAAACAACTGAGCATACACCTTCCTACCACTTCCTGGATTATACAACGAATCCAGTCTTTTTTTGTCACTCCATGTTCCACCCAAACACACACACACACGCACAAAACATATGTGGCTATGTAAGGTGTGATTAATATAATGCATCTGAATCTAAATCAGATTATTAAGTTGCACTGCTGCTGCTGCTAAATCGCTTCAGTCATGTCCGACTCTGTGCGACCCCATAGACGGCAGCCCACCAGACTCCTCCATCCCTGGGATTCTCCAGGCAAGAACACTGGAGTGGGTTGCCATGAAATTCTCCAGGCCAGAATACTGGAGTGGGTAGCTGTTCCCTTCTCCAGGGGTTCTTCCTGACCCAGTCTCCTGCATTGCAGGCGGATTCTTTACAAGCTGAGCTATCAGGGAAACCCTAGCCTCTCTGATGCAGAGGCAAATCAAAGCTGCTTTGAGAGCTCCTGTTGGCTCCCTTAATAAGCCCACCCTTCAGTTGCCCAAGGTTGATAATGGGAAGGACCTCACGGGGCTATGGCTGTGTCTGCCAGCCCTGATGTCCGTTGAGGTTGACCACCTCTGCAGCTGCTGTAGAACTAGAAGTGCTGCATCAGCTAGAAGTGATGCTCTGCCGATGCCATGATTCAGAGTTCTTCCCTTGGGGCCCCTCAGCCCCCTCCAAGGATGACTTCCTCCCATTCCCATTCAGTGCAGACAGTGTGGCCCAGTCATAAGGAAGCCTGTGATGATAATGTCTCACTTTTATTACTACTGCTGCTCCCCAGGTCCCCCCAACGTGACCGCCTCCTCAAAGAAAGCACTTATCTTGCCCCACTGTAGTAGACACACCAACAGGAAGTGACCAGACAGCCTCCCCTCCCCCACCCCTGCCTTCTAAATCTAGTATAGTCCTGCTTGCGACCAAAGGGACAAGCTCAGACTCCTCCAGGGCAAGCCCATGGGACTATTTGTGGAAAATGGGATTGTAGGTACCGAGGAAAGGGATGGGCTAAAGGCACGTCCTGCCAGCCTTGTCTACTTAGACACTCAGGACACTCAGTCATGTGTTTCAGCAGCAAACAGCATCTCTCGCTTCAGAAATTACTTCAGCACAGGCTGCACCAAAACCCAAACCCTTTCTCCAGCTGGGGAGTTCTTGCCAGAAAGACATTCCCTGTCATTGTCAGCCGACTGTTGCTTCATGCTGCTGTCTCTTTTTATTATTATTATTGGGGTACAATTGCTTTAGTATTGTGTTCGATACATTTGTATATATCCCTTCCCTCTTGGATCTCCCTCCCACCCACCTAGGTCATCACAGAGAGCTGAGCTCTCTGCACTATAGTTCCTATTATCTATTCTAAACATAGTCGTGTATATATGTCAATCCCAATTTCCCACTGTTCCAACTTCCTCCTCTCCACACCGTGTCCACACATCCATTCTCTATGTCTGCATCTCTATTCCTGCCCTGCAAATAGATTCATCTGTACCATTTTTCTAGATTCCACAAATAAGTGTTATAATATATGGTTAACACTTTCTGACTTATTTCAGTCTCTGTGACAGACTCTAGGTCTATCCAAATCTCTACAGATGACCCAAATTTGTTCCTTTTTAAGGCCGAGTAATATCCCACTGTATATGTGCACCCCATCTTCTTTATCCATCCATCTGTCAATGGACATTTAGGTTGCTTCCATGAGAAAATCATAATACAGAAAGACACATGCTCCCCTAATGCTCACTCCAGCACTATTTACAATAGCCAAGACATGGAAACAACCTAAATGTCCACGCTACTGTCTCTGCAAAGTGCACCAACTTCCTGCCCTAACCTGACCTAAGTTTGGTAAAAACATGACTGTCACACTGTTCCTTCAGTTCTCTTCTTCCACTGTCGTGAGCTACAAAGTCCTTCCACTTAACACTCCTTCCTTTCATTCCTCTACACCTGTCAGACCCTATTTCTATATAAAGTTTGGTTCCCCTTCCTAAACAGCTAATATTTGTAATGCTCACTGATATTGAAAATTATAAACCTGGTGATTTTTTTTCTTTTTTTCCTTTATCTGCCAGAAATCTCAGAGACAAACTTACAGTTCAATTATGAGAACTGAGTTGGGTCTTTTACCCCAGATATCTATATCACTTTTCTAATTTATACATCCCTCATCTAAATTTTTGTGTATAGTTCACTATTTTATTATATGTGTTTTTATATATACCCTCAACTCTTGAAAAATTTAGAGAGGAATAGAGATGATACATAGCTAACAAGGTAGGTAAAACTATAAATAAATAGATATTAATAGATTAAAAGAAATTTCTTACTCACTGGTCACCTATTTAGTCAAATTTCCTCATTGAGTATCCACGGTGGGTAGTAAACTTTTCTCTTCTTCAGTTCTTTTACTCCCTTTGGACTATATGTCTTCCCCTTCAGGAACTCCCAGAGAAGGAATATTGTCCTTCAAGGCAAAGAGGTGAGCATCCTGTTTTGGGCATACTGTGGCAGTAGTCCAGGCAGTGTGGACACGGCTCTCCTGGTTTCCAGCCCAGTGATCTCTTCACAGCATTGCTCTGCTTTTTGTATAGGTTACCGTGTGGAACACCCACAGTTAAAGGCAGAGTCCAAACTAACCACATGTTGCTTGCATCCTGCTCTACCACCTCCATCCTAGATAGGGGATTTTACTTTTCTTTATCTTTTCCCTGAACATTTTTACCTTCTGCAGCATATTCTTTCTCTTCCATTGACAACCCATCATCACTTTTAGTATTTTCTCCTTTAAAAAGCAGGAAAGAAAAAGAAAGAATATGCATAACTGTCCAGCTGACCTGCTGCCACAGGCACTCACTAAGTATTTGTTCTCTTCGCTTACACACGTTGACACATATTAAATGCTCCTCTCCTTCCTTCTATGCCTCCCCCCACCATTTCCTGGACTTACGCCATTCTGGATACATTGACCTGTGTGCGTGTGTGCGTGCTCAGTTGCTCAGTCAAGTGCAACTCTTTGCAACACTGTGGACTGCAGCCTGCCAGGCTCCTCTGGCCATGGGATTCTCCAGACTGGAGTGGGTTGCCATTTCCTTCTCCAGGGAACCGTCCGACCCAGGGGCGGTTTGAGCCCCTAGGGATTGAGCCGCATCTCCTGGGTCACCTGCACTGGCACTCCAATTGTTTAACCACTGAGCCACCTGAGAAGCCCAACATTGACCTGTGAACTCTGCCAAATGAACCAGGAGAGATGGAATACATAGATGTCAATGTCATTCTGGTAAGAAAAACAGAAATAAAAAAGGTGCCAGTCTGTTGGACTGGGATATGAAATAGCACTCCCTGTTTCCAGTAAGTCTTTTTCCATCTTCAGCGTATTTGACATTTGCCTTTGCATAGCTGGGGAAGTGAAGTCTATCTGCTCTTCATCACTTGATTCACACTGTATTGATTGAAACTTGACTTCAGTGAGGTCATAGGAAGGAAGTTGATGGTTTGTAATGGAGATTTATGGTAACTTCCATATCTGTTCCTTTCTTATGCTTTTTTTTTGGTGCGGGCGTGGGGGGAATCCATATGGAGATCCATGTGGTTGGGAGGAATCTAACCCTACTGTCTGGCTCCAGGGGTGGAGCACAAAACTTAGCTTAAGCAAATCAGCATAACTCATCCACTGGGCCATAGTGATTCATTATGGGATGAGTTTATGACCTCGGGGAGCCCAACCGAAATAAATTTTAGGACTTGTGTTAGAATTCCTGAGTTAAGGGCTTTCTTTCCTCTTCTGGAAATGGGAAATCTAAAACTCCTCCAGCCACTCCTGAGTCGCAGCATCTGACCTGTGTCAATGATGGGTCACTATAGACCTGAGCTGTCCAATTCAGGAGCTACTAGCCCTCTATGGCTATTGAGCACTTGAAATGTGGCTAATACAACTGAAAAATTTCATTTAGAATTTTAACTTCAATTGATTTAAATTTAACACAAATGTTTGATCCAATTATTGAACAGCTTTCAAATATGTTTGGAACAATAGTAGTGTATGAATCTACCTTCTCAATTGTAAATTTTGTGAAATCTTATTACAGTTCAAGTATTTCCAAGGAAAATTTAGTGTTTGAATTGAGATATGCCATGTCAAATATAAACCAGATTTTGAAGATTTAATATATAAATAAGAATTTGCAATATAACATTGATAATTTCTATGGTGATTACATGTTGGAATAATTTTTTAACATATGCAATTAAATATAATATTATTGAAATGAAATAAATAAATGAACAGTAAAACTCCTCTAGCCATTTTACTACCACAAAGTAAATCAATGGTAGGATTCTCTGCAACAGAGAATTGCAAAGAAATAAAGCCAGGGCCCTCATGACATCATGAAACCTTAGTTTAGACCTTACCTAAGCATAAACTTTTAGTTACATGAATTAATAAATTTTCTCTTTATTATTTACATTCTTATGTTTCTCAAATTAAAGCTTTCTGATACACTGATACTACCTTAAAATACATGCAAGTTGCATTTGTTTTTGATAGATAGCAATGGTTATGATCCATCTTCACTACTTATGCCTTGTCCAATATGCTAAAGGCACCAAGCAGGTAGAGGCTATGATGGTGTGTATGTCTATAATGTGTGTTTTTCCAGATGATCAATACCAACAATTGTCATTATCTCCATCATCACTGTGGATGGGGCTATCATATGTAAATCAAATTCAGATGACCAAAGTTTATAGCAACACTTGAAATTTAGTGTCCCAGAAGCATTTCATTTCAGTCCCATAAAAGTTATGGTATGCTGATTAAATACTGACTGGAGTCTGAAAGTGCTTACTTGAGGTACATAGGGCTAGAAAGAATGCATTCTGTTGCCACCTAATTTTTTTTTTTCAGAATATTGCTGCCCAGAGACAGCCAAATTCGTGTATTTCAGGTGTTCTAAGGGAAAGAGGTGTCATACTTTTTATTTTTTATAATGGTATTTTCTGCCAATAATAAAACAGGAGCAAGAAAAAATATTGATTAAAGAAGCCATAGTCCTTTTCCAAAGAAAACATTTGTTATCTTCAGTTTCCTCACTTCTATTTTTGAGGATAGAGAGGTACTTTATTCCCTCTAGTAAACATTGTTCACATGGGGATCTCCCAACTTTCCTTTTGTAACTCCTGTTCAGAGCTTTAAATGTTAATTTCTTTGCCTTCTTTGATTCTCAAAGACAAAGGACAAGGGTATCTTGAACAAGTTTTTAAGAAAAAAACAAAGAAGAACCTGTTCAGGCCTTCCCAGGTAGCACTATTGGTAAACAATCCCGCAGCCAGTGCAGGAGACCTAAGAGACTCAGGTTCAATCTCTGGGTTGGGAAGATCCCNGGACAAGGGTATCTTGAACAAGTTTTTAAGAAAAAAACAAAGAAGAACCTGTTCAGGCCTTCCCAGGTAGCACTATTGGTAAACAACCCCGCAGCCAGTGCAGGAGACCTAAGAGACTCAGGTTCAATCTCCGGGTTGGGAAGATCCCCTGGAGAAGGGCATGGCAACCTACTCCAGTATTCTTGCCTGGAAAATCCCATGGACAGAGGAGCCTGGAGGGTTACAGTCCATAGGGTCACAAAGAGTCAGACACGAATGAAGCAACTTAGCATGCACACACACAAGAAGCTTTTCAGTGGAACAGGTTATGTCCATAAGCACCCCATATGGGGCTGCTCCTTACACAGAAGACAAAAATAGGGAGGGGCCAAGATATCATGAATTATAGAAAACAAGCTTTGGAGGTTTCTGGGTTTCTGCCAGGAGTCTGCTGGGAGTTTCTGGTCCTGTGGAATAGGCACACACAGGGGATTTTTAAAAGAACTACTGTGGCCAAGAAGCTGCAAAGGTTTGAGCTGTCTTTAGGTATAATATCGCTCCAGAATAAAACCTGGGTTTTTTGGCTCTATAAGCAATAAGTACAACTTTTGATGATTTCTTTATTTCCAATGTGCTATCATGAACATTTTTAAACATACAGAAAAGTTGAAATAATTGTGAAGGGTCCACCTCATATACCCACCATCTAGACTCTACAATGAAGAGCTTCCCTGGTGGCTCAGATGGTAAAGAATCTGCCTGCCTGCAGATTCTTTCTTCAGATGCAAGTGACCTGGGTTCCACCCGTGGGTCAGGAAGATCCCCTGGAGAAGGGAATGGCTATCTACTTCAGTATTCTTGCCTGGAGAATCCCATGAACAGAGGAGCCTGGTGAGCTACAGTACACAGGGTCACAAAGAGTTGGACACAACTGAAGGACTAACACGCGCACACACACACGCGCACACACACACACACACACACACACATTTACTATCCATTTGTCTACTTGTCTATCAGTCCATCTTATTTTTCAGTCATTTCAAAGTAAGTTGCAGATATCAGTATCCTACACTCCTAAATACCTCCTACACTTATCATTAACTAGAGATCAGGGTTTATTTACAATACCTTTTCTCCCTAGGTGAAATTTATACAGAGTGAATTGCATAAATTTTAAGTGTACTATTCCATGAGTTTTGACAAATGTATATGCCTGGTAAAGGAAAAGCCCCATCAAGACATAGAACATCGTCATGGTGATTTTTTTCTAACGTGAACAACCAGTGGTGCTATTTCTCCACTGCATTCAATTATCCAACATATATTTTCTGAGCTCCTATATGATACAGGATAGGTGATAGAGAGGTAAATGAGACATAGCCCTCCACAAGAGTCAACAGTTTAAAGAAAGAGGTGCCTATAATATTTGAATTTATTCATTCATTAATTAAACAGTTGCCATGGAAATCTGTTGACATACAGGAGGGGTCAGACAATGCACCAGTTGTGGGGTCAAGAGAACTTCATGCTGGGCATTTTCAAAGATGAAAGGAAACATCAGGGACTTACCTGGTGGTACAGTGATTAAAACTCCATGCTTCCACTGCAGTGAGTGCAGGTTCAATCCCTGGTTGGGGAACTAAGATTCCACATACAGCATGGCCAAGAAAAAGAAAAGAAAATTTCTTGAGTTAAATAAAAATGAAAATAGAACATATCAACTTAAAAATTTATATGGGAACAGGAACAAATTTTTTTTTAAATGAAAAGAAACATCTCATATCTGGGAACAAGAACACAAAGCAGCCTCAAGTGCATGACCCTCCATGGCATCTGGCATGGCTGAGAAACAGAACTAGGGGAATGGAGTGAGGCTGGAGACTTTGCAAGGGCAGGTCTAGGAGGGCCTTGAATGCCCTAGTAAGGGATTGAGCTGTTACCTAGAAAAAGGTGGAAAGTTGATGAGGAACCTGCCAGACACTGGAGCCAAGGTGACCTGACCTTGAGAATGCTGAAGAAAGGCACTAACTTGCAGATTCTGGTTATAGAGAGACAAACATTTTAGACGAGGTGTTAAATTATAGAAAATTCTAGTCCATAATCCAGGATGCTGGACCCCAAGGGCCAAGGAGGCTCCAGCTGGTTGCCAGATGGAACATGGCATCCACGCACTCCTGCCCTGCCGAGGAGCCCTGGAGGCAGCCCAGCCTCCAGCTCCTCCTCCACTCACAGCACCAGAGCCTCCCAGACCAAGAAGAAATGGAGAAATCAAGCTGGGGAAACCTGGGTTCTAACACATTATTTTTTAATATAACCAGTTGCATTACAATCACCTACCAATGATCATAGAGCAATTTGTTTGCAGTGTTTCAAAGTGTCCTGCCACACTCTAATCAAGAGACAAATCTTGTGTCTAGAACAGTTCAATCACTTTTACTTACACTGAGAGAAAATTGAGTAATCACGTATACACAAACATGCCGCAATCAAGCTGAGTCTTCTTGTATGCTAATGTACTGCTAAGAAGTGTGAAGAAATCCAGGGTAAAGTGTCAAATTCTCTTTCAACAGAATGGGGAATAACTGCGTTTTTGTATGATAAAATCCACCCCGGACTACTGAATGTAGTAAACTGAATGTAGCTACTGAATGTAGCTGTAAACTGTAGAACAGTCCTGGTTTAAAACAAAATAATAAAAAGTAGTCAACATCTCTCCATTGAAAGGGAAGACTTTTAAACTCTTAATGGATTCTATTCATGATCAAAGTTGAAGGTGCAAATCACATAGTAAATAATATGAACAAAAGTATGAGCAGAGGAGTGGATGAGGCAGGGAAGAGAGGCTTAAGGAAGAAATAATTTCAGAAGAAGGTATGTCTTAATTTTTTCCTGACCTTTTAATAGAGCTAGAGTTTTATAAATAGGTCAGAACTGTCTTGCTTAAACTGTCAGGAAGAGTTACTCTTATGGACTGAATGTTTGTGTTCCCCTCAAAACTGAGATATTGATGCCTAATTCCCAACGTGATGGTATTAGAAAGTGGGTCTTTCTAATCACCAGGTGATGAGGGTGGGGCCCTGGTGAATGGGATTAGTGCTTTTATAAGAAAAGGACAGACAGCTAGCTTGCTCTTTCCATCAANAAGTTGCTCAGTCGTGTCTGACCCTCAGCGACCCCATGGACTGCAGCCTTCCAGGCTCCTCTGTCCATGTACTAGAGTGGGGTGCCACTGCCTTCTCCAAGAACTGCCTTGGCTATGTCTAAACAAGCTTTGCTGAGGACATTCAACAGTTATTCGGTGCCTGTCTCATACCTGCTTTGTGCCAGGATCTGGGTTTATGGATGAGAGACCCAAATGCGAAATTCTGATTCGCTGCTGTGTGACTTTGGTCACAAGGTAAGAGTCATCTTTAGGCTGGCCCCAGATTTCTCAAATACTCTAACAGGTAACATTCTAGAACAATGTGTGCCTCTCAAGTCATTGCAACTTGAAGCAAGCAGAGGCCTTGTGGGTGAGAAAACTTTGCCTGAATCAGTCAGGTGGAAGAGAGAAATCCACTCACTCAGAGATTTCTGATGCTGAACTAAATTGTACCGTCATGGGGATTGACAGGCTAAAGAAGGTGGCACGTTTTTAGGTCCCTCAGGAATAATCCATGCACATGTCATAAGTTACCCAGTCAAATGGCAGGGTCCTCCTCAAACTTCCCTGCAGAGAGGAGGTCCTTGAAACCATGTAGGATGGATGCTCTGGGATTGGTTTATTTCTGCCCTCAGAGTACATTCCCACCACAATGAACAATGGAAACTTTTTTTCAATCACTAAAATAACAAGAACACACAAGTGTGAGCACCTGATGAGTGTCCATAAGGAAAGAAACTGCAACTGATGGTGTGGTAAGTGGAATATCCTAGATGCCCCTCCTGACCCCTCGGTTAGTCCTATGATCCTGGATGTCATGAGGCAAAACTGATTCTGTTAGCAAGGCTACTAACAAGCTGACCTTAAGATAGAGACAGTATCCCTGTGGGCCTAATCCAATTGCACAAATTCTTAAAAACAAGTGTTTTCTCTTGCTGGGGGCAGAAGGGAAAATCAGAGAGTCAAAGCATGAGAAGAACCAGGTGTGCCCTTGTTGGCTTTAAGGATGGAAGGGACCACGTGAGAGGGAATGTGGGCACCTCTGGGAGCAGAGAGGGGTCAGCCACCAAGGAAGTGGGGACCTCGGAACCTCTGCCCACAGTCACAACTGGATCCTGCTGATGACACGAAGGAGCTTACAATGGAGGTTGCCCAGAGCCTCAGGACAGAGCCAGCTCAGTCCAGCTGACACCTTGATTTTGGCCTTGTGTGGACCTGGGCAGAGAAACCAGTCAAATCTACAAAACCATGAAATGATAAACGGATGCTGCTTGAAGCTGCTAATTCTGTGGTAATTTGTTAGGCAGCAACTAAAAATCTAGTGGGTTCCCAGCCAAGTTGGTTGGTTTGATAACAAATACTTAGCAAGTACTCCCTGGGTGCCAGGTACCACAGTCTCATGTGCAGGGATACAGGAGTGAACCCGCCAGGGGAGGCAGCCCCCGCCCTCAAGGAGCTTATATTCTGGAAGGGGGTACTGCAGCCTGACAGAGTAAGCAGACAGAATAAGCAGCCTGCAGAATAAGCAGTGAGTCCAGATTTGAGGCTGCCACGAAGTGCCATGGACTTTCTTCCCTTTGTGTGTAAGGTACTTTTTATCCCTGGCTGATCTGCTTTGTCTTTGCAGTGATGGACATTCTATCTCTAATCATGTGTGAAGGTCAGGGCGTAGGTAACAGCCTGAATTGAAAGGTAACCCCTCTCGTAAATCTGAATCCTACAGCTGGCCTCTGCTTGCAGAGCTATGCAGCTGGGGTGGCAGTAAGTGAGGACTATCTTGAACATACATTTTATTTCTCTTTTCTCCCATGATTACATTAAGTGAGACAGAAAAAGCTTTTCAGATTGCGTAGCAGTATTTAAAGGGGAGGTCTGGAAACCTTGGAGAGAATCCCTCTCTTATTATTTTGGTTACTGGTCCTTTCTGAATGGAAAGCCAGTGTATAAATATTACTACCCGGCTCTGCTCAAGATAATTGAAAAATGAAAATGGCTACAACTGCAGAATAACAATTATCCCAGGGCTGGGAGACCAGACACATGGCTGGACACGTTAACTGTCTCGCCAGGAATGAGAAGGGGGCTGAGTGGGTGGAAGTTTCTGGAAGGTCCCTGCTCAGAGCCCTGACCTCCTCCCCACTCCCACCCCAGGGTGGGAGCTGGTTGGAAGCCCTGAGAAGAGTCATGAGGATTTACACACATGGAGTAACATCATCCACTCTGGGGTGCAGATACCAATTAGCAGCTCAGAAAACTGACCAGCTTCACATTATCCAGGAACTGCTGTGAAAGATAGCACACAAATGGCACAGGATCTGCTCTTTGTTGTAACATCTTCTTATCATCATAGGCTCTTTCCTGAAGCAGGCAAGTCATTGCTGCTGCAAATGCCATGGGTTGGGTTTTATTTATTTATTTATTTATTTATTTAGGGACCTTAAATGTGATTAGATGCCTTGGAACTCTCAGCAGCTCAGGGAGGACCCTTTAGTCGTCAAACTCATTTCAAAAGTTAATGGAAAAAAGCTAATGGATTCTGAAGGACGGTAGTAATGTATATAAGCCTCCTCTCAGGGGACTTAAGAGGGGAGGGGAAGGTGGAATCATGAGAAAGTGCTGGAAGAACAGTACGTTACTTTCTGCTTCAAAGTCCGAATTTGCCAAGGCCGCTTTCTGGGAGCAGCTGGTGGGGTCCCAGCTGCTTGGAAATGGGGATTCCACTTCTTTCCAGGAGGAGGAAGAGCCCCAGTGTAGTGTGCAGGGGGCTACCCACTGCAGGAGGTCCTGGGGAAGACCGCCACACTGGCAGGCTGTTCCTGGCCCCCATAAAGGGCTCTGCCTGTGTGTTCAGTCACTTAACATTTCAGATTTGGGGCAGCTACAGACCCCTGCTCTCCAACCACAAGCCAGACAAATGGCTGCTTAGCAGCTTTTCAGCCCCCAGGCTNGTTCTTTGGCCCATCTTTTTAATGGGTCATTTATTTTTCTGGAGTTGAGCTGCATAAGTTGCTTGTATATTTTTGAGAATAGTTGTTTGTCAGTTGCTTCATTTGCTATTATTTTCTCCCATTCTGAAGGCTGTCTTTGCACCTTGCTTATAGTTTCCTTTGTTGTGCAGAAGCTTTTAATTTTAATTAGTTCCCATTTCTTTATTTTTGCTTTTATTCCCAATATTCTGGCAGGTGGTTCATAGAGGATCCTGCTGTGATGTATGCAGGACAGTGTTTTGCCTATAAGCTCCTTCACTTTTTAGATAAAGAAACCACTTCTCACAGAGTTTTAATGACCTGCCCAACCTAGAGCTGGTCAATGTCAGGATCAGGAAATCATATTTCAAAGGCCAGGAGAGGATTGTAGGAGTTCAGCTGAGAATCTCTCTTATTGCAGAAAAATTTTACTATTGCTTTTCTTTTACCCAAGTCTAAATTCCCTGTTATCTTATTGTCAACTTCCTCCTAGCTCTCCCAAACACCCGCCACACACACACACTCCCTCCAACAATACAGAAAAAAACATTGGCTGGCCCACCAACCAGAGGATGTGAAATGTTTGTAAATAACTTTTTATATCACCTTTGACAAAAAAAAATAATAATTTGGAAGCAACGTTTGCTGCAAAATTGAATTCTGTACAGTGAAACTTTGATATATTGATTAATTAGTCATTCAGCCAAGCAGACTTTNCATAGAGGATGTGAAATGTTTGTAAATAACTTTTTATATCACCTTTGACAAAAAAAATAATAATTTGGAAGCAACGTTTGCTACAAAATTGAATTCTGTACAGTGAAACTTTGATATATTGATTAATTAGTCATTCAGCCAAGCAGACTTTGCAACAAGCCTGGGTTCTAGAACATGGTTAAAGAAGTTTAATTGTAGTGCTTTCTGAATGGCAGTCCCCATTTAAAATTTAGCTCTAAGGGGATATCAGTTATAAGTAATGCCCTACCTCAACCACTTAGTACTGTTAAAGCTACTTTGAAAGAAAATTCAATTTTTTTGAGTCTTCTGTTTGAAATAGTTGATAATTATAGAAAGCTTCCCTTAGCTTATGAGTAAAAGCTTGCAATTTTCAGGGGAGGAATAAACAGTTTCATTGACTAACCCAAACCACACTCCACAGAGATCTCGAGCAGGCAGCCAGCCCTCAAACACAGGGCCTGGGCTTGAATTCTCTATAATTCAGCACTAACCAAAACACTGATGGCATACAAAGATGCATAAGCATTAGGTGGAGGTAAGTCCCATCTCCTATTGTGAGCGCCACCACCTCAGTCCCAGATAATAACAGTCATTTGCTGAGAGCTGTGCAACGTGCCAAATGCTTTCAAGACAAGTTTCATTCTCAGTTCTCCATTCAGTCCTCCATTAAATGGAAGTGGACATAGGTGGCAGCAAACAGTCTCCTGGATGATGAAGGCCGGACACATGTCCTACATCATGCCACCCCAAGCACATTTGAAAATGCAAGATGAAAGTTTGTTTCTTCTGCCTTCCTCACTGTCCAGGAAGTTGGAGAGGGATCCCCTTTTGATGTCCCCGTAGATGCTCAGTACAAGGGTGCCACATCCCTTCCATAAGTTTTTGGACGTCTTGCAGAAGTTTCTGGAGAACACACTCCAGGCCCCAGGCCCACCTCCACCTTGTAGAAGATGCAGGAAACAGTTCACAAGGGCTGATGAGAGCAAAGTGTCTGCATCTCTTCTAGTCTCCTCATTAGTAGTTGGATATTAGCCAATATGGACTATTTACACCCTTGAAACTGGTGAAAACATACATCAGGGCTTTTACCTAACTCCAGGAGAACTGGCTCTTATACCTTGACCAGCACACCACTGTTATAATGTGATGAGATACAAAGTCTTACCTTCCTGAGATAATGTTCTCATCGGTACACAAACATAACATGCTGCTATGAAAACTAGGAACGTGTCAGATGGAGTCATGTGCTGCCTCTGGGAGCCCCAACCTTCCTGTTCCCTTGCTTTAAGTACTACAGCTGTCATCTTGGAATTTTTCATTTACCCATAGAACCCTTAATTCATTTCTAAAATATGATTCACATAATGAAACCAGGTATTTCACCCAGTGCTAAAATCCAAAAGCAATTAGCCTTTTTGTTTATTTCATATGGGAGTTAGACTAAAAGCTAAATGAACACACAAAAAGAGAGTCAGGCATTGGTCCAAATGTCTGAATGATGTACTAATTAAATTGTATAACAACACTGCTATCTTTATACATACACTTTATTACAGGTTGGGGAATCAGCCCAGGGCCTTCCAAGTCAGCCTCTGGGAGAGTACTTTTAAAACTAGAGGAACAGTCGGGTAAGGCTTTGTAAGGAAGGTTTAGCTACACATTCAGGAAGAACAGATAAGACTTCGGATGGGTTCTGAGAAAGCTTGCTTAATTTTTCTCTTCTCTCTGCTATAAAATGATCCTAATCAGGGATAAGAGTTGAAAAGTCTGCTTATTTAGGTATTCACTAAGTAAATATGATAAAACCTGGGGTAGATGCTGAGGATAATACAAAATTAATCAGACCCATTCCAAGCCCTCTAAAAGTCCTCAGATAACCTCAGTCTGGCAGAGAAGTGAATATTTATGAGATCATGTCACTAAATGTGACATAAGACTCACAGGTTCCTCATGAGTCTGGAGAGAGATTGTTAGAGCAACTGAGATGAGAGGGGATAGGGTGGGTACTGAGGGTTCCCCAGGGGAAAGTGGATTTGAGCCAGTTTCTCTCATTTCTTTCATCTTAATTCATAAGCTTCTATGAGGAGTTCACAAAATACGTATTGTAGAAGTGGCTTGTTTGCAGATCCATGGTGGTTGTCATAAGAACACCAGAAAGACTAGTAACAGGAATGATGGCTAACATGCACTGAGCCTTTCCCAGGAGCCAGGCCTTGTTCTCAGAGATTCTCGTGGCCTGATTCATTTCCCCTTCACAGCAACTCTAGGAAGAATAAAGACCAGCAAAGTGAAGCTTTCTGAGTAACAGAGTTGACACTTGAATCTGGGGTCTGGTGTTCCCCACCATACACTGTCTGTCTTTGATTCCATATTCAAGTGCAAGTACACCATCAGAGATCACCTTACTTCTCATAATATCATCTATGTATGTTTATTTAAAGAGACTGTGTGGTACAGCAATAGATACGTCATGACCTGAGCTTTGGAGTCCAGCTGAGTCCTCCTCCTCCCCACATCACTAACTAGGCTGTGACAGGGAGATAAGAGCTCATCTCAGGCTACTAAACCCAAGTCCTCTAAACCACTCACCATCTCCCTGATCATCAGATCCTGCTGGGTCTCCAAACCTCTGCAGGTTGTTTCTAATGCCCAGAATGAACTGATGACTCGAGAACAAAGTTGTAAGCAACTTCTAATGGTGTTTCTCTTGCTGGGGAACAAAACAAAAAAGGTAAATCTGCTCCACAAGCACCAACTGCACCAGTAAAACAGCAGTGAACATCGCACGCCACTGCGGGAAATCAAATGACTGCCGTGGTTCTGAAGGGAGGGTCAGGAAGAGTGGGAGTCCCTTAGTGTGGACTCCAAAGAACAAGCCGGTTAACACGGGCAGAGAGGAGAGAGAGGTGGACTACAGACTATGCTTCTTTACTCAGGACCCAGCACACAGTTGTTTCTCATTATAATTTTGTCAATTAAACAATGACAACATCCTGTCTTGGGTCACACAGGTGCCAGGGAATATTTGCTAATGATAACAGTGCTCCACACAAGGAAGGAGGGGTGGATCTGGTCAACCAAAAGCACAGACAGAACACACCCAGCTGGCGGAAGAAGACGTGTTGAATGGTGGGAACCAATATTTGGGCAGGTGAGCCTGATTCTGCTAACTAGAAACCAGAGATGGGATGAGAAAGAAAGAGGAGCATTTCTTCATGGAGGGCTGCATGTGGACTCTCAGGATGGGGTGTATCAGATGCACACAGATCACAGAGGAATCTCATCAAAATTCAAATCCTGACACAGTAGGGCTAGGTTGGGACCTGAAAGTTTGCATTTCTATAAAGCTCCTGGTGAACTTCTCTTGGCAGTCCAGTGGTTAAGACTTCACCTCCCAATGCAGGGGGTGTGGGTTTGGTTCTTGGCAAGTGACCTTAGATCCCAGGTGCCTCGTGGCCAAAGAACCAAAGCATAAAACAGAAACAATACTGTAACAAATTCAATAAAGAATTTTTTTTAATGGTCCACATCAAAAAAAAAAATCTTAAAAAAAAAACAGAAGCTGAGTGCTGGTACTGCTGGATCACACCTTGAGTAGCAAGTCAACAACAGGCTTCAGAGGTCTGTGAATTCTTTACAGTCATTTGCAAAATGTTATATTCTGTACAAATGTACATTTTTCAGTATCAAGACCATAGTTTTCATTAGACTCTCAAAGGGTCTGTTTTGGATTGAATGTGTCCCCCAAAAGATAGGTTATGGTTCTAACCCCAATACCTGTGATTGTGACCTTCTTTGCAAATCAGAACTTTGCTGACGCCCTCAAGTTAAGATGAGGTCATTAGGGTGGGCTCCCATCCAACGTGACTAAGGTCCTTATAAGACAGAAACGTGAACACAAACACAGAGGGTAGACACTGATCCAGTGGTATGTCAACAAATGCCAGAACTGCTGGCAAACACTAGAGGCTAGGGAGAGATAAGGAAGAATTCTCCCTAATAAGTTTTCAGAGACAGACTGGCCCTGCCAACACCTTGATCTTGGACTTTTTTAAGCCTCCAGAAATGTAAGACAGTAAACTGTAAATTTCAGTGTTTTAAGCCACCCAATTATTTGTGGTACTTTGTTATGGCAGCCCTGGGAAACTAACACAGGGTCTGAGATAGTGTGCATGTACACAGGTCTGTACACACACACACACACAAACACAGAGAGTGATTAATTATCATAAAGATACAAGAAGTTGCTGACAATTTGGGGACTAATATTTGCAGCCATAACTAGCAACTTGCAGCTGCTGCACTTCCCACTTGTGTTTTCTTCATTTCTTAAACCGTAAAGATGGCTTCTTTCCTAATCAGATCTTTCTCTGGGATTTCCAGCTTTTCCTCCTTCAGTTTGTAGGAAGACACATTCTTTCTGGACTTCCAGACCTGAAGAGCCTGCTATTTCCTTCTTGGCATAGAACATGGAGAAGTCAAAGGTACAGTGTTTCTTCCTCTGCCAGGTCCCTGCTCTGCAAAGGTTTGTCTTTCTCTTGGTCCACACAACCTTGTGCTCCTTCTTTTTTTCTCCTCCTTCCTTGGCTGTGAGGAGAGAGACAGCCTTCCCCCTTTGAGGAGTAGATTTAAACCCTGAGGTATTCTGCCCCATGCCTTAGCTAGACATCCAGGCTCTCTGGATCAGGGACCAAGATTCCAATAACTTGTGTTTTCACAGAAATTGCCTCTGTTTCCAGGATGCTCCCTGTCCTTCACCATGTCTGGGCTCTTAGGAACTCTGTTCTCCACATCTTTAATTAGAGTAGCTGCTGCTACCATTAACACTTCTGCTATGGGAGAAGAGAAAGCAGATAGAGAACTAGCACTTACTATTCTGCACATGGTTTTATATACATTTTCCCTCAACTCTCACATTCACACTTACACACTCAAAGTGAGAATGGCTATCAGCACACTATTGATTTCATCTTCCAAACTGAGACACCAAGTCACAGAGCTCGAAAGGAACAGAAGCAAGATTCCAATGCAGCTCTAACTGTTCGAAAGCACGCACTCTCCTCACCACTCTAAACTGCCTGTCTGAGGCAGAATTAAACAGCTAAATCAGGGAAATATATAAAACCAGTCAGGCTCAATTCTGTTGTTCTGGCATATTGTCTTTAAGATGAATATTTTGGTGTCATGTCAACACAAGCACATCTGTCTGCGTGCTTGCTATCTGTCTGATCCACTTACTCTCTATGATGCAAAAATACCCACCATCAGCTGTTCAACCCACAAGACAACCGAAGCGGCACTTCTACACTGGTTGTTATGGACAGACACAGTCAGAGCTTTAGCTTTTCAACAATAATCCCCAACTCTGAATTTGCAACACCCCAGGGCATTTCCCACCACTCTATGGGATTTTGAAAGATTCTTTAAAAATTCTCAGAACCAAATTAGTGTCAGCATACTCTAAGAAATAAACAGGTTCTTAAAAGCAGACTTTTCAGAAGGCAGGGGTAAGGCTGTATGCTGGAGTCCAGCCGTAAGAGCTGCTATGAAGAGCACAAGTTGTGTGACTCAGTTTCCCCCTTTCTTACTCAGGTAGTCTTTTCCCCCCAAAAAAGATGAACATGTCATTTTTGTTTATAAACAGGCATGAAGACCTATTTTTAAATAGGCATTAAAATAAACCATAAAAATAGGCATTTTTATGAAATGAGAATGTATGAGAAAAAAAAAAATACCACAAAAAGCTACAAAGATTTCTGGCTTAGAGGTAAAAGGACTTGGAGCTAATATTTTTTCAGTTTTAATATTTTTGTATATTTTTAAATATTTATATATTTTTGCAGTATATCTGATTTACAGTGCAGTTCAGTTCAGCTCAGTCGCTCAGTCGTGTCCGACTCTGTGACCCCATGAATTGCAGCACTCCAGGCCTCCCTGTTCATCACCAACTCCCGGAGTTCACTCAAACTCACTTCCATCGAGTCAGTGATGCCATCCAGCCATCTCATCCTCTGTCGTCCCCTTCTCCTCCAGCCCCCAATCCCTCCCAGCTCAGAGTCTTTTCCAGTGAGTCAACTGTTTGCATGAGGTGGCCAAAGTACTAGAGTTTCAGCTTTAGCATCATTCCTGATTTACAAGGTTGTGTTAATTTCTGCAGTATAGCAAAGTGATTTCAATTCTACATATATATACACTCTTTCTTCATATTCTTTTTCATCATGGTTTATTGTTAGTCACTCAGTCATGTCTGACTCTGTTGCAATCCCATGGACTGTAGCCCACCAGCCTCCTCTGTCCATGGAATTATTCAGGCAAGAATACTGGAGTGGGCAGCCATTCCCTTCTTCAGTGGATCTTCCCCACTCAGCGATTGAACGTGGGTCTCCTGCATTGCAGGCAGATTCTTTACTGTCTGAGTTACCAGGGAAGCCTTTATAGTTTATTATAGGATATTGAATATCATTCCCTGTGCTATACAGTAGGACCTTGTTGTTTATCCATTCTATATATAANCCCTGTCCTTCACCATGTCTGGGCTCTTAGGAACTCTGTTCTCCACATCTTTAATTAGAGTAGCTGCTGCTACCATTAACACTTCTGCTATGGGAGAAGAGAAAGCAGATAGAGAACTAGCACTTACTATTCTGCACATGGTTTTATATACATTTTCCCTCAACTCTCACATTCACACTTACACACTCAAAGTGAGAATGGCTATCAGCACACTATTGATTTCATCTTCCAAACTGAGACACCAAGTCACAGAGCTCGAAAGGAACAGAAGCAAGATTCCAATGCAGCTCTAACTGTTCGAAAGCACGCACTCTCCTCACCACTCTAAACTACCTGTCTGAGGCAGAATTAAACAGCTAAATCAGGGAAATATATAAAACCAGTCAGGCTCAATTCTGTTGTTCTGGCATATTGTCTTTAAGATGAATATTTTGGTGTCATGTAAACACAAGCACATCTGTCTGCGTGCTTGCTATCTGTCTGATCCACTTACTCTCTATGATGCAAAAATACCCACCATCAGCTGTTCAACCCACAAGACAACCGAAGCGGCACTTCTACACTGGTTGTTATGGACAGACACAGTCAGAGCTTTAGCTTTTCAACAATAATCCCCAACTCTGAATTTGCAACACCCCAGGGCATTTCCCACCACTCTATGGGATTTTGAAAGATTCTTTAAAAATTCTCAGAACCAAATTAGTGTCAGCATACTCTAAGAAATAAACAGGTTCTTAAAAGCAGACTTTTCAGAAGGCAGGGGTAAGGCTGTATGCTGGAGTCCAGCCGTAAGAGCTGCTATGAAGAGCACAAGTTGTGTGACTCAGTTTCCCCCTTTCTTACTCAGGTAGTCTTTTCCCCCCAAAAAAGATGAACATGTCATTTTTGTTTATAAACAGGCATGAAGACCTATTTTTAAATAGGCATTAAAATAAACCATAAAAATAGGCATTTTTATGAAATGAGAATGTATGAGAAAAAAAAAAATACCACAAAAAGCTACAAAGATTTCTGGCTTAGAGGTAAAAGGACTTGGAGCTAATATTTTTTCAGTTTTAATATTTTTGTATATTTTTAAATATTTATATATTTTTGCAGTATATCTGATTTACAGTGCAGTTCAGTTCAGCTCAGTCGCTCAGTCGTGTCCGACTCTGTGACCCCATGAATTGCAGCACTCCAGGCCTCCCTGTTCATCACCAACTCCCGGAGTTCACTCAAACTCACTTCCATCGAGTCAGTGATGCCATCCAGCCATCTCATCCTCTGTCGTCCCCTTCTCCTCCAGCCCCCAATCCCTCCCAGCTCAGAGTCTTTTCCAGTGAGTCAACTGTTTGCATGAGGTGGCCAAAGTACTAGAGTTTCAGCTTTAGCATCATTCCTGATTTACAAGGTTGTGTTAATTTCTGCAGTATAGCAAAGTGATTTCAATTCTACATATATATACACTCTTTCTTCATATTCTTTTTCATCATGGTTTATTGTTAGTCACTCAGTCATGTCTGACTCTGTTGCAATCCCATGGACTGTAGCCCACCAGCCTCCTCTGTCCATGGAATTATTCAGGCAAGAATACTGGAGTGGGCAGCCATTCCCTTCTTCAGTGGATCTTCCCCACTCAGCGATTGAACGTGGGTCTCCTGCATTGCAGGCAGATTCTTTACTGTCTGAGTTACCAGGGAAGCCTTTATAGTTTATTATAGGATATTGAATATCATTCCCTGTGCTATACAGTAGGACCTTGTTGTTTATCCATTCTATATATAAAAGCTTACTTCTGCTAACCTCAACTTTCCATTCATGGACCTAACTTTGTTTGAAGAAAGGGAAGCCGAAAAAGAAAGGTTGCTGGTTATGTTTGAGAGGGACATATAAACAGCACATCTGCCTCCCCTCACCTGTGGCAGACACAACTCACTGACAGAACTTTAACATGGAGCCAGAAGTGAACCTCAGAATCCTTCTCAACACAACTCTGTAGTAAAGCACATGAAATACATGCCAAGCACATGAAATCCATTATTTGTTGATGTGTATCAGCCTGCTGACACACACTACCACATTATGAAGCAAAAATAGGATGCTAGAGCAAGTACCCAGACCCTATCTCTTCTCCTCTTTTAACTTTGCCTGAAATCCTCTAGTTTCTTTCTTCATGACTTCTAGATAAATCTATCCTTCTCAAATTGTTCTGAATTTGTGTTCATTTTTACCACTGGGTATCCACCCACCCATCCTCCTTCTCATAGGTGTGCAATAGCTAAAGTGGCATTTAAGAGAAATGGTCTCAGGCTGAGAGTCTGAAGACCTCAGTTGGAATCCAGTTCTCCACCTCTAAGTGAGTTCATTTCCTCATCTATAAAATAGGAAAATACTTAGAGCAACCTCTTCATATGGTTTTTATGAATATTAAATGAAATAATGGAAGACTTCATGCAATACCCAGATAAATAGACATTTAATAAATGTTAACTAACCTGAGAAAACAGGAGACATAGCTATTTCAAGATAAATTCCCCATCATGGTTGAAAGAGCACCCTGATTCACCATGTTACTTATATTGAACACTCTTGAAATCTAGAATCAGCTGGAATCTCCCTGTCCCTTGAGATTTAGCTAAAATTAACCTGAGTGCCAAATTTGCCTGTTACTCCAGGTGTTTCTTGACTTCTCACTTTAGCATTCCTGTCCCCTACAATGAAAAGGACATCTTTTTTGGGTGTTAGTTCTAAAAGGTCTTGTAGGTCTTCATAAAACCATTCAACTTCAGCTTCTTCAGCGTTACTGGTTGGGGCATAGACTTGGATAACTGTGATATTGAATGGTTTGCCTTGGAGACGAACAGAGATCATTCTGTTGTTTTTGAGATCGCATCCAAATACTGCATTTCGGACTCTTTTGTTGACCATGATGGCTACTCCATTTCTTCTGAGGGATTCCTGCCCGCAGTAGTAGATATAATGGTCATCTGAGTTAAATTCACCCATTCCAGTCCATTTTAGTTTGCTGTTTCCTAGAATGTTGACGTTCACTTTTGCCATCTCTTATTTGACCACTTCCAATTTACCTTGATTCATGAACCTGACATTCCAGGTTCCTATGCAATATTGCTCTTTACAGCATTGGATCTTGCTTCTATCACCAANCTTGGATAACTGTGATATTGAATGGTTTGCCTTGGAGACGAACAGAGATCATTCTGTCATTTCTGAGATATTACTATCTAGTAAATATTTTTAGTGGGCAAGGAAGCCAAGTTGAGGATATTATGTAGGCACTTTCATAATGAGAGGAAAAAATTTTTCAACAACATTTTCACTGATGAAATTAAAAATATAATTATTGAGTACAGTTTTTTTGTAGTGCAAATCTTCTAATGAGAATAGAATTCTTTGGAGGGTGGGGGGAAGTTAGACTTACTTGGGGTTCAAGGTCAGTGTTCCCAATTATCAAATTGATTACAAATGTTCCTCTGAGAAGTCATTCTGAGGCTGGGGGCTGTACAAAATCAATCAGTGGGCTAGATTTTGTACACAGACCATAGTCTTCAGATTCATGGATCTGCCTTTCACTCAGTGGGCTAGAATCTGTTGCTAACATGTGTTTTGAAGTTGAAATCTTCTCTTAGCTGACTGGTACAAGCCCCTTTGAGCTGGCCTCTGTGTCCTTTTGCCATATCCCTACCATTCTTTGAGTACTTCCTTGCCTTTGGCACAAGATCCCCTTTTTCACCAGCCTTGAAAGTAGCCATAGATTCACAGAGCCCTAGGGTCCTTCAGCTGAGAATGAGACTCAGAAGCTGAGCTCCAGGTGCCAGGTGTGCGCATTGCTCCTGGCATGTCACTCTTCCCAGGCCCAGAGCTAGGATATACATGTGTGTTTACCAATGCTTCCTATTCCAATATATCACCACAGGGGTAGACCCTGATGCTGGGGAATATCGAAGGCGGNCAGGTGCCAGGTGTGCGCATTGCTCCTGGCATGTCACTCTTCCCAGGCCCAGAGCTAGGATATACATGTGTGTTTACCAATGCTTCCTATTCCAATATATCACCACAGGGGTAGACCCTGATGCTGGGGAATATCGAAGGCGGGAGGAGAAGGGGACAACAGAGGATGAGATGGCTGGATGGCATCACCGACTCGATGGGCATGAGTTTGAGTGAACGCCGGGAGTAGGTGATGGGCAGGGAGGCCTGACGTGCTGCAGTCCATGGGGTTGCAAAAAGTCAGACACAATGGAGCAACTGAACTGAGCTGAACTGAAGCAATACCAGTCTGAGGACTCAACTGTATGTCCCATGAGTTAGGAGATCCTGCCCATCTGGTGAATGGGAGCAAGAACCTACTTTCCTGAGCTGTGTTAGCAAAGGGGATTGCTCTACCTTCTCCTTTAAGTAGTTATTTCCCTAACCTCGGGCAGTTTCCTCATATGCATGTACTGGTCAGTACTCAGGTTAAAACTTAAGGGAACCCTCTGCAGATCTCTGAAACTCCCTATGTGTAGCTCTTTCTGCTCCAGCTCTCCTTTGCAAAGTCTGGCCAACTTGAGATTTCAAAACTGAGCACTAATCCTTAATTCAGGGACCACATCATTTGTTTCTCTTCTCTCAGAAGTCATTATCTTATGCTGTCTGTTGTCCAAACTCTGAAAACCATTATTTGATATATTTTGTCAATTTTTTAAAAGTTGTTTGAGATGTGGAGGGAGGCACCANAAAAAAAAAAAAAATGTATGTGTGTGTTTTCCACAGAATGCTTTTGGGAACAGAGCAGCCCTCTTCTCCTCCAGCTTGTCACTGACATCAGCTGCAGCCCCCAGGAATGTGACTATTCATCTTCTGTCTTCAGAAGATGGTTATCACACCCATCCTACAGCAGCAGTTCCCCATCTTTTTGGCACCAGGGACTAGTTTCATGGAAGACAAAAATTTTCCATGAACTAGGGCAGGGTTGAGGAGGGGATAGTTTCAGGATGCTTCTCATAAGGCGCACACAGCCTAGATCCCTCATATACACAGTTCACAGGAGAGTTCATGTTCCCATGAGAATCTAATGCTGCCTCTGATCTGACAGGCAGTCTGATCTGACCACTCAGGCAGAAATGTAAGTGATAGGGAGTGGCTGTAAACACAGATGAAGCTTTCTTTGCTCACCTGCTACTCACCTATTGCTATAGTCTTAACAGGCCACAGACCAGCACCAGGCCTAGTATGCCTACCAATTACTGAAGATTATGTAAATACTGACACTCTATACTTTCATACACATTGGTTAGTCCCTGAGCAGTTCTGAGAGTTAGGAGTCAGCATTTGGGCACCAGAACACATCCCAACCCCAGAAATATAAAGACCAGAACTTCACTTCATTAGCTCATTCTCTGACCCATGTGAGCTGAGATCAACACAACCCTTAAAGGGCCAGATAAGAGTAACTTTCATGTCCTCCTTAAGATTTCCATGAAACTCTGTACAACCTATCTTCTCAGGGTGCTTCCTGGCTCTATGCTTCTGTTTTTGCTGAATTAGTTCTATCAGTGGGTCATTTCTCTGACTAATGTGTGTTGGTGGAAAATAGAAGTCAACATCTTTCTCTGGTGTCTACAAAAAACCATTCACTTAAGTCTTGGTCTGTGAATCAGACATTACTAAGCGTTTGAGCAAACTAAGATGATATACTGCAGGACGAGAAATGAAATTTCAGACATTTCTATTTCTTCCAGGCTCCAATCCTGGCCACCTCACCCAATCCAGAGACCTGAATGCTCTCAGATTCAGAGTTCTGTTTCTCCACTCTCACCCTCAACATTTTCCGCTCATTGCTGCCTCCCTCTCCAATTGTGCACACGAATTTCATGTCCAAACAAGGTACTTTTCTTTCTATTGTATAGGTCAGTAGGTCTCAAACTTGATTGTGTATCAGAATCAACCAAACAGCTTATAAAACAGATTTGTTGGCCTCGTGCCAGAATTCCTGGTTTAGTAGGTCTGGGAAAGGGCCTGAGAAGTTGTATTTCTAAACATGTTTCTGAGTGATGCTGGTCTGGGGGCTACACACTGGTATACATTACACTTCCCTCCAGCCCATATAAGGCTTTATAGGTGGCTCGGTGGTAAAGAACCCACCTGCCACCCAGGTTCCAGCCCTGGGTCAGGAAGCTCCCCTGGAGAAGGAAATGAAAACCCACTCCAGTATTCTTGACCAGGGAATCCCATGAATAGCCCTTAAATGTCTCTGGGTTTACTTTTGCTCATCAGCTATTAAGAAAAAGTCACCATGCAGTAAGCTACCCAAAGGATACTCGACAGCATCCAGAAATCACTTACTATACAAGTTAGTTATGGATTTAACTACAATCCCTTCTCCCTCCAATGCATTTGAGAGGCAGTGTAAGTTAGTGTGACTGGTTCAGAGCTGGCTCTGCCTACCATTACTTGTGTGACCTTGGGCCATGTTACTTAACCACTCTGAGCCTACTTTGCTCACCTGTAGAACTGTGGATGATAATGCTTACTTATTAGGATTGTTTGAGCATTAACAGAGATAGCACATGTATACTGTTAACCAGTTTCTGAACATGTATAAAATATTCTATACATGTTAATTATTTTTCATGTATTCCACAGACCTTGACCAAGCCCCTACTGTACTTCAGGCATCCTGCTAGTCACTGGGATGAAAGATGAAACCACCTAATAAGAGAAAGGAAGAACAGTAAACCAACACAAGCTCTCAGATTTATGCAGGAGATGAGCTCTTGAAGGCCTCTGATAATTCAAGTCTAATTCCTCTTAGAAATAAATGTAAAATGGGAGACATATTCTAGGGGCACATAAATCCACAAACATTGTAGAATAATGTACTCTAATGCTGTTTTTTATTTTCTTAGCATCAGCTCTAATATCTCGCAGAGGGCTTGTTCTAATATTAATAGCATATCATTGCAGTTGTTTGGGCCTGCTGGCCATATTTCATCACCTCTAACTTCTATTCCGAAGTTATTGATCTTTCTGGTACCTTTTTCATCACTTGTAAAAACATCACCTAATGAATCCTTGGATGACTTCGCTAAATTATAACAACTGAATGTTAAAATAACGGGACCATAGTCACCAAAAACCACTCAGGGAAGTTCAGGTGCCTGGAAACAACTGAATGGTCTCAAAAGGTTGACGCCATAGACCAGCCAAGATGGCGCCGCCTTGTGGCCGCCGCAAAAACGCAGCAGCGCTGCTCATTTCCCAATTCACGGGGTCCTCCGTTCCCTGATGGGTACTTTCGGCTTGGATCTTCGCTGCTTTTCATTGGAGGGGAGTTGCATTACTTCGCATTTTGGGCATAATGTGAAATTGGAGTCTCTATGTTGCACTGTTTCGAATCTGTCATTCAGAGGCCCGTGAAATGTGTGTGCCCAGAATCGCAAAGGTCTGATGCAGGCGGTGGGAGGTGGCCAGGTTGCACTGTTCATCTGTTCCGCTCATGGGCAACTCCATCTTCCATTCCCACAGCTGTGTTTTCTCTTCCAGATGTGTGCTCATCAGACAAGCACCCTTCTTGCCAAAATAAAAGCAATGATCCTAGGGGGTACATTTTGTCACCAGCTATAGCCTGGGGCCAACATCTAGCTTCTGTGGTTGAGAAAGTCCTTCCCACAGGAATTCATGGACATTAAAGAGAAACATATCTTACCTAACTGTAATGAAAGTATTGAAATCAGTTAACACTTTCCTGGTTTAAACATAGCCAGCTTGACACTTTTAGAAGAAATAGAATCTCTGTGTACGTTTTGAATATAAATTTAGGGATATGATCCAGAAAATTGTCCATCATTTAGTAACTAAAATTAAAATAAATCAAGTAGGACTCAAAAGTTACATTTTAGGAAAGTTAGCATCTGCCTTCCCCTGATATTTTATATTTTTCATTAGTAGTGAAAAGGGAAATGCTTTCTAACATTATTTACTCCCAGCATATTTAAGATATGGTAAAAAAGAAAATTATTTACTAAAGGCCCTGACTGTGAAGATGTATGATATGGAGCTAACACTGAGTGATTCCTGATGCTCTAGACTTTGGGGGGAATATCTGATGTACAATTAAGGATATTCAACAATAGTATGTGGCAGAAAAATTATTGAACCATTGTTCGCATTGTATCTTTCCTCTTCATTTCACCAAAAAAAAAAAAAAAGAGGCTGATTTTTTCAGTTGTTGTTGTTCTCTTGTCTCAGGGCAGAAAACTGAAGTCAACTAAAAGGTTTCTGCTTCAGGCTTCTGTTCTGAAAGCTGAAACTCTTTTGGTCTTCCCTGATAGCTCAGCTGGTAAAGAATCCACCTGCAATGCAGAAGACCCTAGTTCAATTCCTGGGTAGGGAAGACAGCCTGGAGAAGGTACCCACTCCAGTGTTTTTGGGCTTCCCTTATGGTTCAGCTGCAAGTCAGACATGACTGCGCAACTTCCACTTTTCTTTCACTCATCTCCCCAGAGGCTAGAAGCTGCTACCCCTGGGGGTGGCAAGAAGAAATAGCAAGAGTGCTCCAAAAGTCACAACNCCAGAAATATAAAGACCAGAACTTCACTTCATTAGCTCATTCTCTGACCCATGTGAGCTGAGATCAACACAACCCTTAAAGGGCCAGATAAGAGTAACTTTCATGTCCTCCTTAAGATTTCCATGAAACTCTGTACAACCTATCTTCTCAGGGTGCTTCCTGGCTCTATGCTTCTGTTTTTGCTGAATTAGTTCTATCAGTGGGTCATTTCTCTGACTAATGTGTGTTGGTGGAAAATAGAAGTCAACATCTTTCTCTGGTGTCTACAAAAAACCATTCACTTAAGTCTTGGTCTGTGAATCAGACATTACTAAGCGTTTGAGCAAACTAAGATGATATACTGCAGGACGAGAAATGAAATTTCAGACATTTCTATTTCTTCCAGGCTCCAATCCTGGCCACCTCACCCAATCCAGAGACCTGAATGCTCTCAGATTCAGAGTTCTGTTTCTCCACTCTCACCCTCAACATTTTCCGCTCATTGCTGCCTCCCTCTCCAATTGTGCCCACGAATTTCATGTCCAAACAAGGTACTTTTCTTTCTATTGTATAGGTCAGTAGGTCTCAAACTTGATTGTGTATCAGAATCAACCAAACAGCTTATAAAACAGATTTGTTGGCCTCGTGCCAGAATTCCTGGTTTAGTAGGTCTGGGAAAGGGCCTGAGAAGTTGTATTTCTAAACATGTTTCTGAGTGATGCTGGTCTGGGGGCTACACACTGGTATACATTACACTTCCCTCCAGCCCATATAAGGCTTTATAGGTGGCTCGGTGGTAAAGAACCCACCTGCCACCCAGGTTCCAGCCCTGGGTCAGGAAGCTCCCCTGGAGAAGGAAATGAAAACCCACTCCAGTATTCTTGACCAGGGAATCCCATGAATAGCCCTTAAACGTCTCTGGGTTTACTTTTGCTCATCAGCTATTAAGAAAAAGTCACCATGCAGTAAGCTACCCAAAGGATACTCGACAGCATCCAGAAATCACTTACTATACAAGTTAGTTATGGATTTAACTACAATCCCTTCTCCCTCCAATGCATTTGAGAGGCAGTGTAAGTTAGTGTGACTGGTTCAGAGCTGGCTCTGCCTACCATTACTTGTGTGACCTTGGGCCATGTTACTTAACCACTCTGAGCCTACTTTGCTCACCTGTAGAACTGTGGATGATAATGCTTACTTATTAGGATTGTTTGAGCATTAACAGAGATAGCACATGTATACTGTTAACCAGTTTCTGAACATGTATAAAATATTCTATACATGTTAATTATTTTTCATGTATTCCACAGACCTTGACCAAGCCCCTACTGTACTTCAGGCATCCTGCTAGTCACTGGGATGAAAGATGAAACCACCTAATAAGAGAAAGGAAGAACAGTAAACCAACACAAGCTCTCAGATTTATGCAGGAGATGAGCTCTTGAAGGCCTCTGATAATTCAAGTCTAATTCCTCTTAGAAATAAATGTAAAATGGGAGACATATTCTAGGGGCACATAAATCCACAAACATTGTAGAATAATGTACTCTAATGCTGTTTTTTATTTTCTTAGCATCAGCTCTAATATCTCGCAGAGGGCTTGTTCTAATATTAATAGCATATCATTGCAGTTGTTTGGGCCTGCTGGCCATATTTCATCACCTCTAACTTCTATTCCGAAGTTATTGATCTTTCTGGTACCTTTTTCATCACTTGTAAAAACATCACCTAATGAATCCTTGGATGACTTCGCTAAATTATAACAACTGAATGTTAAAATAACGGGACCATAGTCACCAAAAACCACTCAGGGAAGTTCAGGTGCCTGGAAACAACTGAATGGTCTCAAAAGGTTGACGCCATAGACCAGCCAAGATGGCGCCGCCTTGTGGCCGCCGCAAAAACGCAGCAGCGCTGCTCATTTCCCAATTCACGGGGTCCTCCGTTCCCTGATGGGTACTTTCGGCTTGGATCTTCGCTGCTTTTCATTGGAGGGGAGTTGCATTACTTCACATTTTGGGCATAATGTGAAATTGGAGTCTCTATGTTGCACTGTTTCGAATCTGTCATTCAGAGGCCCGTGAAATGTGTGTGCCCAGAATCGCAAAGGTCTGATGCAGGCGGTGGGAGGTGGCCAGGTTGCACTGTTCATCTGTTCCGCTCATGGGCAACTCCATCTTCCATTCCCACAGCTGTGTTTTCTCTTCCAGATGTGTGCTCATCAGACAAGCACCCTTCTTGCCAAAATAAAAGCAATGATCCTAGGGGGTACATTTTGTCACCAGCTATAGCCTGGGGCCAACATCTAGCTTCTGTGGTTGAGAAAGTCCTTCCCACAGGAATTCATGGACATTAAAGAGAAACATATCTTACCTAACTGTAATGAAAGTATTGAAATCAGTTAACACTTTCCTGGTTTAAACATAGCCAGCTTGACACTTTTAGAAGAAATAGAATCTCTGTGTACGTTTTGAATATAAATTTAGGGATATGATCCAGAAAATTGTCCATCATTTAGTAACTAAAATTAAAATAAATCAAGTAGGACTCAAAAGTTACATTTTAGGAAAGTTAGCATCTGCCTTCCCCTGATATTTTATATTTTTCATTAGTAGTGATATTTCAAAAAAGGGAAATGCTTTCTAACATTATTTACTCCCAGCATATTTAAGATATGGTAAAAAAGAAAATTATTTACTAAAGGCCCTGACTGTGAAGATGTATGATATGGAGCTAACACTGAGTGATTCCTGATGCTCTAGACTTTGGGGGGAATATCTGATGTACAATTAAGGATATTCAACAATAGTATGTGGCAGAAAAATTATTGAACCATTGTTCGCATTGTATCTTTCCTCTTCATTTCACCAAAAAAAAAAAAAAAAAAGAGGCTGATTTTTTCAGTTGTTGTTGTTCTCTTGTCTCAGGGCAGAAAACTGAAGTCAACTAAAAGGTTTCTGCTTCAGGCTTCTGTTCTGAAAGCTGAAACTCTTTTGGTCTTCCCTGATAGCTCAGCTGGTAAAGAATCCACCTGCAATGCAGAAGACCCTAGTTCAATTCCTGGGTAGGGAAGACAGCCTGGAGAAGGTACCCACTCCAGTGTTTTTGGGCTTCCCTTATGGCTCAGCTGCAAGTCAGACATGACTGCGCAACTTCCACTTTTCTTTCACTCATCTCCCCAGAGGCTAGAAGCTGCTACCCCTGGGGGTGGCAAGAAGAAATAGCAAGAGTGCTCCAAAAGTCACAACTTCTGAGGTTTTCCTTTCATGTACTGTATTCAGTTCAGTTCAGTTCAGTCGCTCGCCCAGTCGCTCCAACTCTTTGTGACCCCATGAATCGCAGCACGCCAGGCCTGCCTGTCCATCACCAGCTCCCGGAGTTCACT